>JACEFZ010007128.1:242341-312341 GCA_014155875.1 Cepaea nemoralis
AGTCGCCACATTAGTAATAGATAAAATGAGTTGACCTGTAGTTTACAGTGCTTACTTAAGATGATATTCCGGATGTTATGATGTGTTAGGAGTTAAGCTAGAAAAAGATAGAAAGTTATGAGGGAGAGAATTAATGATGGTACGGTCAGTGTTGATTATTGATTTTTTTTTTGTAGAGAGAACAGATATGTTCTAAGTTAGGATATTGGTCTGTAAATAACAGATATATATATACTGGGCTGTGAGTTGTGTTTTCACGATTATAAAAATTGAATGAATTGTAGGAATAAATATGTGTTACATTGATTCGTATAGAAGGCCAATGTGGATGGGCCACTGTGCGTACTTAATTTGAAGGGAGTTATTTTTTTTTTTGAAAACCTTCTCTTTAGCGAGAAGACATTGTTTTATTGAATCTGAGTTTCAATGCCTCATATATAATATGTTTTTTTTGTTTGATTTGGTCTTGTAAAATGATTGTTATTTGATTAATTGATTTAGAATAGGATTATTGTGTTCCTAGTACTTTGAGTACAAACTATTGGTCCGTAAAAGAGACCAATAGTGATAGGTAGTAATAGAATATTTTATTCTGGTTTGATAAATGCATGTTATGTCATTTTAAAATGTGTTTTTCTTTGGATAATTTAGGGGGAATGACGTCTTGTTTTGATTTTATTTCGCTTAAATGACTGGTTTTGTATATTAAGTTACATTGTTAATAAATAGGTTATAAATTTAGTTAAGTAAGTTTAATTTTCAAATACATGGGGCTTTGTTTAAGGCCTTTCGTTCAGAAAAGAGTTAATAAAACTACTGAGGGATAATATAGAGAAATATTCTCTTGTGAATATTAAGTTGCTTGAAGAGGTTCTTATAGATATGAACTGTTAGTAAAATAGGAGTAGCGTTATATGAAGATATAAGGTTGGGGGAAGACTGTGAATGGCAGCATATAAGCGGGGATATATATAAAGCGGGACAAAGAAGCAGATCATGGGTTGTATGGGGGCAAGATATAGGAGCTGTGAAAAACCAGCGTTAATTATATTAAAATGTTCATAGAATATGAACATGGGCTCGTGAGATAACGAAATATAGACAAGATTGTGGATGGCAATATAAATGTTGAATATATAAGTGTTGTGGAAAACTTATGTCAAATTTATTTATAGAGAACAAAGATCTATTTCATAAGATGTATGTTTAAAAAATTGTTTTACAAAAAAAATTTTTATTGGCAAGGGAGGTAAATGTGAGTGTGTTAACTATTCATTACTGTATGTAAATGTGGTCATGTTGACTATTCATTCTTTATACTTCTCACTCGGTGCGCACCGCTTCTTTACTTTTTCTAACTACATTGTTTCTGTTCATCCTGTGTTGTGGAAGAGTGAGGAATTTTATAATGTCAAGGTACGATAACGATTTTACGAGCTGTTCTTATGATATGTATATTTTCTACAGGAACAATAAGGAGCCAAGAACGAGCCAGAAATATATAACTGTATAGTGGATGACTATATAGCAGGGGAAAGAGATAAAGAATAGAATATTTCCTTAAGTTGGAGTTGGTTTGGGGAAGATTAGAGGAACTGTGAGAGGTAAGGAAAAAGAGGGAATAGAGTAAGGGGATTAGGAGTAAAGATTTTTTCCTTTACAAGAAAATTCTTTAATAAACATAGGGAGGTGTAACAGAAGTAGAGTATTAGTATTAGGTGGGAAAAGGCTACGGCACGATTGAGCATCGGGAGAGAATGGGAAGAGAGATGCTCAAGTCGGACGTAGTTTGTTGTCAAGTTTCAGTTTACATACAGAGCAAGAACTGAGTGGACGCCATATCATGTCCAGATGTCATCTATAAGAAATAAACAACCTTTGTAATAAACTCATTCGACTCTGTTATATAACACTATAACCCAACAGAGAACAGTAACACTATAACCCAGCAGAGAACAGTAACACTATAACCCAACAGAGAATAGTAACACTATAACCCAGCAGAGAACACTATAACCCAGCAGAGAACAGTGACACTATAACCCAACAGAGAACAGTAACACTATAACCCAACAGAGAACAGTAACAGTATAACCCAACAGAGAACAGTAACACTATAACCCAGCAGAGAACACTATATCCCAACAGAGAACAGTAACACTATAACCTAGCAGAGAACAGTAACACTATAACCCAGCAGAGAACAGTAACACTATACCCCAGCAGAGAACAGTAACACTACAACCTAGCAGAGAACAGTAACACTATAACCCAGCAGAGAACAGCAACACTATAACCCAACAGAGAACAGTAACACTATAAACCAGCAGAGAACAGTAACACTATAACCCAACAGAGAACAGTAACACTATAACCCAGCAGAGAACAGTAACACTATAACCCAGCAACACTATAACCCAGCAGAGAACCGTAACACTATAACCCAGCAGAGAACAGTAACACTATAACCAAGCAGAGAACAGTAACACTATAACCCAACAGAGAACAGTAACACTATAACCCAACAGAGAACGGTAACACCATACTCCAACAGAGAACAGTAACACTATACCCCAACAGAGAACACTATGACCAGAGAACAGCATCACTATAACCCAACAGAGAACGGTAACACCATACCCCAACAGAGAACAGTAACACTATACCCCAACAGAGAACACTATGACCAGAGAACAGCAACACTATAACCCAACAGAGAACACTATAACCAGAGAACAGCAACACTATAACCCAACAGAGAACAGCAACACTATAATCCAGCAGAGAACAGCAACACTATAACCCAACAGAGAACAGCAACACTATAACCCAGCAGAGAACAGCAACACTATAACTCAGCAGAGAATGGTAACACTGTAATCGAACAGAGAACGGTAACACTATAATCGAACAGAGAACGGTAACACTATAATCGAACAGAGAACGGTAACACTACAATCGAAACAGAGAACGGTAACACTATAATCGAAGAGAGAACGGTAACACTATAATCGAACAGAGAACGGTAATACTATAATCGAAGAGAGAACGGTAACACTATAATTGAACAGAGAACGGTAACACTATAATCGAACAGAGAACGGTAACACTATAATCGCACAGAGAACGGTAACACCTATAATCGAACAGAGAACGGTAACACTATAACCCAACAGAGAACAGTAACACTATAACCTAGCAGAGAACAGTAACACTATAACCTAGCAGAGAAAGGTAACACTATACCCCAACAGAGAACAGTAACACTATACCCCCAACAAGGAACAGTAACACTATACCCCAACAGAGAACAGTAAAACTATAACCCAACAGAGAACAGTACCACTATAACCTAGCAGAGAACAGTAATACTATACCCCAGCAGAGAACAGTAACACTATAACATAACAGAGAACAGTAACACTATAACCGAACAGAGAACAGTAACACTATAACATAACAGAGAACAGTAACACTATAACCCATCAGAGAACGGTAACAATATAACCTAGCAGAGAAAGGTAACACTATACCCCAACAGAGAACAGTAACACTTTAACAAAACAGAGAACAGTAACACTATAACCCAACAGAGAACAGTAACACTATACCCCAACAGAGAACAGTAACACTATAACCCAACAGAGAACAATAACACTATAACATAACAGAGAAAAGTAACACTATAACCCAACAGAGAACGGTAACACTATAACATAACAGTGAACGGTAACACTATACCCCAACAGAGAACAGTAACGCTATAACCCAACAGAGAACAGTAACACTACACCCCAACAGAGAACAGTAACACTATAACCCAAAAGAGGACACTATAACCAGAGAACAGCAACACTATAACCCAACAGAGAACACTATAACCAGAGAACAGCAACACTATAACCCAACAGAGAACAGTAACACTATAGCCCGACAGACAACACTATAACCAGAGAACAGCAACACTATACCCAACAGAGAATAGTAACACTATAACCCAACAGAGAACAGTAACAATATAACCCAACAGAGAACGGTAACACTATACCCCAACAGAGAATAGTAACACTATACCCCAACAGAGAACACTATGACCAGAGAACAGCAACACTATAACCCAACAGAGAACACTATAACCAGAGAACAGCAACACTATAACCCAACAGAGAACAGCAACATTATAATCCAGCAGAGAACAGCACCACTACAACCCAACAGAGAACAGCAAGACTATAACCCAGGAGAGAACAGCAACACTATAACCCAGCAGAGAATGGTAACACTATAATCGAACAGAGAACGGTAACACTATAATCGAACAGAGAACGGTAACACTATAATCGAACAGAGAACGGTAACACTATAATCGAACAGAGAACGGTAACACTATAATCGAACAGAGAACGGTAACACTATGATCGAACAGAGAACGGTAACACTATAATCGAACAGAGAACGGTAACACTATAATCGAACAGAGAACGGTAACACTATAACCCAGCAGAGAACGGTAACACTATAACAGAACCGAGAACGGTAACACTATCACCGAACAGAGAACGGTAACACTATATCTCTGCAGAGAACGGTAACACTATAATCGAACAGAGAACGGTAACACTATAACCGAACAGAGAACGGTAACACTATAACCGAACAGAGAACGGTAACACTATAACCGAACAGAGAACAGTAACACTATAACCCAGCAGAGAACGGTAACATTACAACCCAACAGAGAACACTATAACCCAACAGAGAACACTATAACCCAGCAGAGAACGGTAACATTACAACCCAGCAGAGAACGGTAACACTATAACCGAACAGAGAACCGTAACACTATAACCCAGCAGAGAACAGTAACATTACAACCCAGCAGAGAGCGGCAACAATATAACCCAGCAACACTATAACCCAACAGAGAACAGTAACACTATAACCCAACAGAGAACAGTAACATTATAACCCAGCAGAGAACGGCAACACTATAACCCAGCAACACTATAACCCAACAGAGAACAGTAACACTATAACCCAACAGAGAACAGTAACACTATAACCCAACAGAGAACAGTAACACTATAACCCAGCAGAGAACACTATAACCAAACAGAGAACAGTAACACTATAACCCAACAGAGAACAGTAACACTATAACCCAGCAGAGAACACTATAACCCAACAGAGAACAGTAACACTATAACCCAGCAGAGAATGGCAACACTATAACCCAGCAACACTATAACCCAACAGAGAACAGTAACACTATAACCCAACAGAGAACAGTAACACTATAACCCAACAGAGAACAGTTACACTATAACCCAACAGAGAACGGCAACACTATAACCCAGCAACACTATAACCCAACAGAGAACAGTGACACTATAACCCAACAGAGAACAGTAACACTATAACCCAGCAGAGAACAGTAACATTATAGCCCAGCAGAGAACAGTAACACTATAACCCAGCAGAGAACAGTAACACTATAACCCAGCAGAGAATAGTAACACTTAACCCAGCAGAGAACAGCAACACTACAACCCAGCAGAGAACAGTAACACTATAACCCACCAGAGAACACTATAACCCAACAGAGAACACTATAACCCAACAGAGAACAGTAACACTATAACCCAACAGAGAACAGTAACACTATAACCCAGCAGAGAACACTATAACCCAACAGAGAACAGTAACACTATAACCCAACAGAGAACAGTAACACTATAACCCAACAGAGAACAGTAACACTATAACCCAGCAGAGAACACTATAACCCAGCAGAGAACAGTAACACTTAACCCAACAGAGAACAGCAACACTATAACCCAACAGAGAACAGTAACACTATAACCCAGCAGAGAACACTATAACCCAACAGAGAACAGTAACACTATAACCCAACAGAGAACAGTAACACTATAACCCAGCAGAGAACACTATAACCCAACAGAGAACAGTAACACTATAACCCAACAGAGAACAGTAACACTATAACCCAACAGAGAACACTATAACCTAACAGAGAACACTATAACCCAACAGAGAACAGTAACACTATAACCCAATAGAGAACATTATAACCCAGCAGAGAACAGTAACACTATAACCCAACAGAGAACAGTAACAATATAACCCAACAGAGAACAGTAACACTATAACCCAACAGAGAACAGTAACACTATAACCCAGCAGAGAACACTATAACCCAACAGAGAACAGTAACACTATAACCTAGCAGAGAACAGTAACACTATAACCCAGCAGAGAACAGCAACACTATAACCCAGCAGAGAACAGCAACACTATAACCCAGCAGAGAACAGTAACACTACAACCCAGCAGAGAACAGCAAGACTATAACCCAACAAAGAACAGTAACTGTAACAGAAGTAGAGTATTAGTATTAGGTGGGAAAATGCTACGGCACGATTGAGCATCGGGAGAGAATTGGAAGAGAGATGCTCAAGTCGTGACGTAGTTTGTTGTCAAGTTTCAGTTTACATACAGAGCAAGAACTGAGTGGACGCCATATCATGTCCAGATGTCATCTATAAGAAATAAACAACCTTTGTAATAAACTCATTCGACTCTGTTATACAGTCAGAAATGGTGCCGTGACCAGGATGGTGTTTACAGTTGATGTCCGCCGGTTTGATGACAATCGCAGGCGCTGCAACCCGTTACGGCAAGTTGGTTTTCATTCTTCTCTTAACGCCAATTAAATTTTGATAGCAAGTCTTGAAAAAGACTTACAGACAACCACCCCTGGCCGGGCTTTTGGCTGCTGTAATTCTCACATACGCGTTATTGGCCATTTTTAACTTCGCTTTTCCTTTTAACATAAATATAGACTCGTGCCGAAATTCTGTCTTTGGATACTTGACGTAAACAACACGCGATCTCCTCAAAAGTTTTAGTTTAGTTCTATGTTCACCTTAGATAGCATGTTGTGATTCCGCGAGGACACTCCAGATTCGTATCCTGGTTCTAAGGCTCCATTTCTGTATTTGTATCCTTACAAGATACAGATATTCCTCAGTTCCCAATGCAAAAGATTAGTTTAGATATATCGGGTCCTCACCCTAGAACATTGTCAGGAAACGTGTATTTAATTCATATAGTAGACGTCTACAGTATTTGGCAGGAAGTTTATGCAATCCCAGATAAGAGCGCAGATACTGTCATTAATATTTTTTTACAATAGTTCGTACCAAGATTTAGTTGCCCACAAACTATACTTACGGATAATGGTAGAGAGTTTGTAAATAAAAAAATTCGAAAAGTTATTAAAAGATTTGAATATAAAACATATAAAGACCTCATATTATAGACCTTCTTCAAATGCTAAGAACGAGCGTCAACATAGGACGTTATACGACGTTATAGCAAAGATTGTTGATGAACATGAAAAAGATTGGGATCTATTCTTAGGACCTGCCCTTAGCGCTATTCGCACAAATCAAAATGAGAGCACGGGGTTTTCACCATTCTATTTAATACACGGGAGAGAACCAATACTACCTATAGATAATCTATTAAAACCAAGACGGAAATATATGGGGGAAGACTTTCAAGAGACCATAATACAAGAAATGCATAAAGCACACGTAAGATTAAAGAATAATATAATTAAAGCTAGGGAAAGACAGAAAAAGTACAAAAATGTAAATACAAAATTACAGGAGTTTAAAGTAGGTGATAGAGTTTATTACAAGAAGCATAGAAGAAACTCTAAGTTTGATGCTCGTTGGATCCCAGGTTATTACGTTTTGGAAAAACTAGGTAATGTATCGTATAGTATCAAGAACCAAGTCACAGGACATGTGGCAAGGGCACACGTTGAACACTTAAGAAGAGATGAGGATGAGATGGAAAATAATAATTATAATAATAATTGTTATTCAGACACTAGATATTTGGATGAACAAGTCGTCAGAGGAACTACAGTAACCCCAAGTTTTAGAAAAGATCCAGCACGAAATCAGTTACTAGCAACTCCAGGTTACGAAGATACTCAGGAACAGACGATACCGAAAACAATAGAAGAAGAAAATGTGAATGAAAATCATTATGATAGTATGGAAGAGGAAATAGGTGCTCCATTTAAGAATACTAGACAAGCAACGAAAAGAAGAATGGATAAACAAAGAGATAGAGAAGTGAAAAGACAGAGGAGAATTAGAGATTATTCAACAAGCGGTGAAGATATGCCTCTACTAGAAAGGTCCTTAAGAAATAATGATAGACAAATTAGATGGGATATTGAACAGAAGAGATTAGCGGCTGCTAACGAGAGACATACAGACGAAGAAGAAGAAATGGATGAAAAGTCAGAATCAATTAGTAGTATGGAAGAAACTAATAAGTTGTACGAAGAAGAGGATATTGATGTAGAGTTAGCACTTATTCAAAGAAACTTGGAGTTATTGAAGAAGTGGAAACGTAGGAGATAGATAGATAGAGAATACTGCAGATAGCAAGTTATAAGTTTTAGGATTTGGAAATGAAAGTAATGCTTGAAAAAGGCTTCTATGGATACTTTTTATAAATGGTATTGAGGAGTTGTTAAGCAGTGAGATAACTAATATAGAGGTAGTTTCGAGAGAGGCATATATATATATATTTTTTTTCTCTCTGTGATAGAATTGCTGGTTGATTTTAAGTTCTTACTTCTTGACTTTTCGTAGATTGGACAAATTAGGTATTGGTACAGTAGGTGGACAAGTTTTTTTTATTGGTGCTAGAAATGCCGTGTTTAACGGTAATGATTAAGAAGTTATAGTGATGTTTGGTCCAAGGGAAATAATTGGCAGGCCGAGCCACAAGTAAATTGATAAGTAGATGATGGCTGGTACATTGAGTTGACATTGGAATAGTCGCCACATTAGTAATAGATAAAATGAGTTGACCTGTAGTTTACAGTGCTTACTTAAGATGATATTCCGGATGTTATGATGTGTTAGGAGTTAAGCTAGAAAAAGATAGAAAGTTATGAGGGGAGAGAATTAATGATGGTACGGTCAGTGTTGATTATTGATTTTTTTTTTTGTAGAGAGAACAGATATTGTTCTAAGTTAGGATATTGGTCTGTAAATAACAGATATATATATACTGGGCTGTGAGTTGTGTTTTCACGATTATAAAAATTGAATGAATTGTAGGAATAAATATGTGTTACATTGATTCGTATAGAAGGCCAATGTGGATGGGCCACTGTGCGTACTTAATTTGAAGGGAGTTATTTTTTTTTTGAAAACCTTCTCTTTAGCGAGAAGACATTTGTTTTATTGAATCTGAGTTTCAATGCCTCATATATAATATGTTTTTTTTGTTTGATTTGGTCTTGTAAAATGATTGTTGTTATTTGATTAATTGATTTAGAATAGGATTATTGTGTTCCTAGTACTTTGAGTACAAACTATTGGTCCGTAAAAGAGACCAATAGTGATAGGTAGTAATAGAATATTTTATTCTGGTTTGATAAAATGCATGTTATGTCATTTTAAAATGTGTTTTTCTTTGGATAATTTAGGGGGAATGACGTCTTGTTTTGATTTTATTTCGCTTAAATGACTGGTTTTGTATATTAAGTTACATTGTTAATAAATAGGTTATAAATTTAGTTAAGTAAGTTTAATTTTCAAATACATGGGGCTTTGTTTAAGGCCTTTCGTTCAGAAAAGAGTTAATAAAACTACTGAGGGATAATATAGAGAAATATTCTCTTTGTGAATATTAAGTTGCTTGAAGAGGTTCTTATAGATATGAACTGTTAGTAAAATAGGAGTAGCGTTATATGAAGATATAAGGTTGGGGGAAGACTGTGAATGGCAGCATATAAGCGGGGATATATATAAAGCGGGACAAAGAAGCAGATCATGGGTTGTATGGGGGCAAGATATAGGAGCTGTGAAAAACCAGCGTTAATTATATTAAAAATGTTCATAGAATATGAACATGGGCTCGTGAGATAACGAAATATAGACAAGATTGTGGATGGCAATATAAATGTTGAATATATAAGTGTTGTGAAAACTTATGTCAAATTTATTTATAGAGAACAAAGATCTATTTCATAAGATGTATGTTTAAAAAATTGTTTTACAAAAAATTTTTTATTGGCAAGGGAGGTAAATGTGAGTGTGTTAACTATTCATTACTGTATGTAAATGTGGTCATGTTGACTATTCATTCTTTATACTTCTCACTCGGTGCGCACCGCTTCTTTACTTTTTCTAACTACATTGTTTCTGTTCATCCTGTGTTGTGGAAGAGTGAGGAATTTTATAATGTCAAAGGTACGATAACGATTTTACGAGCTGTTCTTATGATATGTATATTTTCTACAGGAACAATAAGGAGCCAAGAACGAGCCAGAAATATATAACTGTATAGTGGATGACTATATAGCAGGGGAAAGAGATAAAGAATAGAATATTTCCTTAAGTTGGAGTTGGTTTGGGGAAGATTAGAGGAACTGTGAGAGGTAAGGAAAAAGAGGGAATAGAGTAAGGGGATTAGGAGTAAAGATTTTTTCCTTTACAAGAAAAATTCTTTAATAAACATAGGGAGGTGTAACAGAAGTAGAGTATTAGTATTAGGTGGGAAAAGGCTACGGCACGATTGAGCATCGGGAGAGAATGGGAAGAGAGATGCTCAAGTCGTGACGTAGTTTGTTGTCAAGTTTCAGTTTACATACAGAGCAAGAACTGAGTGGACGCCATATCATGTCCAGATGTCATCTATAAGAAATAAACAACCTTTGTAATAAACTCATTCGACTCTGTTATATAACACTATAACCCAACAGAGAACAGTAACACTATAACCCAGCAGAGAACAGTAACACTATAACCCAACAGAGAATAGTAACACTATAACCCAGCAGAGAACACTATAACCCAGCAGAGAACAGTGACACTATAACCCAACAGAGAACAGTAACACTATAACCCAACAGAGAACAGTAACAGTATAACCCAACAGAGAACAGTAACACTATAACCCAGCAGAGAACACTATATCCCAACAGAGAACAGTAACACTATAACCTAGCAGAGAACAGTAACACTATAACCCAGCAGAGAACAGTAACACTATACCCCAGCAGAGAACAGTAACACTACAACCTAGCAGAGAACAGTAACACTATAACCCAGCAGAGAACAGCAACACTATAACCCAACAGAGAACAGTAACACTATAAACCAGCAGAGAACAGTAACACTATAACCCAACAGAGAACAGTAACACTATAACCCAGCAGAGAACAGTAACACTATAACCCAGCAACACTATAACCCAGCAGAGAACCGTAACACTATAACCCAGCAGAGAACAGTAACACTATAACCAAGCAGAGAACAGTAACACTATAACCCAACAGAGAACAGTAACACTATAACCCAACAGAGAACGGTAACACCATACCCCAACAGAGAACAGTAACACTATACCCCAACAGAGAACACTATGACCAGAGAACAGCAACACTATAACCCAACAGAGAACGGTAACACCATACCCCAACAGAGAACAGTAACACTATACCCCAACAGAGAACACTATGACCAGAGAACAGCAACACTATAACCCAACAGAGAACACTATAACCAGAGAACAGCAACACTATAACCCAACAGAGAACAGCAACACTATAATCCAGCAGAGAACAGCAACACTATAACCCAACAGAGAACAGCAACACTATAACCCAGCAGAGAACAGCAACACTATAACTCAGCAGAGAATGGTAACACTGTAATCGAACAGAGAACGGTAACACTATAATCGAACAGAGAACGGTAACACTATAATCGAACAGAGAACGGTAACACTACAATCGAACAGAGAACGGTAACACTATAATCGAAGAGAGAACGGTAACACTATAATCGAACAGAGAACGGTAATACTATAATCGAAGAGAGAACGGTAACACTATAATTGAACAGAGAACGGT
This sequence comes from Cepaea nemoralis, assembly GCA_014155875.1. Lineage (NCBI taxonomy): Eukaryota > Metazoa > Mollusca > Gastropoda > Stylommatophora > Helicidae > Cepaea > Cepaea nemoralis. The sequence continues at coordinate 254,316 of JACEFZ010007128.1, forward strand.
AACACTATAATCGAACAGAGAACGGTAACACTATAATCGCACAGAGAACGGTAACACTATAATCGAACAGAGAACGGTAACACTATAACCCAACAGAGAACGGTAACACTATAACCTAGCAGAGAACAGTAACACTATAACCTAGCAGAGAAAGGTAACACTATACCCCAACAGAGAACAGTAACACTATACCCCAACAGAGAACAGTAACACTATACCCCAACAGAGAACAGTAAAACTATAACCCAACAGAGAACAGTACCACTATAACCTAGCAGAGAACAGTAATACTATACCCCAGCAGAGAACAGTAACACTATAACATAACAGAGAACAGTAACACTATAACCGAACAGAGAACAGTAACACTATAACATAACAGAGAACAGTAACACTATAACCCATCAGAGAACGGTAATACTATAACCTAGCAGAGAAAGGTAACACTATACCCCAACAGAGAACAGTAACACTATAACAAAACAGAGAACAGTAACACTATAACCCAACAGAGAACAGTAACACTATACCCCAACAGAGAACAGTAACACTATAACCCAACAGAGAACAATAACACTATAACATAACAGAGAAAAGTAACACTATAACCCAACAGAGAACGGTAACACTATAACATAACAGTGAACGGTAACACTATACCCCAACAGAGAACAGTAACGCTATAACCCAACAGAGAACAGTAACACTACACCCCAACAGAGAACAGTAACACTATACCCCCAACAGAGAACAGTAACACTATAACCCAACAGAGAACAGTAACACTATAACCCAGCAGAGAACAGTAACACTATACCCCAACAGTGAACAGTAACACTATACCCCAACAGTGAACAGTAACACTATAACCCAGCAGAGAACAGTAACACTATAACCCAACAGAGAACAGTAACACTATAACCCAACAGAGAACAGTAACACTATAACCCAGCCGAGAACACTATAACCCAGCAGAGAACAGTAACACTTAACCCAACAGAGAACAGCAACACTATAACCCAACAGAGAACAGTAACACTATAACCCAGCAGAGAACACTATAACCCAAGAGAGAACAGTAACACTATAACCCAACAGAGAACAGTAACACTATAACCCAGCAGAGAACACTATAACCCAACAGAGAACAGTAACACTATAACCCAACAGAGAACAGTAACACTATAACCCAACAGAGAACACTATAACCCAACAGAGAAGACTATAACCCAACAGAGAACAGTAACACTATAACCCAACAGAGAACATTATAACCCAGCAGAGAACAGTAACACTATAACCCAGCTGAGAACACTATATCCCAACAGAGAACAGTAACACTATAACCTAGCAGAGAACAGTAACACTATAACCCAGCAGAGAACAGTAACACTATAACCCAGCAGAGAACAGTAACACTATAACCTAGCAGAGAACAGTAACACTATAACCCAGCAGAGAACAGCAACACTATAACCCAACAGAGAACAGTAACACTATAACCCAGCAGAGAACAGTAACACTATAACCCAACAGAGAACAGTAACACTATAACCCAGCAGAGAACAGTAACACTATAACCCAGCAACACTATAACCCAACAGAGAACCGTAACACTATAACCCAGCAGAGATCAGTAACACTATAACCCAGGAGAGAACTGCAACACTATAACTCAACAGAGAACAGTAACACTATAACCCAACAGAGAACAGTAACACTATAACCCAACAGAGAACAGTAACACTATAACCCAGCAGAGAACAGTAACACTATAACCCAACAGAGAACAGTAACACTATAACCCAACAGAGAACAGTAACACTATAACCCAACAGAGAACAGTAACACTATAACCCAGCAGAGAACAGCAACACTATAACCCAGCAGAGAACAGTAACACTATAACCCAACAGAGAAAAGTAACACTATACCCCAACAGAGAACAGTAACACTATACCCCAACAGTGAACAGTAACACTATACTATACCCCAACAGAAAACAATACCACTATAACATAACAGAGAAGAGTATAACCAGAGATCAGCAACACTATAACCCAGCAGAGAAAAGTAACACTATAACCTAGCAGAGAAAGGTAACACTATACCCCAACAGTGAACGGTAACACTATAACCCAACAGAGAACAGTAACACTATAACCCAACAGAGAACAGTAACACTATAACCCAACAGAGAACAGTAACACTATACCCCAACAGTGAACAGTAAAACTATACCCCAACAGAGACAAGTAACACTTTAACATAACAGAGAACAGTATAACCAGAGAACAGCAACACTATAACCCAACAGAGAACAGTAACACTATACCCCAACAGACAATAGTAACACTACAACCCAACAGAGAACAATAACACTATAACATAACAGAGAACAGTATAACCAGAGAACAGCAAAACTATAACCCAACAGAGAACAGTAACACTATAACCCAACAGAGAACAGTAACACTACAAACCAACAGAGAACAATAACACTATAACATAACAGAGAACAGTAACACTATAACCCAACAGAGAATAGTAACACTATAACCCAGCAGAGAACAGTAACACTATAACCTAGCAGAGGTAGGTAACACTATACCCCAACAGAGAACGGTACCACTATAACCCAACAGAGAACTGTAACACTATACCCCAACAGAGAACAGTAACACTACAACCCAACACAGAACAGTAACACTATAACCCAAAAGAGGACACTATAACCAGAGAACAGCAACACTATAACCCAACAGAGAACACTATAACCAGAGAACAGCAACACTATAACCCAACAGAGAACAGTAACACTATAGCCCGACAGACAACACTATAACCAGAGAACAGCAACACTATACCCAACAGAGAATAGTAACACTATAACCCAACAGAGAACAGTAACAATATAACCCAACAGAGAACGGTAACACTATACCCCAACAGAGAATAGTAACACTATACCCCAACAGAGAACACTATGACCAGAGAACAGCAACACTATAACCCAACAGAGAACACTATAACCAGAGAACAGCAACACTATAACCCAACAGAGAACAGCAACATTATAATCCAGCAGAGAACAGCACCACTACAACCCAACAGAGAACAGCAAGACTATAACCCAGGAGAGAACAGCAACACTATACCCCAGCAGAGAATGGTAACACTATAATCGAACAGAGAACGGTAACACTATAATCGAACAGAGAACGGTAACACTATAATCGAACAGAGAACGGTAACACTATAATCGAACAGAGAACGGTAACACTATAATCGAACAGAGAACGGTAACACTATGATCGAACAGAGAACGGTAACACTATAATCGAACAGAGAACGGTAACACTAAAATCGAACAGAGAACGGTAACACTATAACCCAGCAGAGAACGGTAACACTATAACAGAACCGAGAACGGTAACACTATCACCGAACAGAGAACGGTAACACTATATCTCTGCAGAGAACGGTAACACTATAATCGAACAGAGAACGGTAACACTATAACCGAACAGAGAACGGTAACACTATAACCGAACAGAGAACGGTAACACTATAACCGAACAGAGAACAGTAACACTATAACCCAGCAGAGAACGGTAACATTACAACCCAACAGAGAACACTATAACCCAACAGAGAACACTATAACCCAGCAGAGAACGGTAACATTACAACCCAGCAGAGAACGGTAACACTATAACCGAACAGAGAACCGTAACACTATAACCCAGCAGAGAACAGTAACATTACAACCCAGCAGAGAGCGGCAACAATATAACCCAGCAACACTATAACCCAACAGAGAACAGTAACACTATAACCCAACAGAGAACAGTAACACTATAACCCAGCAGAGAACGGCAACACTATAACCCAGCAACACTATAACCCAACAGAGAACAGTAACACTATAACCCAACAGAGAACAGTAACACTATAACCCAACAGAGAACAGTAACACTATAACCCAGCAGAGAACACTATAACCAAACAGAGAACAGTAACACTATAACCCAACAGAGAACAGTAACACTATAACCCAGCAGAGAACACTATAACCCAACAGAGAACAGTAACACTATAACCCAGCAGAGAATGGCAACACTATAACCCAGCAACACTATAACCCAACAGAGAACAGTAACACTATAACCCAACAGAGAACAGTAACACTATAACCCAACAGAGAACAGTTACACTATAACCCAACAGAGAACGGCAACACTATAACCCAGCAACACTATAACCCAACAGAGAACAGTGACACTATAACCCAACAGAGAACAGTAACACTATAACCCAGCAGAGAACAGTAACATTATAGCCCAGCAGAGAACAGTAACACTATAACCCAGCAGAGAACAGTAACACTATAACCCAGCAGAGAATAGTAACACTTAACCCAGCAGAGAACAGCAACACTACAACCCAGCAGAGAACAGTAACACTATAACCCACCAGAGAACACTATAACCCAACAGAGAACACTATAACCCAACAGAGAACAGTAACACTATAACCCAACAGAGAACAGTAACACTATAACCCAGCAGAGAACACTATAACCCAACAGAGAACAGTAACACTATAACCCAACAGAGAACAGTAACACTATAACCCAACAGAGAACAGTAACACTATAACCCAGCAGAGAACACTATAACCCAGCAGAGAACAGTAACACTTAACCCAACAGAGAACAGCAACACTATAACCCAGCAGAGAACAGTAACACTATAACCCAGCAGAGAACACTATAACCCAACAGAGAACAGTAACACTATAACCCAACAGAGAACAGTAACACTATAACCCAGCAGAGAACACTATAACCCAACAGAGAACAGTAACACTATAACCCAACAGAGAACAGTAACACTATAACCCAACAGAGAACACTATAACCTAACAGAGAACACTATAACCCAACAGAGAACAGTAACACTATAACCCAATAGAGAACATTATAACCCAGCAGAGAACAGTAACACTATAACCCAACAGAGAACAGTAACAATATAACCCAACAGAGAACAGTAACACTATAACCCAACAGAGAACAGTAACACTATAACCCAGCAGAGAACACTATAACCCAACAGAGAACAGTAACACTATAACCTAGCAGAGAACAGTAACACTATAACCCAGCAGAGAACAGCAACACTATAACCCAGCAGAGAACAGCAACACTATAACCCAGCAGAGAACAGTAACACTACAACCCAGCAGAGAACAGCAAGACTATAACCCAACAAAGAACAGTAACTGTAACAGAAGTAGAGTATTAGTATTAGGTGGGAAAATGCTACGGCACGATTGAGCATCGGGAGAGAATTGGAAGAGAGATGCTCAAGTCGTGACGTAGTTTGTTGTCAAGTTTCAGTTTACATACAGAGCAAGAACTGAGTGGACGCCATATCATGTCCAGATGTCATCTATAAGAAATAAACAACCTTTGTAATAAACTCATTCGACTCTGTTATACAGTCAGAAATGGTGCCGTGACCAGGATGGTGTTTACAGTTGATGTCCGCCGGTTTGATGACAATCGCAGGCGCTGCAACCCGTTACGGCAAGTTGGTTTTCATTCTTCTCTTAACGCCAATTAAATTTTGATAGCAAGTCTTGAAAAAGACTCACAGACAACCACCCCTGGCCGGGCTTTTGGCTGCTGTAATTCTCACATACGCGTTATTGGCCATTTTTAACTTCGCTTTTCCTTTTAACATAAATATAGACTCGTGCCGAAATTCTGTCTTTGGATACTTGACGTAAACAACACGCGATCTCCTCAAAAGTTTTAGTTTAGTTCTATGTTCACCTTAGATAGCATGTTGTGATTCCGCGAGGACACTCCAGATTCGTATCCTGGTTCTAAGGCTCCATTTCTGTATTTGTATCCTTACAAGATACAGATATTCCTCAGTTCCCAATGCAAAAGATTAGTTTAGATATATCGGGTCCTCACCCTAGAACATTGTCAGGAAACGTGTATTTAATTCATATAGTAGACGTCTACAGTATTTGGCAGGAAGTTTATGCAATCCCAGATAAGAGCGCAGATACTGTCATTAATATTTTTTTTACAATAGTTCGTACCAAGATTTAGTTGCCCACAAACTATACTTACGGATAATGGTAGAGAGTTTGTAAATAAAAAAATTCGAAAAGTTATTAAAAGATTTGAATATAAAACATATAAAGACCTCATATTATAGACCTTCTTCAAATGCTAAGAACGAGCGTCAACATAGGACGTTATACGACGTTATAGCAAAGATTGTTGATGAACATGAAAAAGATTGGGATCTATTCTTAGGACCTGCCCTTAGCGCTATTCGCACAAATCAAAATGAGAGCACGGGGTTTTCACCATTCTATTTAATACACGGGAGAGAACCAATACTACCTATAGATAATCTATTAAAACCAAGACGGAAATATATGGGGGAAGACTTTCAAGAGACCATAATACAAGAAATGCATAAAGCACACGTAAGATTAAAGAATAATATAATTAAAGCTAGGGAAAGACAGAAAAAGTACAAAAATGTAAATACAAAATTACAGGAGTTTAAAGTAGGTGATAGAGTTTATTACAAGAAGCATAGAAGAAACTCTAAGTTTGATGCTCGTTGGATCCCAGGTTATTACGTTTTGGAAAAACTAGGTAATGTATCGTATAGTATCAAGAACCAAGTCACAGGACATGTGGCAAGGGCACACGTTGAACACTTAAGAAGAGATGAGGATGAGATGGAAAATAATAATTATAATAATAATTGTTATTCAGACACTAGATATTTGGATGAACAAGTCGTCAGAGGAACTACAGTAACCCCAAGTTTTAGAAAAGATCCAGCACGAAATCAGTTACTAGCAACTCCAGGTTACGAAGATACTCAGGAACAGACGATACCGAAAACAATAGAAGAAGAAAATGTGAATGAAAATCATTATGATAGTATGGAAGAGGAAATAGGTGCTCCATTTAAGAATACTAGACAAGCAACGAAAAGAAGAATGGATAAACAAAGAGATAGAGAAGTGAAAAGACAGAGGAGAATTAGAGATTATTCAACAAGCGGTGAAGATATGCCTCTACTAGAAAGGTCCTTAAGAAATAATGATAGACAAATTAGATGGGATATTGAACAGAAGAGATTAGCGGCTGCTAACGAGAGACATACAGACGAAGAAGAAGAAATGGATGAAAAGTCAGAATCAATTAGTAGTATGGAAGAAACTAATAAGTTGTACGAAGAAGAGGATATTGATGTAGAGTTAGCACTTATTCAAAGAAACTTGGAGTTATTGAAGAAGTGGAAACGTAGGAGATAGATAGATAGAGAATACTGCAGATAGCAAGTTATAAGTTTTAGGATTTGGAAATGAAAGTAATGCTTGAAAAAGGCTTCTATGGATACTTTTTATAAATGGTATTGAGGAGTTGTTAAGCAGTGAGATAACTAATATAGAGGTAGTTTCGAGAGAGGCATATATATATATTTTTTTTCTCTCTGTGATAGAATTGCTGGTTGATTTTAAGTTCTTACTTCTTGACTTTTCGTAGATTGGACAAATTAGGTATTGGTACAGTAGGTGGACAAGTTTTTTTTTATTGGTGCTAGAAATGCCGTGTTTAACGGTAATGATTAAGAAGTTATAGTGATGTTTGGTCCAAGGGAAATAATTGGCAGGCCGAGCCACAAGTAAATTGATAAGTAGATGATGGCTGGTACATTGAGTTGACATTGGAATAGTCGCCACATTAGTAATAGATAAAATGAGTTGACCTGTAGTTTACAGTGCTTACTTAAGATGATATTCCGGATGTTATGATGTGTTAGGAGTTAAGCTAGAAAAAGATAGAAAGTTATGAGGGGAGAGAATTAATGATGGTACGGTCAGTGTTGATTATTGATTTTTTTTTTGTAGAGAGAACAGATATTGTTCTAAGTTAGGATATTGGTCTGTAAATAACAGATATATATATACTGGGCTGTGAGTTGTGTTTTCACGATTATAAAAATTGAATGAATTGTAGGAATAAATATGTGTTACATTGATTCGTATAGAAGGCCAATGTGGATGGGCCACTGTGCGTACTTAATTTGAAGGGAGTTATTTTTTTTTTGAAAACCTTCTCTTTAGCGAGAAGACATTTGTTTTATTGAATCTGAGTTTCAATGCCTCATATATAATATGTTTTTTTTGTTTGATTTGGTCTTGTAAAATGATTGTTGTTATTTGATTAATTGATTTAGAATAGGATTATTGTGTTCCTAGTACTTTGAGTACAAACTATTGGTCCGTAAAAGAGACCAATAGTGATAGGTAGTAATAGAATATTTTATTCTGGTTTGATAAAATGCATGTTATGTCATTTTAAAATGTGTTTTTCTTTGGATAATTTAGGGGGAATGACGTCTTGTTTTGATTTTATTTCGCTTAAATGACTGGTTTTGTATATTAAGTTACATTGTTAATAAATAGGTTATAAATTTAGTTAAGTAAGTTTAATTTTCAAATACATGGGGCTTTGTTTAAGGCCTTTCGTTCAGAAAAGAGTTAATAAAACTACTGAGGGATAATATAGAGAAATATTCTCTTTGTGAATATTAAGTTGCTTGAAGAGGTTCTTATAGATATGAACTGTTAGTAAAATAGGAGTAGCGTTATATGAAGATATAAGGTTGGGGGAAGACTGTGAATGGCAGCATATAAGCGGGGATATATATAAAGCGGGACAAAGAAGCAGATCATGGGTTGTATGGGGGCAAGATATAGGAGCTGTGAAAAACCAGCGTTAATTATATTAAAAATGTTCATAGAATATGAACATGGGCTCGTGAGATAACGAAATATAGACAAGATTGTGGATGGCAATATAAATGTTGAATATATAAGTGTTGTGAAAACTTATGTCAAATTTATTTATAGAGAACAAAGATCTATTTCATAAGATGTATGTTTAAAAAATTGTTTTACAAAAAATTTTTTTATTGGCAAGGGAGGTAAATGTGAGTGTGTTAACTATTCATTACTGTATGTAAATGTGGTCATGTTGACTATTCATTCTTTATACTTCTCACTCGGTGCGCACCGCTTCTTTACTTTTTCTAACTACATTGTTTCTGTTCATCCTGTGTTGTGGAAGAGTGAGGAATTTTATAATGTCAAAGGTACGATAACGATTTTACGAGCTGTTCTTATGATATGTATATTTTCTACAGGAACAATAAGGAGCCAAGAACGAGCCAGAAATATATAACTGTATAGTGGATGACTATATAGCAGGGGAAAGAGATAAAGAATAGAATATTTCCTTAAGTTGGAGTTGGTTTGGGGAAGATTAGAGGAACTGTGAGAGGTAAGGAAAAAGAGGGAATAGAGTAAGGGGATTAGGAGTAAAGATTTTTTCCTTTACAAGAAAAATTCTTTAATAAACATAGGGAGGTGCACAGAAGTAGAGTATTAGTATTAGGTGGGAAAAGGCTACGGCACGATTGAGCATCGGGAGAGAATGGGAAGAGAGATGCTCAAGTCGTGACGTAGTTTGTTGTCAAGTTTCAGTTTACATACAGAGCAAGAACTGAGTGGACGCCATATCATGTCCAGATGTCATCTATAAGAAATAAACAACCTTTGTAATAAACTCATTCGACTCTGTTATATAACACTATAACCCAACAGAGAACAGTAACACTATAACCCAGCAGAGAACAGTAACACTATAACCCAACAGAGAATAGTAACACTATAACCCAGCAGAGAACACTATAACCCAGCAGAGAACAGTGAAACTATAACCCAACAGAGAACAGTAACACTATAACCCAACAGAGAACAGTAACAGTATAACCCAACAGAGAACAGTAACACTATAACCCAGCAGAGAACACTATATCCCAACAGAGAACAGTAACACTATAACCTAGCAGAGAACAGTAACACTATAACCCAGCAGAGAACAGTAACACTATACCCCAGCAGAGAACAGTAACACTACAACCTAGCAGAGAACAGTAACACTATAACCCAGCAGAGAACAGCAACACTATAACCCAACAGAGAACAGTAACACTATAAACCAGCAGAGAACAGTAACACTATAACCCAACAGAGAACAGTAACACTATAACCCAGCAGAGAACAGTAACACTATAACCCAGCAACACTATAACCCAGCAGAGAACCGTAACACTATAACCCAGCAGAGAACAGTAACACTATAACCAAGCAGAGAACAGTAAAACTATAACCCAACAGAGAACAGTAACACTATAACCCAACAGAGAACGGTAACACCATACCCCAACAGAGAACAGTAACACTATACCCCAACAGAGAACACTATGACCAGAGAACAGCAACACTATAACCCAACAGAGAACACTATAACCAGAGAACAGCAACACTATAACCCAACAGAGAACAGCAACACTATAATCCAGCAGAGAACAGCAACACTATAACCCAACAGAGAACAGCAACACTATAACCCAGCAGAGAACAGCAACACTATAACTCAGCAGAGAATGGTAACACTATAATCGAACAGAGAACGGTAACACTATAATCGAACAGAGAACGGTAACACTATAATCGAACAGAGAACGGTAACACTACAATCGAACAGAGAACGGTAACACTATAATCGAAGAGAGAACGGTAACACTATAATCGAACAGAGAACGGTAATACTATAATCGAAGAGAGAACGGTAACACTATAATTGAACAGAGAACGGTAACACTATAATCGAACAGAGAACGGTAACACTATAATCGCACAGAGAACGGTAACACTATAATCGAACAGAGAACGGTAACACTATAACCCAACAGAGAACGGTAACACTATAACCTAGCAGAGAACAGTAACACTATAACCTAGCAGAGAAAGGTAACACTATACCCCAACAGAGAACAGTAACACTATACCCCAACAGAGAACAGTAACACTATACCCCAACAGAGAACATTAAAACTATAACCCAACAGAGAACAGTACCACTATAACCTAGCAGAGAACAGTAATACTATACCCCAGCAGAGAACAGTAACACTATAACATAACAGAGAACAGTAACACTATAACCGAACAGAGAACAGTAACACTATAACATAACAGAGAACAGTAACACTATAACCCATCAGAGAACGGTAATACTATAACCTAGCAGAGAAAGGTAACACTATACCCCAACAGAGAACAGTAACACTATAACAAAACAGAGAACAGTAACACTATAACCCAACAGAGAACAGTAACACTATACCCCAACAGGGAACAGTAACACTATAACCCAACAGAGAACAATAACACTATAACATAACAGAGAAAAGTAACACTATAACCCAACAGTGAACGGTAACACTATAACATAACAGTGAACGGTAACACTATACCCCAACAGAGAACAGTAACGCTATAACCCAACAGAGAACAGTAACACTATACCCCAACAGAGAACAGTAACACTATACCCCAACAGAGAACAGTAACACTATAACCCAACAGAGAACAGTAACACTATAACCCAACAGAGAACAGTAACACTATAACCCAACAGAGAACAGTAACACTATACCCCAACAGTGAACAGTAACACTATACCCCAACAGAGAACAGTAACACTATAACCCAACAGAGAACAATACCACTATAACATAACAGAGAACAGTATAACCAGAGAACAGCAACACTATAACCCAACAGAGAACAGTAACACTATACCCCAACAGAGAACAGTAACACTACAACCCAACAGAGAACAATAACACTATAACTTAACAGAGAACAGTATAACCAGAGAACAGCAAAACTATAACCCAACAGAGAACAGTAACACTATACCCCAACAGAGAACAGTAACACTACAACCCAACAGAGAACAATAACACTATAACTTAACAGAGAACAGTATAACCAGAGAACAGCAAAACTATAACCCAACAGAGAACAGTAACACTATAACCCAACAGAGAACAGTAACACTATAACCCAGCAGAGAACAGTAACACTATAACCCAGCAACACTATAACCCAGCAGAGAACCGTAACACTATAACCCAGCAGAGAACAGTAACACTATAACCAAGCAGAGAACAGTAACACTATAACCCAACAGAGAACAGTAACACTATAACCCAACAGAAACGGTAACACTATACCCCAACAGAGAACAGTAACACTATACCCCAACAGAGAACACTATGACCAGAGAACAGCAACACTATAACCCAACAGAGAACACTATAACCAGAGAACAGCAACACTATAACCCAACAGAGAACAGCAACACTATAATCCAGCAGAGAACAGCAACACTATAACCCAACAGAGAACAGCAACACTATAACCCAGCAGAGAACAGCAACACTATAACTCAGCAGAGAATGGTAACACTATAATCGAACAGAGAACGGTAACACTATAATCGAACAGAAAACGGTAACACTATAATCGAACAGAGAACGGTAACACTACAATCGAACAGAGAACGGTAACACTATAATCGAAGAGAGAACGGTAACACTATAATCGAACAGAGAACGGTAATACTATAATCGAAGAGAGAACGGTAACACTATAATTGAACAGAGAACGGTAACACTATAATCGAACAGAGAACGGTAACACTATAATCGAACAGAGAACGGTAACACTATAATCGAACAGAGAACGGTAACACTATAACCCAACAGAGAACGGTAACACTATAGCCTAGCAGAGAACAGTAACACTATAACCTAGCAGAGAAAGGTAACACTATACCCCAACAGAGAACAGTAACACTATACCCCAACAGAGAACAGTAACACTATACCCCAACTGAGAACAGTAAAACTATAACCCAACAGAGAACAGTACCACTATAACCTAGCAGAGAACAGTAATACTATACCCCAGCAGAGAACAGTAACACTATAACATAACAGAGAACAGTAACACTATAACCGAACAGAGAACAGTAACACTAAAACATAACAGAGAACAGTAACACTATAACCCATCAGAGAACGGTAATACTATAACCTAGCAGAGAAAGGTAACACTATACCCCAACAGAGAACAGTAACACTATAACAAAACAGAGAACAGTAACACTATAACCCAACAGAGAACAGTAACACTATACCCCAACAGAGAACAGTAACACTATAACCCAACAGAGATCAATAACACTATAACATAACAGAGAAAAGTAACACTATAACCCAACAGAGCACGGTAACACTATAACATAATAGTGAACGGTAACACTATACCCCAACAGAGAACAGTAACGCTATAACCCAACAGAGAACAGTAACACTATACCCCAACAGAGAACAGTAACACTATACCCCAACAGAGAACAGTAACACTATAACCCAACAGAGAACAGTAACACTATAACCCAACAGAGAACAGTAACACTATAACCCAACAGATAACAGTAACACTATACCCCAACAGAGAACAGTAACACTATAACCCAACAGAGAACAATAACACTATAACATAACAGAGAACAGTATAACCAGAGAACAGCAACACTATAACCCAACAGAGAACAGTAACACTATACCCCAACAGAGAACAGTAACACTACAACCCAACAGAGAACAATAACACTATAACTTAACAGAGAACAGTATAACCAGAGAACAGCAAAACTATAACCCAACAGAGAATAGTAACACTATACCCCAACAGAGAACAGTAACACTACAACCCAACAGAGAACAATAACACTATAACTTAACAGAGAACAGTATAACCAGAGAACAGCAAAACTATAACCCAACAGAGAACAGTAACACTATAACCCAACAGAGAACAGTAACACTACAACCCAACAGAGAACAATAACACTATAACATAACAGAGAACAGTAACACTATAACCCAACAGAGAATAGTAACACTATAACCCAGCAGAGAACAGTAACACTATAACCTAGCAGAGGTAGGTAACACTATACCCCAACAGTGAACGGTACCACTATAACCCAACAGAGAACAGTAACACTATACCCCAACAGAGAACAGTAACACTACAACCCAACAGAGAACAGTAACACTATAACCCAACAGAGGACACTATAACCAGAGAACAGCAACACTATAACCCAACAGAGAACACTATAACCAGAGAACAGCAACACTATAACCCAACAGAGAACAGTAACACTATAGCCCGACAGACAACACTATAACCAGAGAACAGCAACACTATACCCAACAGAGAATAGTAACACTATAACCCAACAGAGAACAGTAACAATATAACCCAACAGAGAACGGTAACACTATACCCCAACAGAGAATAGTAACACTATACCCCAACAGAGAACACTATGACCAGAGAACAGCAACACTATAACCCAACAGAGAACACTATAACCAGAGAACAGCAACACTATAACCCAACAGAGAATAGCAACACTATAATCCAGCAGAGAACAGCAACACTACAACCCAACAGAGAACAGCAACACTATAACCCAGCAGAGAACAGCAACACTATAACCCAGCAGAGAATGGTAACACTATAATCGAACAGAGAACGGTAACACTATAACCGAACAGAGAACAGTAACACTATAACCCAGCAGAGAACGGTAACATTACAACCCAACAGAGAACACTATAACCCAACAGAGAGTACTATAACCCAGCAGAGAACGGTAACATTACAACCCAGCAGAGAACGGTAACACTATAACCGAACAGAGAACCGTAACACTATAACCCAGCAGAGAACAGTAACATTACAACCCAGCAGAGAGCGGCAACAATATAACCCAGCAACACTATAACCCAACAGAGAACAGTAACACTATAACCCAACAGAGAACAGTAACACTATAACCCAACAGAGAACAGTAACATTATAACCCAGCAGAGAACGGCAACACTATAACCCAGCAACACTATAACCCAACAGAGAACAGTAACACTATAACCCAACAGAGAACAGTAACACTATAACCCAACAGAGAACAGTAACACTATAACCCAGCAGAGAACACTACAACCAAACAGAGAACAGTAACACTATAACCCAACAGAGAACAGTAACACTATAACCCAGCAGAGAATGGCAACACTATAACCCAGCAACACTATAACCCAACAGAGAACAGTAACACTATAACCCAACAGAGAACAGTAACACTATAACCCAACAGAGAACAGTTACACTATAACACAACAGACAACGGCAACACTATAACCCAGCAACACTATAACCCAACAGAGAACAGTAACACTATAACCCAACAGAGAACAGTAACACTATAACCCAGCAGAGAACAGTAACATTATAGCCCAACAGAGAACAGTAACACTATAACCCAGCAGAGAACTGTAACACTATAACCCAGCAGAGAACAGTAACACGTAACCCAGCAGAGAACAGCACCACTACAGCCCAGCAGAGAACAGTAACACTATAACCCACCAGAGAACACTATAACCCAACAGAGAACACTATAACCCAACAGAGAACAGTAACACTATAACCCAACAGAGAACAGTAACACTTTAACCCAGCAGAGAACACTATAACCCAACAGAGAACAGTAACACTATAACCCAACAGAGAACAGTAACACTATAACCCAACAGAGAACAGTAACACTATAACCCAGCAGAGAACACTATAACCCAGCAGAGAACAGTAACACTTAACCCAACAGAGAACAGCAACACTATAACCCAGCAGAGAACAGTAACACTATAACCCAGCAGAGAACACTATAACCCAAGAGAGAACAGTAACACTATAACCCAACAGAGAACAGTAACACTATAACCCAGCAGAGAACACTATAACCCAACAGAGAACAGTAACACTATAACCCAACAGAGAACAGTAACACTATAACCCAACAGAGAACAGTAACACTATAACCCAACAGAGAACACTATAACCCAACAGAGAACACTATAACCCAACAGAGAACACTATAACCCAACAGAGAACAGTAACACTATAACCCAACAGAGAACATTATAACCCAGCAGAGAACAGTAACACTATAACCCAGCAGAGAACACTATATCCCAACAGAGAACAGTAACACTATAACCTAGCAGAGAACAGTAACACTATAACCCAGCAGAGAACAGTAACACTATAACCCAGCAGAGAACAGTAACACTATAACCTAGCAGAGAACAGTAACACCATAACCCAGCAGAGAACAGCAACACTATAACCCAACAGAGAACAGTAACACTATAACCCAGCAGAGAACAGTAACACTATAACCCAACAGAGAACAGTAACACTATAACCCAGCAGAGAACAGTAACACTATAACCCAGCAACACTATAACCCAACAGAGAACCGTAACACTATAACCCAGCAGAGATCAGTAACACTATAACCCAGGAGAGAACTGCAACACTATAACCCAAAAGAGAACAGTAACACTATAACCCAACAGAGAACAGTAACACTATAACCCAGCAGAGAACAGTAACACTATAACCCAGCAGAGAACAGTAACACTTTAACCCAACAGAGAACAGTAACACTATAACCCAGCAGAGAACAATAACACTATAACCCAGCAGAGAACAGCAACACTATAACCCAGCAGAGAACAGCAACACTATAACCCAGCAGAGAACAGTAACACTATAACCCAGCAGAGAACAATAACACTATAACCCAGCAGAGAACAGTAAAACTATAACCCAGCAGAGAACAGTAACACTATAACCCAGCAGAGAACAATAACACTATAACCCAGCAGAGAACAGTAACACTATAACCCAACAGAGAACAGTAACACTATAACCCAGCAGAGAACACTATAACCCAGCAGAGAACAGTGACACTATAACCCAACAGAGAACAGTAACACTATAACCCAACATAGAACAGTAACACTATAACCCAACAGAGAACAGTAACACTATAACCCAGCAGAGAACACTATATCCCAACAGAGAACAGTAACACTATAACCTAGCAGAGAACAGTAACACTATAACCCAGCAGAGAACAGTAACACTATAACCCAGCAGAGAACAGTAACACTACAACCTAGCAGAGAACAGTAACACTATAACCCAGCAGAGAACAGCAACACTATAACCCAACAGAGAACAGTAACACTATAACCCAGCAGAGAACAGTAACACTATAACCCAACAGAGAACAGTAACACTATAACACAGCAGAGAACAGTAACACTATAACCCAGCAACACTATAACCCAACAGAGAACCGTAACACTATAACCCAGCAGAGAACAGTAACACTATAACCCAGGAGAGAATTGCAACACTATAACCCAACAGAGAACAGTAACACTATAACCCAACAGAGAACAGTAACACTATAACCCAACAGAGAACAGTAACACTATAACCCAGCAGAGAACAATAACACTATAACCCAACAGAGAACAGTAACACTATAACCCAACAGAGAACAGTAACACTATAACCCAACAGAGAACAGTAACACTATAACCCAGCAGAGAACAGCAACACTATAACCCAGCAGAGAACAGTAACACTATAACCCAGCAGAGAACAGTAACACTATAACCTCGCAGAGAACAATAACACTATAACCCAGCAGAGAACAATAACACTATAACCCAGCAGAGAACAATTACACTATAACCCAGCAGAGAACAATAACACTATACCCCAGCAGAGAACAGCAACACTATAACCTAGCAGAGAACAGCAACACTATAACCCAGCAGAGAACAGTAACACTATAACCCAGCAGAGAACAATAACACTATAACCCAGCAGAGAACAGCAACACTATAACCCAGCAGAGAACAGTAACACTATAACCCAGCAGAGAACGGTAACACTATAACCCAGCAGAGAACAGTAACACTATAACCCAGCAGAGAACAGTAACACTATAACCCAGCAGAGAACAGTAACACTATAACCCAGCAGAGAACAGCAACACTATAACCCAGCAGAGAACAGCAACACTATAACCCAGCAGAGAACAATAACACTATAACCCAGCAGAGAACTATAACACTATAACCCAGCAGAGAACAGTAACACTATAACCCAGCAGAGAACAGTAACACTATAACCCAGCAGAGAACTATAACACTATAACCCAGCAGAGAACAGTAACACTATAACCCAGCAGAGAACAGTAACACTATAACCCAGCAGAGAACAATAACACTATAACCCAGCAGAGAACAGTAACACTATAACCCAGCAGAGAACAATAACACTATAACCCAGCAGAGAACAGTAACACTATAACCCATCATGCGATTAGAGGGGTTGGCATGCGACTGGCTTCCCCGTTCTGTAGACACTTTTAGCTACAAAACCCAACCAAACACAAGTACATGGGATAAGCTGGTTGATAACCAATGCTACCCCAGGATGAAAGATCAGTAGAGGAAAAATAAGAATCAACAGAAAAGGTTAAATAGAGAAACTACCCTTTGAGGAACACACCAGGCAGAGAAAGACAGAAAAAAGAGGCATTGAAAATCTGACGAAACAACTGTTTGATAAATATTGTATGCAACATCAACATCAAAATATGAGAAAGCAAAAACAATTGGGAAGTCGTGATGGCCAGTGTCTGCCACAGACCAGGTACACCAAGAAGAAGTTGATGATGATGAGTTAAGTTAGTTGCATAACGTTTACAGGACGTCGCAGTTAACCCCGGCATGTTTGTGATTTCTTAGCAAGTTTATGTTCAGTAGTTTGCCATTGCTTCCTGAGTGACCGGTACCCATACTATTGTATGAAAAGCAACGCACGGCAGTCTGCTGCCAAATCGCACGCAGCTGTGTTTCGAACGCCATATGCGGGATTGCGAATTGCGTTGGTAAAACCTTCGCCACATAACCTGTGATAAGTAGGGAGATAAAAGTGCATACTGTAAAAACATTATGTTTATTTCACTGAATATTATGCCAAGAAAGAGTAAATTCATTCTCTGCTATATATTTACAAGCAAAATGTGAGTTAACATGAAATGGTCTCTCTATTGTACTGACACTGTCATCCATTACTCCTCACGGTCTCTTTGTTGTACTGACACTGTCATTCATTACTTCTCTCTTTCTGTTGTACTGACACTCCCATCCATTACTCCAACTGTCTGTTATACTGACACTGTCATCCATTACTCTTCACTGTCTGTTTATTGTACTGACACTGTCATTCATTACTCCTCACTGTCTGTTTCTTGTACTGACACTGTCATTCATTACTCCTCACTGTCATCTACTACTCCTCACTGTCCTCCATTACCCGTCACTGTCTGTCTGTTGTACTGACACTGTTATCCATTATTTTTCACTGTCAGTCTGTTGTTTTGACACTGTCAACCATTAATCTTCACTGTTTGTCTGTTGTACTGACACTGTCATCCATTACTCCTCACTGTCTGTTGTACTGACACTGTCATCCATTATTTTTCACTGTCTGTCTGTTGTACTAACACTGTCACCCATTACTCTTCACTATCTGTCTGTTGTACTGACACTGTCATCGATTACTCTTCCCTGTCTGTCTGTTGTACTGACACTGTCATCTATTACTCCTGTCGGCTTGTCGTACTGACACTGTCATCCATTACTCCCTACTGTCTGTCTGTTGTGCTGACACTGTCATCCATTGCTCCTCACTGTCTGTCTTTTGTACAGATACTGTCATCCATTACTCCTCTGACGTTCAGTAGCATCACATGAGAACGCGGGGTGAAACTTATTCACCCATTCATATCAAATATAAATAATCTAGACCTCTCTCACATCAAATATACTCATTCAAATGTAAACATAAATACTCAAATAATCAGATACAATATACATATCTTGCCAATACTCATCCACTCAGATCAAATATAAACCGGGTGAAGACTAAAATACCCCTCCCCTTATTTTCTCCATTTGAAATATAAACATTTCATAAACACTCATCCACTCAGATCAAATATAAAGACTGAGTTGTAAATTAGCTTCATATTTTTTGCAGGACATTGCAAACAACCCTAGCATTTTAAAGCTGTAATTTACTGGGCCATTTTTAAGTTCAGTAGCCTGCTACTGTTTTCTCAACGACCGACGCCTCGTACCATGGAAATAAACGCAAAGAGATCTGCTTACAAATCGCTGGCAGCTGACTTCGACCGTTCGACTCAGTATGTCGGGACATTGCGAAACACGCTCACTGCTCTGCTAAAGACATGTCCCACGTGAATCTGTGGTAAATACGAAGATAGGGGTCGTTGGTATACTTGAATGGCTAGCCCGGACTCTCTCTCTCTTCTAAAGACTTGTCCACCATTACTCTGTGGTAAATACGAGGACAGGGGTTGCTGGCACACTTGCCTACAGGTCCAGTATTGAGGCCAGAATTTTGTTGTCAATAACTCTGGGTTCCCAGGCACCCAGCTTAGAATGGACATCATAACATGGGCAGTAAAGGCTGCTAGCGTGATGCTGAGTACAACACCCACCCAGCGCCAAATACGGGGCTAGCACCTTATACTGTGTACGCCCCGTGGCATGTAAAGGGGTCCTTTACTTTTTACTTAGTTTCTTTCACCCCCAGGGGCTCCAGAGCCGAGACTTTCTATTTATACTATTAACAGGGTTTCTCAATGCGTGCCCTATCTACAGTAAGTTGCATATTCTGCTGTTTTTGATGTCTTGGCAAGTTTATGTTCAGTAGTTTGCCGTTGTTTTCTGAACGACCGGCACCATATACCATTTCGTAAAAAACCAGCGCAACGCGGTCTTCTACCTAGTCGCGCGCAGCTGTGTTTCGAACGCGGGAATGCGGAAACACGAACCGCGTTCGTAACTTCTTCGCCACGGAAACTTGCATGTCCTATCTAGTTATACTGTTAACGTGTTTTCTCAATGCATGTCCTATCTAGTTACACTATTAACAGATTTTCTCAATGCATATCCTATCTAACTGTACTATTAACATAGTTTCTCAATGCTTGTCCTATCTAGGTGTACTATTAACATATTTTCTCAATACATCATTACATGTCATATCCAGTACCAATATCGTTCCCTCACCGTTTGGTTCACTGGAATATATGCTTATACCAAACTATAGGTATTAATGTGGCATAGAGGTGGGACACTCATCACCTTGAGGCACACGACCTGCTTTAGTTTTGCAAATCTAGACTGCAAATTTCTAAATGTCTTTGGATAAAGCAGCAGCATACTTGTCCAGAATGTGCATTCCCCGTGAGGAATCCTCTTCACCAGTCTGAAGTCAACATCAGAGATCTGGACTCTCCGATCATCTATCGTCTCATACATTAACTGGTTCAGTGGCAAACAAAATTTAGGTTTGGACCAAATAAAAATGGATGGCGGAAAAATGGGAAATAGGGGTGTGTCACAGTTGTGACTGAAAAGTTGTTAATATGGTAGCAGACATGTTGTATTATAACGCAATGACATTTCGGAGATATATCAGCCCATGACAGATACGGGAAGTCGCTTAATGCGATTAATCATCCCATGTCACTCAATCAGTTAATACGGTCAGTGCTATTTATATTATTGTTTGTCGCCCATATGTTTATCCATATTCTTCTTTCTGTCTCCGTCTGCTTCTTTTGTCTAATATCTCCCCACATACACTAATATTTCTATTTCATTTCGTCTATTGATTTACATCTTAAATTTAATTTAGCGCTCGGTCTGGTGTTGCGCTACAAGGGATTGGAACACAGCCCCGGAAGTATCTGTGAATGGAAAGACTAACCACCCATGTCCCCATGCACTCCGGCCTACATAATATGATGGTCCCGACACTTCACATACTACATCAGGTTTGTGCTAGGTGACTTGTGATACTTATAAATTGGTCTTTTTCTAACCGCTAACCGCCTGCCAAAAGCACCGCACAAAAAGCACGAACATCGTAGCTCTGTCGACAAAAACTTGATCGAAATGTTGCGCACTTGAAAATAAAAAAAAAAGTACATTCCTGGAAATTGGTGTGAATTTAGATTTCTTCTCTACATATTCACCTCTGAAGACGGTGAACTTCTCCCAGCTTTCTTCGTCACAAATCTGATGCCCTGATAGTATAACTGCCCATGTCTTCAGCCCAGTTATCAAGAACAGGTTATTGGACAAATGCTGTCCATGAAGCAGATTCTTCACGTTTGGTCAGAGGAAGAAGCCACTTGGGCCAAGTGTGGCGCCTGATGCCATACCCGCAATAATGGGCCAGTTTTCTGGTGTCATGAGCCGGCCCATTGTCATGAAGCAGATTCTTCATGTTTGGCAGAGGAAGAAGCCACTTGGGCCAAGTGTGGTGCATGACGTCATGCCGCAATGATGGGCCAGGTTTATGGCGCCACCAGCTAACACATTGTCATTAAGTAGATGAACACCTCTGGATAGCATCCTGCTTCTTTTGCACTTGATTTCTTCTCGTAACTTCTGGGAAAGACTGGTAGTACGCTGATAGTAAGAACCAGAAGAATACACTTGGTAAGTATAGGGTGTATTTTTAATGACTGTGCAGTGTTTGAAAATATTGCCGGTCCAAGTTTCGTATTCATCCTCTGTAAAGTTTATGCAACATAATAGGTAAATACAAAACTTGGACCGGCAATATTTTCAAACACTGCACAGTCATTAAAAATACACCTTGTATTACCTTTTCATACACACTAACACAGGCTTCCTGCCAATTTCTTATGTACACAGCACCATGCCCTCTGCGTATCGTGTACGCGCGGGCAATTTAGGCCGATAGTGTGTCTACACAATGACACGCAGCACTCCCGTCTGTCTTAAAGATTTCTTACGAAATTACAACACTTTGAGCGCCCTTAGTAAAGCACCCGCATACCCCAGGGCTGAATGAGATAGTCTAAGAATGAATTAATTAAACATAACACGATTTATTGTCTGGAAGATTTCGCTTCATCTCGTCATGTGCATGCTGCAGTGTTTATATATCCAGTAAAATAAATGCATGAATTATACTTGGACTGAAATATTTAAGACACATCGTCATTTATATGTTCGAATAAGGAGAATTTGTTAGCGCCTGAATTCACTAAGAGAATACTTGATATATAAAACTCTGCAGTACGTATCTGATGAGTTGCAGCTAAATTTGCCAGGCAATAAATCGTGCAACCTATTTTAGTGGCTTGTGTTTAACTTCACCAAAGGAAAATTACAGTTTTAAATAAAATATGTGGCTGCATTTTCTGATGAAGCCAGGGGAGAGCACAAAGAAACACATCTTCAATATCAGACTGGTGTCCCCTCGTCATCAACAACAAGATTGACAACATCGCGCTGTAAATTCTCCTTTTCTTTCTGAAATAAAAAGAAATTGTAAAAAGGAGGTTGGGGGGATTCATTATAATGTCACATTTGTGCACATAATAGATGTTATTTGAATATTTATTCTACTACCATGTGACCTAAACAATCAATCAATCTCGTGCTGTCTCCGCAATGAAGGTTGGCTGCAATGGATCTCCAACACTGTCTCTTGCCTTGACTGTACATTCTGTCAGGCTGACGTTCGTCCATCTCTTGATGTTATCCTTCCATTTTTATCGTTGTCTACCTCTTGCTCGCTTGCCCTCAACCTTGCCTTCCAGTATGGCTTTTATAAGAGTATCATGTCTTTTAACGTGGCCAAAATATTTCACTTGTCTCCTCTTTATTTCTTTCATCAACTCTCTCTTCATTCCCAGTTTTTCTAGGACCTCTGTATTTGATTGTTTTTGTTTCCATGAAATACGACATATTCGTCTGTATATCCACATCTCCAGGGCTTCTATGCGACTTTCTAGTTGCTTGTTCAATGTCCAGGCTTCTGCGCCATACAGTAGCGTTGAATATACGTAGCATTTGACAATTCTCATTTTAATGCGTTATTAATCTCTCTAGATGTTAATACTGATTTCATGCCGTTGAAAGCATTTTTGGCCATTCCTATTCTCTTTTTGATTTCCATTTCACTTCTGCCATCATCTGTTATTATATGTCCAAGATAAGAGAAACTTGTTACTTGTTCTAGTATCTGCCCGTTTACTGTGATGTTCATTGATGACCTTTCCTTTTCACTGCTAATTATCATAGTTTTTGTTTTTTGGATGTTAATATCTAAGCCACATTCTGCACTGTGCCTGTTTACTTCTTCCACTAGGTCTTGCAACTCTTGCTCACTTTCTGCTAGTAACACGGTATCGTCAGCATATCTAAGATTGTTTATGATTCTTCCATTGATGCTGAGTCCAGGCATTTCAACTTGTTTAAAAATTCTTTCTGTGTATAGGTTGAAGAGGCTTGGGGACAGTACACATCCCTGCCGTACTCCTCTTTTTATTCTCTATAGGTGACGAATAGTTATTACCGCATCTGATAGACGCCACTTGTTCCCAGTACAAGTTACTAATAAGTCTGATGTCCTTTCCGTCTACTCCTATATCTTGAAGGCATGTAATTAGTCGTTCATGTTGTACTCTATCAAAAGCTTTCTTGTAGTCTATAAAACAAACATATATACTTTTTTGAACTTCTATATATTTTTCAATTAACATCCTCAAACAGATAATTGCTTCTCTGGTGCCGCTGTTTTTGCGGAACCCAAATTGTTCTTCAGCTACTTCCTCATCTATTTTATGTTGAATTCTTTCTTGTATGACCTTGAGTAGTATCTTAGTTATGTGGCTCATTAAGCTAATAGTTCTGTAATCCTCACAATCAACAGCTCTTGGCTTCTTCGGTAGTGTGATGAAAATGGATGTTTTCAAGTCCTTGGGGATGTACCCAGTATTATATATATCATTACATAATTCTGTGATAGTTTCAATGCCAAACCTGGATAAGGATTTTATTATCTCTGTTGTTATCTTGTCAAGACCTGCAGCCTTTCCTTCTTTAATCTTTTTAATAGCCTTTTCTACTTCAGCCGTTAATATGTTTGGTCCATCTTGAGTATTATATAATGTTGGTCTATTGACCCTGTTGTCCCAGAATAAATCTTCTGTGTACTCTGTTCATTATTTTTATTATGCCAGTGTTATTAATTATAATTTCTCAATTTTTTCCTCTGATACAACCGTTTCCTGTTATATTACTTTTCTTCTTTGTAAATCTTTTTATATGTTCATGTAATTCTTTCGAGTTGTGTTTTATTTCCAGATCCTCCATTTCTTTGCAATGTTTCTGCAGCCACTCTTCTTTGGCAACTCTGCACTTGTGACGTATTTCTCTATCTATTACTATATACTCTGGAGTGTTCTTTGCTTTCTTTCTTTGAGACATTTTACTCAATATTTCATCGGTTATCCACAATTGTTTTTTCTCATTAATTTTCACTGGCAAGATGGTATTTGCAGTCTGAATACTGGTTTTTATACTTTCCCATTTTGTATTAATTTTATCCTCGGGATTTTCACGTCGATATTGTTACATACTTTCAATGATTAGCCCATCATATATATTTTTGACTTCAGCTGTATAGCTGTTTTGACTTCAGGTATAGTTGTCTTATTTCTGGTTGATCAATGCCGATATATCTACTTGAGGTGTCTTCGATTTCCTTATTCCTGGGTCTCTAAGTTGTATTTGTAATTTTAATACTACAG
Organism: Cepaea nemoralis; assembly: GCA_014155875.1. Lineage (NCBI taxonomy): Eukaryota > Metazoa > Mollusca > Gastropoda > Stylommatophora > Helicidae > Cepaea > Cepaea nemoralis. The sequence goes on from JACEFZ010007128.1 coordinate 279,964, forward strand.
GATTATGGTCAGAGTTGATATCAGCACCAGGGTATGTTTCGGCATTTTTAATATTGTTTTTAAATCTATTTCTAATCATAATGTAGTCAATCTGGTTTCTTGTTGTATCTCCAGGGCTTTTCCATGTATACAGTTTCCTAAGCTTATGTTGAAAGAATGTGTTGCAAACAATAAGATTGTTTTCTTCACAGAACTGTATCAGCTGGTCTCCTCTGTCGTTTCTCTGTCCTATACCATATTGCCCTCAATCAATCAATCAATCAATCAATCAATCAATCATGTGCCATGCCGGAAAGCGTGGGCGGTCATGACTCGACATTTCACTCGATCGCCAGCGTCGTGGATCAGCTCAGAGTTCCTGTCTCGACCATGCCACGTGGCCAAGCCATCCAGGTATTTTCCTCTCGGTCTTCCTCTTGGTCTGTTCGTTCCCTTCGATCTTGCCAGTTGTCACTAAGTTCTCCAGTCCATTTCTTCTCATAACATGTCCAAAAATTTTGACTGTCTACGTCTAATTTCTCTAATCAATTAACGAGTTTCATTTGCCCTACTATCTGCTTATATTTATTTTTTCCGAACTTTTGCGTTCATGTCTCCCATGACAATTAGGACCTCTGATGATTTCACAACTTTCAGTGTTTGTTGTAGGTCTTCATAGTATTCTTCTAGCTGTTCATCACTATAATCAGTTGTCGGAGCATATGTCTGAAGAATTACTATGTTGAATGGTCTTGCCTTAATTTTGAGAAGTATCATCCAATCTTTATGAGTCCAGAATCCACTAATATTTTTCTCTCAATCTCGTTTTACTAAAATTCCTACACCTCTCTCGTGATTATCTCCTCCTGAATTAATGAATACGTAATCTTCTCTCCTTATATAACTTGTATCTGTCCATCTTGTTTCATATATGCCTAAGATATCCAAATTCATGTTTTTTGCCTCTGCAATAAGGTTATCAAACTTCCTTGCTTGATATAAGGTGCGTACGTTCCACGTACCAATTCTCAGACTTCTACTTTTCAGGTAGGTATTGTCAGAATGCACCCTTTCAAAAGAATTTGGGATGCAGTCGTCATTATGCACTTCCTTATTCACTATAGGAGTTGTCTCTTCCCTGTGAATATTTACAACAGGCTCATCTCCAGGGGGCCAAGAATTACCTGTATCGCTTTTTTCTTGTTGTTGAATTACCATTGCTGTCTTTGGGATATTACATGGTGAGGTCCCAATCTCTTCCACGATGGCCAGCCATGTTCACTATCGTGTCCTGAACACGCCTCATGTGTGCCACACACTCTGCTGTTTCGCGTTCGAAGCCCTTGATCTATTTAGATTCATCCGCCTTCTCCACCGTCCCAGTCTTTGTGTAGGATGGACATTCCCTTAGTAGGATATTACCCCTACTTCACTCATGTAGTTTAGCCAGTCAGCCAAGACTGTTGCCCGTGGTGTGGCCACCGCCGTATACAAGCGGTATTCATGGAGCCATAGATGAGCTAGGTAAAGAGATGGGAACCAAATAGGATCCTGGTCTATCCCTTGGGATATGGCTGCCACTCACCGTGAGGTACTATCCCTCTCTCTTTACCCTACACCACTACAAGATCCAAACAAGAAATGCCATATCCATCAGGGTACAGAGTTTGGTGTTGATTGATGAGCCTTCTCGTGCAATGGATACTCTGCTCTTGTCTGGCCAGCCACATCTTCAACCTGAATGTTTAAATGTTTGCAATCTAATTATCAAAGCTCATTCATTAAGTCGAAAGTCTGCGTTTGAGAATCTAGAAGATCGGCTTCATCAATCCATGTATTGTCCTTCTTAAATTGTGACTGATCAGCCAGTTCATCTGAATCAAACATGAAAATATTTGTCGTTTCAGCTACTAGATGGTACAAACATAGCGATGCTACAGCAGAAGTTATTCTTTTCTGTACTGCTATCGAATTGCCATATTAATTTCTTGTGCCGTCAAGCGGCCGAAATGACAAACATTTAATTGGTGACTGCCCAAACTCAGACATTTCGTTTGTTTGATACAGGCCAGATATTTTTTTAGTTTGTAATTTCCTTCTTCTGCGATCGAATGTTGCTATGTGTGGTGCATAGCATCCGTTGTAGTGCGTTAATGTCCGTTTTCTAGTGCCATGCCAGTTAGGCCAAAGCAACACCTTACGACTTTGATGGTAAAGGTTTATTTTCTATATTCGTCTTTCCATATTCAAATTGCTTTCCCGAACTTGTGGGCTCTGCATGTATACATTTTTTGTTTGTCATTGTTGTCCTAGCCTGTGTTCTGACAAGAACTTCCATATATATAGATGGTTTTCCTATCAGGGTTTATGAGCTCCGTCAGCGAAAGATGTTTTGTTTGTGCAATTACCAATATTGCTACCACCATCATCATCATCACGTGTCATGCCAACTGGCGTAGGTTCTCGTGTCTCTCTGTAGATCTCGGGCGAGCCGACTCCGACTTCAGAGGTACTTGTAATTTACATCCCAAAGTCAACATTTTAGTCCAACTGTACGGTGTAGGCGTTGAACCCCTTAACTTAGCATCAGCACACCGGGTGTTTAAGAATGAACACCCTTATCCTTTCGGCCATGCTTACCTCCCCGTGGCCATATGTTTGAATCCCCATGGGGGTGGATGTTTTTAAATTGACCTGATCCCCCAGGTCGCCGAGCTAACATGGGCAGCAGGAAATGTTCTGGGAAGTATATACGGCCATCAAGACATCGACCCCATCACTCATCAAGTGTTGATTGGTCTATACTAGCACCACACTCCTAGTATATCTCCAGATATTGACCCCATCACTCATCAAGTGTTGATTGGTCTATACTAGCACCACGCTTCCAGTATGTCTCCAGACATTGACCTCATCACTCATCAAGTGTTGATTGATCTATACTAGTACCACACTCCCAGTATGTCTCCAGACATTGATCCCATCACTCATCAAGTGTTGATTGGTCTATACTAGCACCACGCTCCCAGTATGTCTCCAGACATTGATCCCATCACTCATCAAGTGTTGATTGATCTATACTAGCACCACGCTTCCAGTATGTCTCCAGACATTGACCTCATCACTCATCAAGTGTTGATTGATCTATACTAGCACCACGCTCCCAGTATGTCTCCAGACATTGATCCCATCACTCATCAAGTGTTGATTGGTCTATACGAGCACTACGCTCCCAATATGTCTCCAGATATTGACCCCATCACTCATCAAATGTTGATTGATCTATACTAGCACCACGTTCCCAGTATGTCTCCAGACATTGATCCCATCACTCATCAAGTGTTGATTGGTCTATACGAGCACCACGCTCCCAATATGTCTCCAGATATTTACCCCATCACTCATCAAATGTTGATTGATCTATACTAGCACCACGCTCCCAGTACGTCTCCAGACATTGATCCCATCACTCATCAAGTGTTGATTGGTCTATACGAGCACCACGCTCCCAATATGTCTCCAGATATTGACCCCATCACTCATCAAGTGTTGATTGATCTATACTAGCACCACGCTCCCAGTATGTCTCCAGACATTGATCCCATCACTCATCGAGTGTTGATTGATCTATACTAGCACCACGCTTCCAATATGTCTCCAGACATTGACCCCATCACTCATCAAATGTTGATTGGTCTATACTAGCACCACGCTCCCAGTATGTCTCCAGACATTGATCCCATCACTCATCAGGTGTTGATTGATCTATACTAGCACCACGCCCCCAATATGTCTCCAGACATTGATCCCATCACTCATCAGGTGTTGATTGGTCTATACTAGCACCACGCTCCCAATATGTCTCCAGTTATTGACCCCATCACCCATCAAGCGTTGATTTATCTATACTAGCACCACGCTCCCAATATGTCTCCAGACATTGATCCCATCACTCATCAGGTGTTGATTGGTCTATACTAGCACCACGCTCCCAATATGTCTCCAGTTATTGACCCCATCACTCATCAAGCGTTGATTTATCTATACTAGCACCACGCTTCCGGTATGTCTCCAGACATTGATCCCATCACTCATCAAGTCTTGATTGGTCTATACTAGCACCACGCTCCCAGTATGTCTCCAGACATTTCCTCCATCACTCATCAAGTGTTGATTGGTCATTACTAGCACCACGCTTTCAGTATATCTCCAGACATTTCCCCAATATCTCACCAAGTGTTGATTGGTCTATACTAGCACCACGCTTCCGGTATGTCTCCAGACATTGGCCCCATCACTCATCAAGTGTTGATTGGTCTATACTAGCACCACGCTCCCAGTATGTCTCCAGACATTTCTGCCATATGTCGGCGCGAGCATGAATGACGTCATATGGAGTAGAGAGAAATACTCGACGCCAAATACGATATAAAACTAAGAGACGCGTTAGAAACACAAGAAACGTCACAGAGCGATTAGCCCAACAACGGCAGACTTGTGGGGAAAGGCGAACGAGAAGGCAGTGCAATTTTGGATGCTCAAGAAATTGGCGTGGCTAACAGTTGTTTGGCAAAAGATCAGTGGATGGATGACACGGACAGATGAAGTGATGAAGCACCAATGATGTCATGGAATGTCGCCGTCGACTGAAAACCCTGTGGGCAGAGATAACCTAGACAGACTGATCGAACAGCGTCACAAATGATGGACAGACGAACAGAAGAATGAAGGCGACAAATGATTGAGAGTGAAATATGGTTCGTACGATAATATATTAGATATTTATTAAGTAACTCTATCGCCGGCTTGGCAGCACAGGCCCTTTAAAGAAATATCGATATTACTACCATAACCTTTGTGACAGCTGTGAAAATAAAGCAGCGACTGTTTCTGATGCTCAGCAAGAGTCTACCTTATCATTACTTGCTAGTTCCGGCTCCAGTTCATTTACAATTTACTGCTGGATCGTTTGAGCCGTAGGATTACAAATTGACTTACCGCTGATTCCTTGACGTTACCATTACATTATAAGTAGCAGAGTCGCGGTATGGCAATTTCCCCCATCACACACCAAGTGGTAATTGGTCTATACTAGTACCACGCTTCCAGTATATCTCCAGACATTTCCCCCATCACTCATCAGGTGTTGATTGGTCTATACTAGCACCACGCTTCCAGTATGTCTCCAGACATTGATCTCATCACTCATCAAGTGTTGATTGGTCCATACTAGCACCACGCTCCCTGTATGTTTCACATTGATCCCATCACTCATCAAGTGTTGATTGGTCTATACTAGCACCACGCTCCCATTACGTCTCCAGACATTGACCCCATCACTCATTAAGTGTTCATTGGTCCATACTAGCACCACGCTCCCAGTATGTCTCCAGACATTGATCTCATCACTCATCAAGTGTTGATTGGTCCATACTAGCACCACGCTCCCAGTATGTTTCACGTTGATCCCATCACTCATCAAGTGTTGATTGGTCTATACTTGCACCACGCTTCCAATATGTCTCCAGATATTAAGCCCATCACTCATCAAGTGTTGATTGGTCTATACTACCACCACGCTCCCAGTATGTCTCCAGACATTGATCTCATCACTCATCAAGTGTTGATTGCTCTATACTCTGCACCATGCTTCCAGTATGTCTCCAGATATTGATCCCATCACTCATCAAGTGTTGATTGGTCTATACTCTGCACCACGCTCCCAGTATGTCTCCAGATATTGATCCCATCACTCATCAAGTGTTGATTGGTCTATACTCTGCACCATGCTTCCAGTATGTCTCCAGATATTGATCCCATCACTCATCAAGTGTTGATTGGTCTATACTCTGCACCACGCTCCCAGTATGTCTCCAGATATTGATCCCATCACTCATCAAGTGTTGATTGGTCCATACTAGCACCACGCTTCCAGTATGTTTCACGTTGATCCCATCACTCATCAAGTGTTGATTGATCTATACTACCACCACGCTCCCAGTATGTCTCCAGACATTGATCCCATCACTCATCAAGTGTTGATTGATCTATACTAGCACCACGCTTCCAGTATGTCTCCAGATATTGATCCCATCACTCATCAAGTGTTGATTGATCTATACTCTGCACCACGCTCCCAGTATGTCTCCAGACATTAATCCCATCACTCGTCAAGTGTTGATTGGTCCATACTACCACCACGCTCCCAGTATGTCTCCAGACATTGATCCCATCACTCATCAAGTGTTGATTGATCTATACTAGCACCACGCTCCCAGTATGTCTCCAGACACTGACCCCATCACTCATCAAGTGTTGATTGGTCCATACTAGCACCACGCTCCCCGTATGTTTCACATTGATCCCATCACTCATCAAGTGTTGATTGGTCTATACTAGCACCACGCTCCCAGTATATCTCCAGATATCGAACCCATTACTCATCAAGAGTTGATTGGTCTATACTAGCACCACGCTTCCAGTATGTCTCCAGACATTGACCTCATCACTCATCAAGTGTTGATTGGTCTATACTAGCACCATGCTTCCAGTATGTCTCCAGACATTGATCCCATCACTCATCAAGTGTTGATTGATCTATACTAGCACCACGCTCCCAGTATGTCTCCAGACATTGATCCCATCACTCATCAAGTGTTGATTGATCTATACTAGCACCACGCTCCCAGTATGTCTCCAGACACTGACCCCATCACTCATCAAGTGTTGATTGGTCCATACTAGCACCACGCTCCCCGTATGTTTCACATTGATCCCATCACTCATCAAGTGTTGATTGGTCTATACTAGCACCACGCTCCCAGTATATCTCCAGATATCGAACCCATTACTCATCAAGAGTTGATTGGTCTATACTAGCACCACGCTTCCAGTATGTCTCCAGACATTGACCCCATCACTCATCAAGTGTTGATTGGTCTATACTAGCACCATGCTTCCAGTATGTCTCCAGACATTGATCCCATCACTCATCAAGTGTTGATTGATCTATACTAGCACCACGCTCCCAGTATGTCTCCAGACATTGATCCCATCACTCATCAAGTGTTGATTGATCTATACTAGCACCACGCTCCCAGTATGTCTCCAGACACTGACCCCATCACTCTTCAAGTGTTAATTGATCTATACTAGCACCACGCTCCCAATATGTCTCCAGACATTTCCCCTATCACTCATCAAGTGTTGATTGATCTATACTAGCACCATGCTCCCAGTATGTCTCCAGACACTGACCCTATCACTCATCAAGTGTTGATTGATCTATACTAGCACCACGCTCCCAGTATGTCTCCAGACATTGATCCCATCACTCTTCAAGTGTTAATTGGTCTATACTAGCACCACGCTCCCAGTATGTCTCCAGACACTGACCCCCATCACTCATCAAGTGTTGTTTGGTCTATACTTGCACCACGCTCCCAGAATGTCTCCAGACATTTCCTCCATCACTCATCAAGTGTTGATTGGTCTATACTAGCACCACGCTTCCAGTATATCTCCAGATATTTCCCCCATCACTCATCAAGTGTTGATTGGTCTATACTAGCACCACGCTGTCTTTACTAGCACCACGCTTCCAGTATATCTCCAGACATTTCCCCCATCATTCATCAAGTGTTGATTGGTCTATACTAGCACCACGCTTCCAGTATGTCTCCAGATATTTCCCCCATCACTCATCAAGTGTTGATTAGTCTATACATAGTACCCCGCTTCCAGTATATCTCCAGACATTTCCCCCATCACTCATCAAGTGTTGATTAGTTAGTTAGTCGACAGATCATCCACATTGCATATCCACATTCAGTCCATAAGTGCTCGGATCCCCTCCTCAGCAAATTCCGCAGCATGTAGCGGCTAACGACACCACTTCTGTGTTGGTTTATCAGTCTTCTTTGGCTTCCTGCGTAGTGTTCTTCTTTGGCCGCCCCTCTTTTAATGTGCTGTTCTCGCAGTCTGACCATGGTTGTAGATTTGCAGTCATCACTTGGTTCTCGCACAAGTTTCACTTCTCGTAGAGCATTCAGAAAGTCAGCCCTGGTCTATGGTGCGTCCGCCCTCCACCTTAGCCTTACCTGTGAGCTTGTCAGCCCGCTCATTTCCTTGTACTCCCGCATGCCCTGGCACAAAGATGAAACTAATCTTTGTCAGCCGAGACCGCTCCAGAGACAGCAACAACTCTCTTCGGATCCACCCCATCTCTATCGTCTTGAGCATGCTCATTGAGTCGCTAAGAAAACATGCCCTATTGAATGTTTGTGTCTCGAGCCATGTTATTGCTTTACTTACTGCCATGACTTCCTTAGTCAGGCTACTTGTGGTCTCAACAAAAGCATCAGAGTCCTCCTTCACAATTCTCATTCTGGCCCGCGTCGTGAAGGCCCATGAGCTTCTCACATGTCGGACGACCGACTCATCTGTGTAGATGACAGCATCACCGACTAACGAATTCTCGAAAATCAACGCTTGTACTTCCGCATTCTCAGGTTCCGGATTTTCTTGTCTGTATTTTCTGTCTAGTTGGATGCAAACTGAAAAGGACGTACAGAAATCTAAATCAAAACAATGTTTTCCCATAGTGAATTTGAATAACGAAGACACAAACCATATATAGTACGATTTATTGCCTGGCACATTTCGCTGCATCTCGTCAGGTACTTACTGCAGATGTCACACAACGTAGAGTAAATAATTGAACGATGAGTCTAAATTTTTTGTTCAATTGAAACGTCATGAAAATTTTGAGAGAACAATAATAGATGGCTATATGCCTGGGAAGAGAGGAAGAGGAAGGCCGAAGAGAAGATGGGTGCAGGATGTGGCGATGACCTCCAGATGGGTGTATCGGACGCGAGACATCTTGCTTATGGTCGATTGATTTTCCGGAAGGTTGTTACGAGAGCGAAGTTCTGCAAAGGACATGCTACTAAATGAAGGAGAGTATACCTTCTTTGAATTGGTATTTTTGTCAAAATTCACAGTGGTTTGAACCTGGACTTCACGAGTTATGGAGCAGCAGTGCGTAGCAGATAGGTCCTCGTCGGTGGTCATGAGTTCGAACCCGCATCGGGTCAGATATTTAAAATGTGATCTGGTCCACCAGACCGAGCCAGCCTGAAATGGGTACCAGGGAATATCTTGGGAAGTAAAGACAGCAGACGTGAACTGAGCACGTGACCCACTGTCTGCGGATTGGTTTATGAAAATATGGGCGTTGCACCATATAACCAGTGAGATAGCTTTCTTTGGTCATGTGATGAGAAGAGAGGCATTGGAGAACATTGTGACAACTAGAAAGATTGAGGGGAAGAGAGGCAGAGGCCGACCAAGAGAAATGATGCTGGATGGATTGAGACGGTGGCATCAGCAGAATTGATCCAGAAAACCAAGGAACGAGCTCTGTGGAGAGTCATGAACGCCTACACCAGCTGGCATGGCACTTGATGATGATGAACCGGGGAGCCCAAAGTCATGTAAAAGGGTCTCGTGCTGACTTCACGAATTAGAGATCACACCACACCTGTAGAGGTCAGCATGACAAAGGGTTCATGGCACTCGCAATTAAACTTCCTGTGCGCTGGCGGCTAGGTAGTGGGTTTACTCCCCCACACCGGTCAGTTCAACTTAGACTTTGACTTTTCATTCAGAAAGCAATGGCAAGCTACGTAACGTAAATTTCCCTAGAAAATCAACATTGGGTTGATTGTGATGATTGCGATGCCCTACATAAAATATGCATCCATATCTCTATGGCACTGTGTTTCTAAGATAAAAAAGTTAGTTGCATATCCTTTACAGGACGTCGCAGTCAACACCAGCATTTTTTGCTGTTGTGATCTCTTGGCAAGTTTACGTTCAGCAGTTTGCTTTTAATTTCTGAACGACCGGGACCCATACCATTTTGTAAAAAACAACAACGCAAAGCTGTCTGCTGCCAAATCGCCCGCAGCTGTCTTTCTAACGCGTTTGTGTGGGATTACGAACTGCGTCCGTAGTTCCCTTCGTTACGGAGACGGCCTCTAAGATAAAGATATTTTAAAAAGAGGAATAACAAAAAACAAGCACTTACTGCCGGGCAAGTATTCCGAGTAAATACCGTTTAAGATTGAGTAGGCTAGAAACATTGTGTTCTTGAGCAGTACAAACATCAACAAGCTCGGCTGCGTGTACTGTTCCTGTACTATCGAGTTCCACGTTTCGCGGGCTTTCTTAATGGTCACCTTGCCTGTTATCACAAGTTGGCGGTCTGCGCGGATTATATTTGCTTGATACTTTGTGCTCAGCATTTGATTGAGGGCGGGGTATCCGGATAGTTTCACTGAAATAATTGGGGTAAATATTTATGTTGTTGTTATAGTGTCTCAGTATCTTTATTTCTGTTTGCTGATGAAGGCTATGTAGCTGCAATGCCAATTCTTCCACTTGTGATTGTGTTCTGGTAAAGCGGAGCTTTTATACTTTGCTTTCACATGTTTGTGGGACAGAAGAGTCATCATCATCATCATAATCATCGCACAGCAACTCCTTTGCAGAATGTTGCTAAACAAATTTTATGTTACAGAAATCACACAACATAAACAAATTAGATAAATCATTTAAGCTGAAATATACAACACACATATTCACACAGTAATTTAAATTGCCTACCACGGTAATTTTAAACTGACTATCGTATCTTTTTGTTTGCACAAAGTTGGTTTCTGTACATGAGTGACAGTTGCCTCTGCCAGCTTTAACATGCAACCATTTTGTGTGTTAAACAACGCACTAAACGCATTGTCCCCATCAACCACGTAACCGGTTTCCAAAATGTGCTGTCCAATCAATGACATAGGAGATTTGTGGTGTGCAAGCTTCCCTGAGTCTTTGTTTATTCTGTCAATCCAATTGGGTATGTGTTTTACCACCCTCAACTGCCTCTCTGTTGTATATTTCATCTTGAAGGATTTACCTAGTTACTTTAGTTTATGTTGTGTAATTTCTGCAGTGTGTATCTGACAAGACACAATGAAATATGCCGGACCATTCTTTGTTTGAGCTCGCTCGCTTTGAACTCAAGCGTATTCCACACACAGTACATTTTAGTAGTGATGGGCTGAATTTGTTGTGGGGGTTAGCTTTCCCTATTAACAGTGTCCCTCGCCATCAGGCGAACCCACACCGACTTCAGAGATACTTGTAATTTACACCCCCAAGTCAAGGAAGAGAGGTCAACATTTTAGTCCAACAATCCGGTGTAGGGGTTGAACCGCTTACCTCGGCATCAGCACACCGGATGTTTAAGAATCCATACCCTAACCTTAATCGTACACAATAGCACTTGCTTGCCTTCTTTATTATATTACAGCCTTACAGATATGTGTGTATATATACTTAATACATTATACTGCCCCCCCCCCCAATGATATGCCAGTTTGTACTGCTCTCTAATATAGAAGATATAGACGTCACGTGACCAGCCCTGTTTGGGAATAATCACTTGGTATATTGTTTGTGTCATGTGATTAAAATTCACTACGGGAAAATATTGTTTCGAATATTTATACTCTTTACTCTTCTACAATATTAAACAGTACTTGTAAACAGTATTAAGAACCTTCATCACAACAAAATCAAAGAAGTTAAAATAATTCAAACTAATGTTTTCCCCTCATAAATTTAAATAATGAAGACATAAATTATTATATTGCACAATTTATTGCCTGGCTTATTTCACTGTATCTTATCTGCATACTACATAATGATAGTCTCTTTGAAACTGTCCGCAATGTGTTTTGTTTATTTCTGTTCAGAGCATTCGTTACCCTATTTCATTGAACTTTTTGTTTGTGTAGTATTCTCAGGCCTTGGGGTTAGCGACTTTCTCCGTAATCCCGTATACTCCCGTGAGTAACGTGACGACGGCGAGAATCGGTAGCGGTTCTAAACGAGTCGGTAACTTATTGGGTATGTGAGCCGGTCGATCAGAAAGCAATGGCAAACTACTGAGCGTAAACTTGCCCAGAAATCAACAATCAGCTGAAAGATGCTGATGTTGACAGCGATGTCCTGTAAAGGTTATGCAAACAAACAAACAATATGTATGCACCTGCTGAGAAACAGAGAAATATGTCAGGCGATAAATTGTGCAATCTGTTGTTTGGAACTTCATTATTCAAGTTAAAATAAAATGTTTCAGGACATGACGCTTTCCCGTGGCCTGTTAACAGTTAGTTGCATATCCTTAACAGGACTTTGCAGTCAACGCCAGCATTTAAAAAAAAAAATTTCGTGATCCCTTGGAATTTACGTTCAGTAGTTTGCCATTGCTTTCTGAACAACCGGCACTCATACCTTTGTATGGAAAACCAACGCCCCAGGGAAGGTTTACACGGTCAACAAATTCCCGCAGAAGTGGTATGTGTCAGCCTAACGGCGCAAGAACGCAGCTCTGCTGTAAACAAGCACAGCACAATCGCGTCCGGAAAAAAACTCTCCGGATAAACGCAGAAAAAGAAGAAATCCAACGCAAGGCGGTCTGCTTCCAAATCGCCCGCAGCTGTGTTTCGAACGCGGGTATGTGGGATTACGAATTGCGCCAGAAACGCCTGCGCCGCGGAGCCGGCATATAGGTGCCAGTCATGGAACATTTCCCAATCACTAAATAAGAAAATTAGAACTTTTGAGCTCAAATGTTGTAGTAAAAGTTCTTAGAATGTTATGGACCAAGATGAAGAAAAACACTGACATTCTAATACAGTGGTTCTCAACCGGTGGGGAATTCCCCCCCCCCCCCCAGGGGGGAATTTTAGGGTTTCCAGGGGGGGGGGGGGAATTACGATTATTTCTAGATTGCGTTAATACAAGAACCGATTACTTGATATTGTTTTTCCCTTCATACTTTACGGTTCTGTACGTATCACCCTTCTGAAATTCATTTTATAATATAAGTAGATCCGCAAATCACGTTTTATATGGACGTCTAGACTTGTTTTAGTATGTGCTTCCATTATTACGTATGCTGTGTAGGGGCGGGAGGGGGGATTTGTAGGTAGGAAATACGAAAGGGGAGATGACGTTCTGAAAATATGGTGGAGGGGGGCACTGGCCAAAAAAGATTGAGAACCACTGTTCTAACAGATCTGAGCATTAAAGAAAACTTGTTCATAAACTGTATCATGGCTCGGAAACTGAGCTACTTTGGCCATGTTAAAGGTCGCAGTGAAATGAGCAGGCTTATAGGTAAGGCTACTGTGGAGGGCGGACGAGCCATGGACCAGGTGGATATACTGAATGCTCTACGAGAAGTGAGTCGTTTGCGAAAACCAAATGATGACTGTGAACCTACAACTGCCGCCAGACTGCGAGAGCAGCAAGTAAAAAAGGGTGTGGCAAAACAAGAACACTATGCAGGAAGCCAAAGAAGAGTAATAAACCAACACAGAACTGGTGTCGTTAGCCGCTAAACGCTTCGGGATTTAATGGGGTCGGGATTTGAGCACTTATAGAATGAATGGTTCGATGTGCAATGAGGATGATCTGTCGATGAACTAACTAACTAAGTAAACGTCACGGTGTCTAGGAAAGACATGCTAGAAGAGGCTGGAGTAGACCAGGAGGAAGCTGGACACAGGACATTGCAGACAGCTTGGGCATGAGAGTGCACGAGGCAGGGGACATGGCCAGAGATCGAGAGGCTTTTCGGCGCACCGTAATAAGTGTAACGTTCTGAAAATGACCTTCATAATGGGATAACCCTTCTATTCTATGCAGAAGAATTGACAGATCATCGCGGTCTGGAGAACATGATGCTCCAGGGAGTGACCTGAGGATCTGGCCGACACTCAGGACTTTGAGGAAACGCCAGACGGAGACATAATGAGACTGCTAGTAGTACCATTAGTACTGGGACTCTTCGCTGACTGTTGAAGATGAGGCAGGTGCACGCATGGGAATGTCCCGCTTGGTGTGATGTCGGTTCTTGACACAACTCAACTCTTCTATCCAAGTGTAAAATGCCAGCTTTGCCAGAACATCATCACAAGTGGAGGCATGGGTGTTGCGGCTACAGAGCCTTCATCAGTAAACAAAAATAAACACACGGAGACACTATTACAACTACATAAATATGTCCCCCAAATAAAGACAACACTGAGGATGTTTACAGGGGTTTATAGGCGATAGGTTCAAGTTATTGCACCAGGCAACTCATCCCATATGAATCAGTCTCTTTCCTCAGCTTCATACAAAGCGTGAACTCCAGCGACGAGCTCCAGGAGTCTCAGAAACATTACACTCGTGAACTGAATGACAGAATCTGAAATTGAACCCTCGTTGTTCGAATACCGAGACATGCCGCTTGGCCACTTTGCAAGACACCCCATAACATTATCATCATCAAGTGCCACCCCAGCTGGCGTAGGCGTTAATGACTCTCCACAGATCTCGGTCTTTTTGGATTAACTCTGCTGATGATATTTATCCATGCCACCGTCTTAATCCATCCAGCGTAATTTCTCTTGGTCCGCCTCTGTCTCTCTTCGCCACCTCTCACGATGTTCTTCAATGCCTATCTTCTCATCACATGGGCAAAGAAAGCTGTTTGCCTCTTTCAAATTGTAGTATACAGTACAATGTTCTAGTTTCGTTAGCCTGTTTCAGGCAGTCGTTGTTAGTTACTCTGGCAGTCCAATGAATTCACAACATTCGTCTCAGGAACTACATCTCTATTGCTTCCAAGTTATTCCTAATTTGTTCATTTATATTCCAAGATTCACTGCCACACTGCAAAACAGGTTCTATATAGCACTTACCATTATACTCAGCTATAATAAACAGGTTCTATATAGCACTTAACATTATACTCAGCTATAAGAAGCATGATTCTTAGTAGCGCAGTGGCTAGCAGGCTGGCCTTTCAGCCCTGTGGTCGTATATTCCAATCCTGGTCGAAGCCAATGTTGTACATTGACCTGGATTTGCTGGCCAACCCATCCTACAGTGGGAAATACCATGAGAAGTGAATGAAGGGGGTAGGTGTGGTTGTGACCACATCACGAACAGTTGTTCCAGATGATCTATAAAATTAGTTTAGTTTAGTCGACGGATCAACATCACGGCACACGGGTGTAACCCACAAGTGCTCCGTTCTACTCCTAACTCAAGCTTCAGTTCAGTGTACGAACTCCGTAGCACCGGCGAGGATCCAGAAATACTTTGGGTAGATTTTTAACTCGAAATTTTGCCCGGGCAGCGCTGTTAGGCTACTCTTTTTCGATTTCCAACTGCCAAGGGATTGTTTTACGTGCGCAACGATACACACGGGCGTTCGATCTCACTACCCAGAGACGAAATTTTGTTACTAGAAGTCCACGTGGAAAAATCCCGGCCCTCACCGGGGCTTGAACCCGGGACTTCAAGCACTCGAGACTGACACCATACTTCGAGACCACTCAGCCCCCTTGGTCTCTATAAAATAAGGACTAGCAGCACACACACACGCACACGCCCAATCTACACCACACATACAAGTCCCCTAGCAGGAGTGTACCACAAGTATGTGAAGTGTTAGAACCTTCACATCGTCGTAGGCCTGAGAGCTCCGAGGAAAATATGGCCGGGCTTTCCCTCCCGCAGCAAATGTCCAGAGCTGTCAACAAACCCAAAGCCGAAGGCAACCAACCAAGACAATGCTCAAGCCATTGCCAGTTAGTTAATTAGTTAGTCGCGGTTCCAACTTCACGGCAAAGGATCCCCCCCCCCCCCCCCCCCGCCATAATGCTCCGTTCCTGTCCCAGTGAATATCACAGTGTAGTACCCTAACCGTTACACCATCCGCCCGCTTACTCAATATTCATCAAGGGGATGTACGTACCGTTTAGAGAGAGAGCTGATTTTTGTTTGGTCCGTCTGTACAGCCAGTCAACATAAACACTGGGGGGCATCTGTGAAGCAAGGAAACCTGTTTACACATGCATTCATTATAATGTTTTCCGGTAGCACATTTTAATAATGAAGACACAAACAATAGATTCCATAAATGCTCAAATACACCGAGGCATTATCAATTAGGCGGTTCAAGCCAGTTTTGTGCAAACAGATAGATCTTATTTTGAATTTGTGATTACCGTGAGGATAACTGATGCTCCACATCTGAACAATTTTAGTGTAAGTGTTTTAAGTATTTCAGCAAAAGTATAATTCATTTATTTACTTCATTTGATATACCTCTGCAGTATGCACCTGACGAGATGCAGCAAAATATGCCATGCAAATATTGTTTGCGGCCTCTTTATTTAAAATATTTTGCACAATTTATTGCCTCGCATATTTCACTGCATCTCGTAAGGTGCATATAGCAGAATCCACAAAACAGACACTTAAACAATAAGATAACTCCTTCAAGCTGAAATATACAGCATACATATTCCCACAGTAATTTGAATTGTCTACCAGGGTAACTATACAAGTTTTGCAGCTGCAGTCTGCTTAAGCCTATTCTGTATAATTACTGCGGTCAGCTACGGTGCGGTGATAATGTTGGTAGGTGCACCAGGTGCACAATGTTCACCTCCTCTAGGGAGGGTTGGCTTCTGGGCAGACACATATAGCGATTGGGCAGACACATATAGCGATTGGGCGACACATAAAGCGATTGGGCAAACACATATAGCGATTGGACAGACACGCCTAGCGATTGGGCAGACGCATATAGCGATTGGGCGACACATATAGCGACTGGGCAGACACATATAGCGACTGGGCAGACACATATAGCGATTGGGCAGACACATATAGCGATTGGACAGACACATATAGCGATTGGGCAGACACATATAGCGATTTGGCAGACACATATAACGATTGGGCAGGTACATGTAGCAATTGGGCAATAAGAAATAAAAATGAAACATTACTAGAATATTAAAAACAAACTAAAAGAGAAAAGTCGTAGAAAAAAGTATACCCTGTAGCAACGGAACAAACATCGAGGATGATGTCGATGGAGATGATGGAAAAGAGGAAGCATGCCATGCATGCATCAGTGCACGTCGACTAAATGCGCAAAGAAACAGGACAATTTATACCGCACTATGAACCACCACAATGATAACCAACGCTGCTAAAGCTGGTTGAACGAGATGGAAAGTCTCTTTTTTTCCCTACAAATTTATTTGAATAAACCAAGTGGCATGAACCGACATCTGTGCAAAGGGATAGCCAATGCGACCCACAATCCCGCATACTGCGTTCAAAATCAGCTGCAGGCGATTTGGAAGCAGACTGCTTTGTGCTGATTTTCAAAAACTGTATGATGGTCGGTCGATCATAAAGCAATGGCAAACTACTGAACGTAAACATGCCTGGTAAATCCCAAACAGTTTTTACATGCCAGGGTTGACTGCGACATCATGTAGAGGACATGCGGCTACTGTTTAAGTCTGGAAAAGATTATACTACCTCACATTATACTACTACTGCTACCACTATAAATACACTACTACTGCTACAGTACTATTACTCCTGCTAGACTAACACTGCCGGCTTCGTGGCTTAGAGGTTATGACTTTTCTCCGTAATCTCGTATACTCTCGTCGGTAACGTGATGACGGTTCAAATCAGCAGTGGTTCGGATCGCATCGGTAACTTACGGGGTATGTGAGCCGGCCGCTCAGAAAGCAATGGCAAACTACTGAGCGTAATCTTGCCAAGAAATCAACATACAGCTGAAAGATGCTGGTGTTGACAGCTAAGTCCTGTAAAGGATATGCTAAAAAAAAAAAAAGACTAACACTATAGTACTCCTGCGACTACAAATACTACTGCTAATGCAATACTAATATTACACTTCCTCTAATACACCACTACTCCTACAAATACACTAATACTAATGCATGAATAACATTTGGTGGAAATGCGTAAAGCTGTAGAAATGTAAACAATATAAAATAACACAAAGTAATGCAGCTTTACAGAACAGAATTACGACACATACAGGACGTTGCGGCGACATGCTGTCATAAGCAAACAAATACATGCACAAAACACAAGATATAGTACAGGAGAAGGTAGTCCGGTGAACATAATAAGGCATAAGGACGGGATGAGAAGAATAAAGAGATGAAAAAATGAGAGCAATGGCGAGAAAATGAAAAAATTTTGCTACTTATTTCAGAGTCCGAAGCAGTACAGCCTCGTAATCTGAGATAAGTAGCACCATTTATTTCATATTTCCATTTGTATTTGTTTGCTGATGAAGGCTAGTCGCCGCAACGTCCTGCGTGTGTCGTAATTCTGTTTTGTAAAGCTGCATTACTTTGTGTTATTTTATATTGTTTACTACTATTACAGTACTAATTCTACACTAATACTACTACTACTACAAATACATTATTACTCCTCCTACAAATACTACAGCTAACACAATACTACTACTACTACTACTACTACTACTACTTCTAATACAGTATTACTCCTACAAACACTACTGCTAACACAATACTACTGTCGTGTCCTCCTTTAAAGTGTCGTCCCTGGAGTGAAGAGAGTCAACACCCACATTATAATATTTTTTCCCTATCAATATCCTGGAGAATCCACCAGCTTCCGTCCAACACACTCCATCAGCCAATGGACACCTTTTCCTATCTCTCTCTCACTGTCGTACTATGCCCCCTCTCATACTTCCCCAACGCAACATACTCAACAACTCTTGCTTCTAAAAATTAATAAAGATTAATTTATTAAAAGACAAGTGTAACGTATATGAGACGTGTATGCGAAGAAAATGTGTGTCGTGTACTATAACATAAATGTATGTGTCAGCCCTCAAAGTTCAGGATCATAGTGTACACATCATGGCAAGGATCACACGACATCATTCGAGTCAGTACGATAAGCCTCACCGAAGTCGTATCCTTCTCTCCAGACATGTCCTCTTCCAGGAACTTTGATGACCATGAGATCTGAATCCCATGTAAATATAGTCCTTGAAAAAAAAACTATTATTGTTCCTAACACAATGGTTCCTAATAGTTTTAGGAAAAACCACGATCTCATAATTCTGCACAGTGAAGAATCATGGAACGCTGTCTCATGAACATGACGGTTTCTTCTAGCGAAATGTTCTATATTTTCATTCTTAAACAGTCATAGTCTAGACTAAAATGGCTTGCTTTATTTACTAGATATTGTCTGACAGTTCTGATTTCCTTGGTACATGGAACAACTACACTTCAATGTTTGGTTTCATCTAATGTGAACATCAGTTCCTACTGATCTAGTTCCACGTGGGCTGAACATCCATCACTTCAGGTGTGTTAACGATTGGTATTCACTCATGTAGGATACATATACCATTAAGCTCCACCGAGCAATGTTTATTAACTTCTTCCGTTGTGAAAGTTGCTGGCCCATCTCTCTACATCATACTTTATCCGGGATCGGATTTTTAGTTGTTCCGGGTTCTTCATTCCAACCAGAGGAACCTGTAACATAAATCATATAACCGGTGATAGTCTCCCCGTCACTGATCTCTATTAGATGATCGTGGGCCATCGGCCTCGCTCAGAAAATATAATGAACCTACTCTGTCATGGACAGATGACTGAACACATATGTTATCATCAGGCCAAGACAAGAAAAAAAATCAACAAACAGAATGCGGAACCCCCCCCCCCCCCCACACACACACACACACCAGGGAGTACCCACTGCAATATCCCAATTATCCCTCATTACTCAATTCTCAATTAGTAAAGCTTATCAACACTTCACTAATCTATTTTCAACTAACAGAGCCAAGTATCACTTCCCTACTCTAGTTAGTTTTCCACTAACAGTGCTAATCATCACACTTAGTTTTAACAAGGCCTACAGCCTATATTAATTAGAACTAATTATAATCGGTTCTACCTTAGGCAACACTGCAGTTAGATCAAATTACATCCACTCTTGCCATGACAGGCACGTGTAAAATTAAATTAACTCAATTCGCACACGGTAGACGTTTTCCATCAGAACCACAGTGCCGAAGCACGTCTTCTACAATCCAAGGTTTGCGATCAACTCCCCATCTCCAATCATGGTTTTTGGCCAAACCTCTAATTGGTCACGGGACTGTATTCTTCCTGTCCACACAGGTGTTATTTGGACATATCAGCCATTGTCAAGAATCTATTTTCCCTGGCTTAGTCACTGTCAAAGTTGTCATCACTTGTTTTGACTCCCCCAACAAACTAACGAGTTACTGTATGATCCCAACAACAGTTTTCCCCAACAAGCTGCCAATCTTCTTGATGTTCCGGAAACTATAAATTGACAGATGTACTGTTATCTTCCGTGCTGAGTACTTCCGTTTTCCCTCTGACTTGTTTATAATCTGTCAAAGCGATGTATGATTCAGCGCACTCACTTCCCCTATACATCTGCAACTTGTTAATTTTGCCCTGACATGTGATGGCCGATATCCGATTGCCACCATGATCCCACGGGTTCCATCTGTATTCAATTGTTGACAAACTGTCAAGGCGATGCCGGGACCTGTCTCCATCACCACCAAATGTTCCAAATCCGTTAGAGATGTACACGTGCAGCTACAAATATTGTCCTGGGATTTTGACATCCGATTTGTTTATTCTGTTAGTAAAATAGTTGTCGCTGGCAGATAGTCCGTTTTATCAGAAAGCCTCTATAATAATCAGGTGGGTAAACGCACGGTTTTATTTTGTGACTACTACTACTACTACTACTACTACTACAACTACTACTACTACTACTACTACTACTACTACTACTACTACTACTGCTACTACTACTACTACAGTGTTACTGCTTTTATTATTACCACAACCACACTACTACTACTACTCCTACTCAAACTACATTACTACCACTACTATACTACTACTTCTTACATATTTACTTACCATCACCCCTACTGCCTGTCATGAGGCAACCGCATATTTTCATGCAACTAATATATGACAACACTCACACAAACTGGGTCATCATCATCATCATCATCATCATCATCATCTTCCACTTATGCCGTCAAGCGTCGTGGGGAGGAATGATTGGCTCTCCAGCGCCCGATGGGTGGCAATGGAT
Organism: Cepaea nemoralis; assembly: GCA_014155875.1. NCBI lineage: Eukaryota > Metazoa > Mollusca > Gastropoda > Stylommatophora > Helicidae > Cepaea > Cepaea nemoralis. Next base: position 301,054 of record JACEFZ010007128.1, read on the forward strand.
AGTGTCATTCCATGTCATTGTACAATGTCTTTGGTGTCTTCTTGGGCGTCCTCTTTGTCTCGTAGCAGATGATCTTTGATGTAGCACCAGTGCTGGTAGTTGATGGTGTTGCGTTCTAACGACATGGCCAAACCATTTGATCTTCTGTCTTCCAATAAATGTGATACACGGTGTTGATCCCACAGTCTGTCTGATAACATCATTTCTTATTCGGTCTCGGATTGTTAAGTTGGCAGCTCTCTTCAAGTATCCCATCTCACATGTGTTGATTTTGCATAACTGTGATATGGACAATGTCCAAGTTTGAGATTGGTAGCATAGGGTTGGTGTGAATATGCTATTTATTATCTGTCGTTTTGCGGACATAGGTTTATAGGATGTTTCGGTATGGGTGATAGTTTATATATAAGCACACACACTGAGTACTCACAATAAAATCTGTAAAAATGTAATCTATAACTTTCATCTTGTGCATTGCAAATATAACTTGCACACCCTGCAGAGAAAGAAATGAAATTACAGCAATATACATAAAAAGCAATATAAGTTCATAAAAGCCTTTGATAAGACTTGGCAAGAAAGCATGCTCAAATTACAAGAGAAATGTACAGCCAAACTTCGAATAACCGTCACTCGTTTAACAGCCAGTTTCTGTTATCCGACATCGTCTTTTTTTTCTTCTTTTTTTTTAAGAAGAAGAGATACAACTTAAAGGACACTATTTTCAATGTCGTCAATGCCTGGGCTGACCTTACAGTGTCTAACTTAAAGAATGGTTGGAACCTCTTGCTTGAACCTATTAACTAAACTGAAGGAACAGAGACTGTTAGTTGACAAAATTGTGCGACAATGTAGGACTAAACAGTGAAAACATTACGCCAGAAGAAGTAACAGATTGGTTGGAATGTGGCAAAATGGGTGGAAGCTTCGAAATTTTGAACGATGATGAAATTGTTTCTAGTGTGACTACCACTGAAGAAGAGACATTGGTGACAATGAAGGACCAGTTCTTTACCAACAATCTACATACAACTGCCACTCAAAAGCAGAAACAATATTATCAAAGTGCATCGACTGGTTTGAAATGCAAGAGGAGGAAAATGTAACACGGATCCTACTTCTGTGTAAGATATGGAACATCGCCGCGCAGAAAGCTCGAGCCTCAAAGACACAGAAGAAGATGACCGATTATTTTAAAGTAACGTAGGTTTATAGTACAGTATTAGGGTACTTCAATTTTAATTCACCGCAAACAAAGAAGAATCCCTTCGAGCCTCATTTGCATCGGTCCGGCAATCAATTTCCGGTTTAGTGTTCGGTGGACTGCTAGACCGATCGATGGATGTTTTTAAGTTTTTGGGCCCGTAGGGCCCTCACTGTCGACGACCTTGAAGAGGGGAATGAAAGCTCTGCAATACAGACCCTCTGGGGGAGGTACTATGGTTCCACGTTGGGGAGAAAGTCCCAATACCATTCTAATAGCTAAAAGTCATAGCGTGTCATTAACAGGATGTTGCGAACAACCCCAGCTTTTATTGGCTGTTTGCGATTTACTGGGCAAATTAGATATGACTGAACTACCGTATAACGGCAAATTAGATATGACTGAACTACCGTATAACGGCAAATTAGATATGACTGAACTTCCGTATAGCGGCAAATTAGATATGACTGAACTACCGTATAACGGCAAATTAGATATGACTGAACTTCCGTATAGCGGCAAATTAGATATGACTGAACTACCGTATAACGGCAAATTAGATATGACTGAACTACCGTATAACGGCAAATTAGATATGACTGAACTTCCGTATAGCGGCAAATTAGATATGACTGAACTACCGTATAACGGCAAATTAGATATGACTGAACTACCGTATAACGGCAAATTAGATATGACTGAACTACCGTATAACGGCAAATTAGATAAGACTGAACTACCGTATAACGGTAAACGGTACTACCTACTTTCTGTTGGGCAGCGCTCACCAAACCCGACAACCCACATTGTACCAACGGTTTCGGGAGGAGGAGCACAGATGGGAGGGTTATAGCCTTATTCTAGGGCGAGGAAATGCAACTTAAAGACTAAATGTCACCGCAGGGCAGACCAGGCCCTAAGTCTTGTTCGGCATCTGATCTAGGATCGAAGCTCTGACACACGAAAGTTAGAGCATTGCTTTGCTGATCCGGCAGCTTCTGCAGCCCTTTGTGTTCCATTTATTGGTGTTACCTTTCTTCAGGAGTAAACTAAGCAGGCCGAGAGAGGCATCATGCTGCATGGGCAACACATGGTCTTCACAATTAGTAAACTAGACAGGCCGAGAGAGGGATCATGCTGCATGGGCAAAACATAGTTTTCACAATTAGTAAACTAGACAGGCCGAGAGAGGGATCATGCTGCATGGGCAACACATGGTCTTCACAATTAGTAAACTAGACAGGCCGAGAGAGGGATCATGCTGCATGGGGCAACACATGGTCTTCACAATTAGTAAACTAGACAGGCCGAGAGAGGGATCATGCTGCATGGGGCAACACATGGTCTTCACAATTAGTAAACTAGACAGGCCGAGAGAGGGATCATGCTGCATGGGGCAACACATAGTCTTCACAATTAGTAAACTAGACAGGCCGAGAGAGGGATCATGCTGCATGGGGCAACACATGGTCTTCACAATTAGTAAACTAGGCAGGCCGAGAGAGGGATCATGCTGCATGGGGCAACACATGGTCTTCACAATGAGTAAACTAGGTAGGCCGAGAGAGGGATCATGCTGCATGGGCAACACATGGTCTTCACAATTAGTAAACTAGACAGGCCGAGAGAGGGATCATGCTGCATGGGGCAACACATGGTCATCACAATTAGTAAACTAGACAGGCCGAGAGAGGGATCATGCTGCATGGGGCAACACATGGTCTTCACAATTAGTAAACTAGACAGGCCGAGAGAGGGATCATGCTGCATGGGGCAACACATGGTCTTCACAATTAGTAAACTAGACAGGCCGAGAGAGGGATCATGCTGCATGGGGCAACACATGGTCTTCACAATTAGTAAACTAGACAGGCCGAGAGAGGGATCATGCTGCATGGGGCAACACATGGTCTTCACAATGAGTAAACTAGGCAGGCCGAGAGAGGGATCATGCTGCATGGGCAACACATGGTCTTCACAATTCAGCTCACGCTTTGTGCCATGGAGAGGTACAACTCCATCCCTGGTTCCCACCATCATCATCACCAAGTGCCCTGCCAGCTGGCGTAGGCGTTCATGGCTCTCCACAGATCTCGGTCTTTGGTTTTCTGGATCAACTCTGCTGCCGATATTCCTCTGTACCACCGTCTCAATTCATCCAGCATCATTTCTCTTGGTCTGCCTCTCTTCCCCTCGATCTTTCCAGTTGTCACGATGTTCTCCAATGCCCCTCTTCTCATTACATGACCAAAGAAAGTTGTTTGTCTCTTTCTTATTGTTGTATATAGTGTTCTAGTTTCATTAGCCTGTTTCAGGCAGTCGTCGTTAGTTACTCTGGCGACTGCCTGAAACAGGCTAATGAAATTAGAACACTAGTTTAATTGTCCCCACCATGGGTTGTATTTATGATGCCTTTTGAAGCACAATGTAACAAACTATCATCTGTCAAGACGGCAAGGTGCCAGTAATAGTAGCAGACAAATTAGTTCAGTAGTTTGCCGTTGCTTTATGAACTAGGGTTGGAATAGCACTCCAAAATATATGTCTCTGTCAGGACTCTGACGACAAAAAGACCAATACGCCAGACTTAAATATTCAGCTCAGTCTTCTTGAGGTTTTTTTTTTGGGGGGGGGGGGGGGGGGTTTCAATCGCTCTGAACTCATTAGTAGTTCATACACTCTACCCTTAACAGCACTGGACTGGATTTTGCGTATGCATTTTTTTTTTTTTGCATATCTTTTACAGGACATCGCTGTCAACACCAGCATCTTTCAGCTGTATGTTGATTTCTTGGCAAGATTACGCTCAGTAGTTTGCCATTGCTTTCTGAGCGGCCGGCTCACATACCCCGTAAGTTACCGATGCGATTCGAACCACTGCTGAGTCTCACCATGATCACGTTACCCACGAGAGTATACGAGATTACGGAGAAAAGTCCTAACCTCTAAGCCACGAAGCCGGCCACGAAACCTCTAATAGCACTGGACTGGAATTTGCGTACGCATTAGCTTTCCCTATTACCAGTGTCCCTCGCCTATCAGGCAAACCCACTCCGACTTCTAAGGTGCTTGTAATTCACAACATGAAATCAAGGATTGAGAAGTCAACATTTTAGTCCAGCTGACCAGTCACCGCTATCTCAGCATCAGAACACCGGATATTTAAGAATGAGTGTTCTAATCCGTTCGGCCATGCCGGCCTCCAACCAAAGAGTTCAAACAGACAATTCATACTCACGCCAACAGAAATTCCTTTCGCGCAGACAAAGGGCACCCTGATATCATCAGTTCCCGTAACTTTTTTTAGCTGACTCTTAAACGGCTGTTTCTTGAGTGCAGTATCGCGTTCTTCATATGCCACACAATGATGCTGCAGAATGAGGCGTACCAGGTTACAGTTGAAGTCTGTGAGAGAGTTGATTCTTTCTTCACTTGTGGTATACAGAATCGCCATCCATCGCTCGGTGGTCCGCTTATTTTTAGCCTGGGAAGACCAATGTATGGAATGCTACAGAAAAGTACGATATAACAGTCTCGCTGTTTGTGGCTAACTCTCGTCTGTGGCTTAGAATGTGTGAAACACGGTTTCATAATGTCCAGACTAACCGAGTTGAGGTTTCGAAATCAGATGCGAGGGATTTGGAATCGGGTTGCGTTCCGTTGATTTCGATGGTATGATATTTCGGCCGTTCAGAAAGAAAAAGCATATATTGAACTGCCTAGTAAATCATAAAATAGCAAGAAATGCCGAGGTTGATTGCAAAGTCTGGTAAAGGAAATGCAACTAATTTGTTATTTATGGTTGTTTTTAGATTAGCCGGGGTTGAAAGGTTACAATGTTCGCCTCAGTTTCACAGGGTGTAGGGTTCAATCCCAGCATAAAGCTGGGAATGTTGTCACGAGTTGTTGCTACTTAATGATATACCATGTCTCCCTGATCCCTTGGGTAGTGAGATTTGCTACCTTGTCTTCACGGATAAGATCGAAAAAACATGAGGTCCCATGTCCATGTTATAAATCCAACGGCAGTTGAACGTCGCAAAGAGTAGGTTGTAGAACCTGTCCTGGCAAGACTGTTAGAGAGTAAACCCTGTCTAGGGGTAGATATAGATGGTTATCTCGGATGGAAACATCTAGAGAGTAAAACCTGTCTAGGGGTAGATATAGATGGTTATCTCGGATGGAAACATCTAGAGAGTAAAACCTGTCTAGGGGTAGATATAGATGGTTATCTCGGATGGAAACATCTAGAGAGTAAACCCTGTCTAGGGGTAGATATAGATGGTTATCTCGGATGGAAACATCTAGAGAATAAACCCTGTCTAGGGGTAGATATAGATGGTTATCTCGGATGGAAACATCTAGAGAGTAAACCCTGTCTAGGGGTAGATATAGATGGTTATCTCGGATGGAAACATCTAGAGAGTAAACCCTGTCTAGGGGTAGATATAGATGGTTATCTCGGATGGAAACATCTAGAGAGTAAACCCTGTCTAGGGGTAGATATAGATGGTTATCTCGGATGGAAACATCTAGAGAGTAAAACCTGTCTAGGGGTAGATACAGATGGTTATCTCGGATGGAAACATCTAGAGAGTAAACCCTGTCTAGGGGTAGATATAGATGGTTATCTCGGATGGAAACATCTAGAGAGTAAACCCTGTCTAGGGGTAGATATAGATGGTTATCTCGGATGGAAACATCTAGAGAGTAAAACCTGTCTAGGGGTAGATATAGATGGTTATCTCGGATGGAAACATCTAAAGAGTAAAACCTGTCTAGGGGTAGATATAGATGGTTATCTCGGATGGAAACATCTAGAGAGTAAACCCTGTCTAGGGGTAGATATAGATGGTTATCTCGGATGGAAACATCTAGAGAGTAAACCCTGTCTAGGGGTAGATACAGATGGTTATCTCGGATGGAAACATCTAGAGAGTAAAACCTGTCTAGGGGTAGATATAGATGGTTATCTCGGATGGAAACATCTAGAGAGTAAACCCTGTCTAGGGGAAGATATAGATGGTTATCTCGGATGGAAACATCTAGAGAGAAAAACCTGTCTAGGGGTAGATATAGATGGTTATCTCGGATGGAAACATCTAGAGAGTAAAACCTGTCTAGGGGTAGATATAGATGGTTATCTCGGATGGAAACATCTAGAGAGTAAAACCCTGTCTAGGGGTAGATATAGATGGTTATCTCGGATGGAAACATCTAGAGAGTAAACCCTGTCTAGGGGTTAGATATAGCTGGTTATCTCGGATGGAAACATCTAGAGAGTAAAACCTGTCTAGGGGTAGATATAGATGGTTATCTCGGATGGAAACATCTAGAGAGTAAAACCTGTCTAGGGGTGCATATAGCTGGTTATCTCGGATGGAATCATTCTAGAGCAGTGGTTCTCAACCGGTGGGGAATTCCCCCCCCCCCCTCAGGGGGAAATTTTAGGGTTTCCAGGGGGGAATTAAGATTATTTCAAGATCGCGTTAATATAAGAACCGATTACTTGATGTTGTTTTTCCCTTCATACTGTACGGTTCTGTCCGTCTCACCCTTCTAAATTCAATTTATAAAGTAAGTAGACCCACAAATCATGTTTTATGTGAACGTCTAGACATGTTTTAGTATGTGCTATTAAATTTAGCTTCCACTATTACGTATACTGTGTACGGGCGGTGGCGGGATCTTTAGGTAGGAAGTACGAAAGAGGGGAATGACGTTCTGAAAATATGGTGAAGGGGGGCACGGGCCAAAAAAGGTTGAGAACCACTGATCTAGAGAGTAGCCTGCGTGCCCAATTTGTCACCCTTTAAAAATAAAGTTCGTTTGTTCCCAGACAGTTCCTTGTTCCCAGACAGTTCCTTGTTCCCAGACAGTTCCTTGTTCCCATTAGTTTAGGCTGGGATGACCTGGAAACACAGGTGAATTAAACAAATTGGAACCCACCTCAATGTGGATGGAACAATTTACCAATGGGATGCAGCAGCTGTGGTAGTAATTGGTAGTAATAGTACCACAACAGTAGTAATAGTAGTAGTCAGATTAGTAGTCATAGTAGTTATAGCAGTAGTCCGATTAGTAGTAGTAGGTAGTAGTTGTTGTGATGGCGGTGATAGTAGTAGTGGTAGTAGTAGTAGTAGTAGTAGTAGTAGTAGTAGTAGTAGTAGTAGTAGTAGTAGTAGTAGTAGTAGTAGAAGAGTAGTAGTAGTAGTGGTAGTAGTAGTAGTAGTAGTAGTAGTAGTAGTAGTAGTAGTAGTAGTAGTAGTAGTAGTAGTAGTAGTAGTAGAGGTAGTAGTGGTAGTAGTAGTGGTGGTGATGGTGGTGATGGTAGTAGTAGTAGTAGTAGTAGTAGTAGTAGTAGTAGTAGTAGTAGTAGTAGTAGTCGTTGTCATTGTAGTAGTGGTGGAGTGATGGTAGTAGTGGTAGTAGTAGTAGAGTTAGTAGCAGCAGAAACAGCTGTAGTAGTAGCAGCAGTAGTAGTTCTAGTAATAGCACCAGCAGTAATAATAGTAATATGAGTAGTAGTGGTGGTGGTAGTAATAGTGGTCGTTGTAGTAGTAGTAGTAGTAGTAGTAGTAGTAGTAGTAGTAGTAGTAGTAGTAGTAGTAGTAGTAGTAGTAGTAGTAGTAGTAGTAGTAGTAGTAGTAAGTAGTTAGTTGCTGTAGACATAGAAATAGTAGTAGCAGTAGAATTGTAGTAATATTTAGTTAGTTGCATATCCTTTACAGGACGTCGCAGTCAACACCAGCAATATATTTTGCTGTTGTGATCTTTTGGCAAGTTTACGTTCAGTAGTTTGCCATTGTAGTTATAGTAGCAGCAGTAATAGCGGTAGTAGTTGTTGTAGACACAGAAGTAGCAGTAGTAGTGATGATGATAACAGTGACGGTAGCAATCAAGCATATTTACCTGGTCCATAACCGTGGTATTTTTGAAGAGAGTCTTCAAATTCTTGATGTACCTTTGTGTGTGCGGCAAGTTGGATTCCAGCTCATTCTTCAGCATCTTGGAGATTTTAGGCAGGGTGTTAATAAATTCTGCATCATTCGTGTCCTTCAGCTTGGTCTGCAGTTTCGAATACACTGAGTCATACACGCTTTGCTCAACGGCCAAGTCCACATTCCGCAGCGCAAAACTGGATCTGCGTCTAGTTCTTTCACTGTCAGATGATGAAACACTCATTCTTCTTGTGTCAGAGCCTTGCACAAGCTGGGAAAGAATGACAGGCTGTATGTCCGATCCTAATGAGTGGTACGACAAAAGTGCTTCGCCTTCCTCATTCGGGTCTTGGGGATCCAAGCTTAGTGTTCCAGTTAATCGATTCCGCAGCATTTTGTTGATTTCTGAAACATTACTTTCTTCCACGGTGACAGATTTCGGCTTAACCTTCAACCTTTTGGGGGTTTTTGAGTTGCTTATTTCAACCGCCGCCCGTGGACATGGTAAATTCTTAGTAACTTTACATGATCTCCGTAAGCCCTCCATAGTTTTTATCCCCCTTGTTTGTCGCCGCACAAAATGTCCCGTTTCCACACAGCCATCTTTTTTTGAAACATAAGTATCTTGTCGGCGTTGGGTATCGACTGATTTTTTACGCTTGCGTTCACCCACAATTTGTGCAAGTTCCTCATCGAAAACTGGGTCTGGATTCCACCAGGGGCAGCACCGTGAAAATGTAGATTTTGTGTGCTTTTTTTCGGGACTAATAGGGTCAGATGTAGATGCTGTATTTGTCTTCGGCTTCTTGGGGGAATCTCGTTTTTGTACATGGGTCATCTGCTTCACAACAGTGATGTATCAAACAAGCAATTGCTATTTATAAAGACATCTTTCCCCAAGTGACATCTTAGGTTTAAATATGATGACTGCAGTCATTTCACTAAGTCATAAAATGTTGACATAAAAACACTAGCTACCCCAAGGAAATTCACAAGCGAGTGATTCCAAGATCTTCTAACTGGTGACCACTGAGCCGTCTGGCAACCATCATGGTACTGCTAATGTGTTGAGGTGTTTTGTCCTGAATCAATCCAAATTGGACTTGTCCGTCAAAGTGTCTAGTCAACTCGATGACCACTATGTGAAGAATACTCATTTGTCAATTTGTGAACTGTAATTCGCAAGTCAAATCCCGACGCTGCAATACAATGGTAAACAGAAACATTAAAAAACACTCCCTAGGGCTGTGATTCTCGACCAGGACGGAATTTCTCCCAAGGGGGAATTATAGGGTTCTCGGGGGTGGAATTAAGACCACAAGTTGGCAAACTCAAAATGGCTTCAGGCACAATATCCTGGCTTCCTATTGAGCGTTTTGTTTGATGAAGCACAATTGTCTGGCATTCTGATGCCGTGTATTGAGTGCAATTCTTTAACGTTTTACTACACTATAAAATTATATGTAAAGGCTATGTACAAATTTGGAATAAAATAAGGATTTTCAGTATTATAGGCATGTTATTTTCAGTATTATAGGCATGTTATTTTCAGTATTATAGGCATGTTATTTTCAGTATTATAGGCATGTTATTTTGAATGCACCTTTTGAGGCTGGCAATTTTGGAAAGGGGGAAATTCTTCTTCTTTCGTTCGCTGGAAAGGGGGGAATGACATTCTGACATATGGTAAAAGGGTGCATGGGCCAAAAAAGGTTGAGAACCATTGGTCTAGGAGGTCAGTTGGAACCTTGGTTAGCTGATTAAGTGCCATTGGATGATTAGTCGTCTTAAGCGACTTCCCGTATCTGCCATGGACTTATAAACTGTAGTTGTCTTATGCAGCCCCTTTAATTTGATATATAATACAACATGTCTGCTACCATATTACCAGTTTTTAAATCATAACCGTGACACACTCCTACTTCCCATTTTCCGCCATCTATTTTTGTATGGTCCAAATCTACCTTTCGTTTGGCAGTGAATCTGTGAACCCATTCTGTACCAACGAACAAACCACGCGGTCCACGTCTAATTTCTCTAACCAGTTTACGATTTGTATTTGTTTCTTCAAGGACTGTCTTATCCATTCTTCTGTATGTCTATGGAATTCTTTGCAGTTTCATCAGAAACCACATTTCCGTTGCATTACATTTTTCTCAGCATTTCAACATTCTTTCTATTACTATTAACAGCTTTTATTGGTGAATATGCTTCCCATGTTGCAAAAAGGCTAGCCTGTTCTTTTCTCTACAAGGCACCTTGCTACATTACACTAATTATAACTGCATCCCTTCTGTCCCACAATGCTATTACTGTACACACTGTAGACTCAAGTATGTATCGCTTAAAGTGACTTCAGCATAAAATAAAATTTGAGGTAGTGACAGGACGGGGACTAAAAAGAGTCTTTAAAAACCAGAAATGTTTAGAACCTCTTATACGCTCTGAAGCCCATGCTGGAAATATAGTCTGCTGGGTGGGGGATGCGTGGTCTCGAGGTATGGTGTCCGCCTCGAGTGCTGGAGGTCCCGGGTTCAAGCCCCGGCGAGGACCGCGGCTTTTTTCCCGTGGACTTCTAGTAATAAAATTTCCCCTGGATCTCTGGGTAGTGAGATCGGACGCCCTTGTGTATTGTTGCGCACGTAAAAGATCCCTTGGCAGTTGGAAATCGAAAGAAAGTAGCCTAACGGTGCTGCCCGGGAAAAATTTCGAGTTTAAAATCTACCCAAAGTATTTCAGGATCCTTGCCAGTGCTACAGAGTTCGTGCACTGAGCTGAGTTTCACCAAATTCAGGTTTGAGTTAGGAGGAGAACGGAGCACTTATGGGTTGCACCCGTGTGCCGTGATGTTGATCCATCGATTAAACAAAACAAAAAATACCAATATAGTGTGCTGCTGTCTGTCATCTACCAATGGTGGACAGGTCCTCGACCAACTCACGCCCAGCTCTACCCTAACATGGACACTGGGAAATGTTCTGGAAAGTAAAGCCAGCTAGCACGACACCGGCAACATTAACCCATCAAGTGCTGACTGGACTAGAAACCTGGGACTTTCATCATATACCCGATACCCCTGATGTGTGAAAAGGACCCTTTCCTGACTTTACTTCTTCTGTCCTCAAAGGAGCATAGGACTTATG
>JACEFZ010007128.1:317341-342341 GCA_014155875.1 Cepaea nemoralis
GTTTTTCAGCTTGACTGCTTAATATCCACGCTTCACATCCATTCAAACGTATAGGTTCTATGTAGCACTTCAACACTCTTTTTCTCGTTTCAATTGATATCTTTTTATTGGTTAGTATCATTATCAGCAGCGTTTATCCAAACCACAAAAAGACCGAGATCTGTGGAGACATGTACGCCTGCGCCTGTTTGTATGGCAAGTACACATGAAGTAAAATCAAAGGACCCTGTTACACGTCATAAACACATTAGGCGTTGAGTATGGGTTGAGTTAAAAACCGATATCATAGTACTTGGGACATGCCCATACATGCTCCATCCTCATCTGCAACAGTCAGCGGAGAATATTAATGCTAATGGTACCAGTAGCAGTCTGATTGTGTGTCCGTCTGGCCTTTCCTTGGAGCTTTGAGTGTCGGTCAGATCAACTAGTCACTTCTTGCAGCACCATTCTCTCCAAGCCATGATGATCTACCCGTTTTTCTGCATTATACACACGATTCCAAACGGCCCCAACCACGTCTGCTTATCATGCAGCAATACCCTATTAAAGGGTGCAGGCCCATTCAATCTATCTGTCTGCTCGTTTCCCACCACACCAGCATGTCCTGGGGAAACATCCAACAGGTGCTATTTTTTGTTGTTAAATATAAGCCTGTCAATATGTCCGAAGCATGCCTGTCTTCACCTTTCTCATCATACTTTGGGAGTCCGTAACAATTACGACATTCGTGTGCTGTCTGCCATCCAGAGGAACATCGCCGTGACTTCCCCAACCTCCATTCTCAGACTTAATGTTGTGGTGTATGCCAGGCTCTCCTGCACCAAACATCGTCCAACAATCTTTGCCATGAACCCCGAGGCCCTTCTTTTATCTCTTAGCATAGTCATCCGTATATATGATTACTTCGCCTGGTCGCAAACTGCCATAGATAAATTGTTGCACCTTTCATTCAGAGAAATCTGCAGGCCAATCCCTGCATTCCTTGGTATGGTATGGCTGGTAACCCTAGCACAAGTTTGACTTTTCCACTGGCATTCTGACCCACTCCTCTCTCAATGTTCTCAAGTAAGCACATTACTCTAATCATGTCCTCTGCCTGACCCATCCATGATTTTTCACTGATCAGCCCGTGGCCCTTAGTTGTGTCCAGGGCTTCATGCAGGTAAAGTTCCGTGTCTCCAGCCACTCGGACATATAATTTAGCCTACAGCAACTTGAGCCTGTCTGCAATCGCTGTGCATCCCATTAGCTTCATTCTGTATGCGCTCTAGTTTCACCAGCTGCCTCGTTGACACTGCACAGTCCATACTCAATCACTGAGAGAATTAGATGTTGAAAGACTATGAACAGCATTCTTTGCTCCAATGTCTATTGCTGCCGCGATCTTCAGCGCACCAAATACCTTCTTAGATCTGATAACAGCTGCTTCCACATGCTCCCTGAATGACAGGCTTCTGTTGAAGGTGATTCCCAGATACTTCAGCTTACTCACTCTGTTAATATTTCTGCCATTTAATGTAATACTCAGGAGTCAGATATAACAACCCTATTGTCCAGAGAGCACCATAACACAGATGCCTTATCCCAGTTAATGACACTTCTATCTCTGTACACCAGTTGATGACTTTGTTTACTGTCTCCTGCAACTCTCGTGCTTTTTGCATCTTGTCTCTCCTGCACATGTCAGTATGCTTCCAATGTCTGGTGGCTGGTACTTGCAATGTCAGTATGCTTCCAATTTCTGGTGGATCATACTTGCAATGTCAGTATGCTTCCAATTTCTGGTGGCTCGTACTTGTAATCTTGCTTGTGTATACATTTAATAGCATTGGGCTCATATTTTATAGACCATTCAGCACTCGCTGGGTGATGTGTTCGCTATCACACTGGCTGCCAGTAGGTCAGCATGGCCGAATGGATAAGTACACGTGTTCTTAAACATCCGGTGTGCTGATGCCGAGGTAAGGGGTCCAACCCTTAAACCGGACAGCTGGACTAAAAATGTTGACCTATCGTCCTTGACTTGGGGATGTTAATTACAAGTACCTCTGAAGTTGGAGTGGGTTCACCTGATGGTGAGGGATACTGTTAATAGGGAAAGTTAAACCACACAAAATTCAGTCCAACACTACTAGATGCAGTGTGTATAGACTACGCTTGGGTTCAAAGCTAGTGAGCGCAAAATTAAAAAAGAAAAACAAAGACTGGCTGCCTTCAACTTCCCCAGACATTTCTTGGTACCCATATCAGGCTGGGTGACCTGGGAGCTCAGGTCCATTTTAACAATTCAAATCTACACAGCTGCGGATCGAACCCAACTCAACCACTACACTATGCTACCGCAGTTAGCGCATGGCACATGATGGTAATTGTGTGTGTTCCCTACATTCCTTGACCATGACAACATAATATAAAAGCCTACCATTTTGTAACAACTGGAAGTAGCAATAGACTTAAGAGAATTCAAGAATTATAGACAGAGATAGACAACACGAGAAATACATTGAAGTACCTAGAAAGACTCTGTGGCGAAGGGGTTACGGACACAGCTCGTAATCTCGAATAACCGCATTCGAAACACAGCTGCGGGCGATTTGGCTGTAGAGTGCCTTGTGTCGGTTTTTTATGAAATAGTATGGGTGCCAGTCGTTCAGAAAGAAATGGCAAACTACTGAAAGTAAACTTGCCCAGGAATCATGAACAGCCAAATAATGCTGGGGTTGACTGCTACATCCTGTGAAGGATATGCAGCTAACCCAGAAAGGACAGCCAGACTTTGCTTCACGCGGCCAAAGGTTTATTCTCCATTGGGGAATGGTTGGTTTTGAATCTTTTTGAAGAGTTCATTTTAATTCTTATGTCTGATTCAGTGGCGTTAGGAAGGGAAGGGAACAAAAGAGGAGGAGGTAGACCAAGGACAACATTTATAACAGAGGCATGCACAAGATATGTTAATGTAAATATACATTGATGTAAAGAGAATGACACAAGACAGCCAAATATGGAAAGGAATTATAAAAAGATTCTTCATGATCAGTTCAAGGGTTGAAATTCCTAATGATGATGATGATGTCTTAATGGAATTGTGGTAGTATTATTTTAAAATATAACAAACAAATCAATGAAAAATAACATTTTTATTTGTTAAAATGACATTGAGCTGCCAAGAGTAGACAACTCAGCAGTATTTGGGTGAACAATTAAATGGTATTGAGCAAGACAACTCAGCAGCATTGTGACAAACACGTAAAATTGATGGAAGTGGTATTGAGCTGCCAATTTAACAGCATTGGAATAAACATCAATTAAATTGATGAGAATTGTAGAACTGAGTAGACAACTCAACAGCATGCGAGAAAACAACAATTAAAATAATTTATTATGGGAAAATACCAGATAAAGACCAACAATAAAATACAGGAATAAAAAAGAAAACACTTGACATGTTTACTAACAATCACGGTGAAATACAAGACAACGGAAAGAAATAAGACATTGTAACAAAAGCCTCCCGATATAGAGCAATAATAGTACCAGGTGATGATGAAACAATAATTGTCTTAAACAAACAAACAATTGGAAGCTAGAAGAAAATCCTGAAATATTAACATCAAACTTCTCCTGTTATCTTTTGCAATGTGGGGAGAAAAATGGACACAAATTGTTTGAAGTCATCTTGAGAAAAGATGGACAAAGAAAACTGGATTAATACAAGCACCATCATCACAATGTGCCCCGCCAGCTGGCGTAGGCATTCATGTTTACTCACAGATCCTGGTGCTCTGGATCAACTGTGCTGATGATATCCCTCCCTGCCACTGTCTCAGTCTATCCAACATCATTTCTGAATCACCTCTGCTGATGAAATCCCTCCCTGCCACTGCCTCAGTCTATCCAACATCAATTCTGAATCAACTGTGCTGATGATATCCCTTCCTGCCACTGCCTCAGTCTATCCAACATCAATTCTGAATCAACTGTGCTGATGATATCCCTTCCTGCCACTGCCTCAGTCTATCCAACATCAATTCTGAATCAACCGTGCTGATGAAATCCCTCCCTGCCACTGCCTCAGTCTATCCAACATCAATTCTGAATCAACTGTGCTGATGATATCCCTTCCTGCCACTGCCTCAGTCTATCCAACATCAATTCTGAATCAACTGTGCTGATGATATCCCTTCCTGCCACTGCCTCAGTCTATCCAACATCAATTCTGAACCAACTGTGCTGATGAAATCCCTTCCTGCCACTGCCTCAGTCTATCCAACATTTCTGAACCAACTCTGCTGATGAAATCCCTCCCTGCCACTGCCTCAGTCTATCCAACATCAATTCTGAATCAACTGTGCTGATGATATCCCTTCCTGCCACTGCCTCAGTCTATCCAACATCAAATCTGAATCAACTGTGCTGATGATATCCCTTCCTGCCACTGCCTCAGTCTATCCAACATCAATTCTGAACCAACTGTGCTGATGATATCCCTTCCTGCCACTGCCTCAGTCTATCCAACATCAATTCTGAATCAACTGTGCTGATGATATCCCTTCCTGCCACTGCCTCAGTCTATCCAACATCAATTCTGAACCAACTGTGCTGATGAAATCCCTCCCTGCCACTGCCTCAGTCTATCCAACATAATTTCTGAATAAATTCAGCTGATGATATCCCTCCCTGCCACTGTCTCAGTCTATCCAACATCATTTCTGAATCACCTCTGCTGATGAAATCCCTCCCTGCCACTGCCTCAGTCTATCCAACATCAATTCTGAATCAACTGTGCTGATGATATCCCTTCCTGCCACTGCCTCAGTCTATCCAACATCAATTCTGAATCAACTGTGCTGATGATATCCCTTCCTGCCACTGCCTCAGTCTATCCAACATCAATTCTGAATCAACCGTGCTGATGAAATCCCTCCCTGCCACTGCCTCAGTCTATCCAACATCAATTCTGAATCAACTGTGCTGATGATATCCCTTCCTGCCACTGCCTCAGTCTATCCAACATCAATTCTGAATCAACTGTGCTGATGATATCCCTTCCTGCCACTGCCTCAGTCTATCCAACATCAATTCTGAACCAACTGTGCTGATGAAATCCCTTCCTGCCACTGCCTCAGTCTATCCAACATTTCTGAACCAACTCTGCTGATGAAATCCCTCCCTGCCACTGCCTCAGTCTATCCAACATCAATTCTGAATCAACTGTGCTGATGATATCCCTTCCTGCCACTGCCTCAGTCTATCCAACATCAAATCTGAATCAACTGTGCTGATGATATCCCTTCCTGCCACTGCCTCAGTCTATCCAACATCAATTCTGAACCAACTGTGCTGATGATATCCTTCCTGCCACTGCCTCAGTCTATCCAACATCAATTCTGAATCAACTGTGCTGATGATATCCCTTCCTGCCACTGCCTCAGTCTATCCAACATCAATTCTGAACCAACTGTGCTGATGAAATCCCTCCCTGCCACTGCCTCAGTCTATCCAACATAATTTCTGAATAAATTCAGCTGATGATATCCCTCCCTGCCACTGTCTCAGTCTATCCAACATCATTTCTGAATCACCTCTGCTGATGAAATCCCTCCCTGCCACTGCCTCAGTCTATCCAACATCAATTCTGAATCAACTGTGCTGATGATATCCCTTCCTGCCACTGCCTCAGTCTATCCAACATCAATTCTGAATCAACTGTGCTGATGATATCCCTTCCTGCCACTGCCTCAGTCTATCCAACATCAATTCTGAATCAACCGTGCTGATGAAATCCCTCCCTGCCACTGCCTCAGTCTATCCAACATCAATTCTGAATCAACTGTGCTGATGATATCCCTTCCTGCCACTGCCTCAGTCTATCCAACATCAATTCTGAATCAACTGTGCTGATGATATCCCTTCCTGCCACTGCCTCAGTCTATCCAACATCAATTCTGAACCAACTGTGCTGATGAAATCCCTTCCTGCCACTGCCTCAGTCTATCCAACATTTCTGAACCAACTCTGCTGATGAAATCCCTCCCTGCCACTGCCTCAGTCTATCCAACATCAATTCTGAATCAACTGTGCTGATGATATCCCTTCCTGCCACTGCCTCAGTCTATCCAACATCAAATCTGAATCAACTGTGCTGATGATATCCCTTCCTGCCACTGCCTCAGTCTATCCAACATCAATTCTGAACCAACTGTGCTGATGATATCCCTTCCTGCCACTGCCTCAGTCTATCCAACATCAATTCTGAATCAACTGTGCTGATGATATCCCTTCCTGCCACTGCCTCAGTCTATCCAACATCAATTCTGAACCAACTGTGCTGATGAAATCCCTCCCTGCCACTGCCTCAGTCTATCCAACATAATTTCTGAATAAATTCAGCTGATGAAATCCCTCCCTGCCACTGTCTCAGTCTATCCAACATCATTTCTGAATCAACTGTGTTGATGAAATCCCTCCCTGCCACTGTCTCAGTCTATCCAACATCATTTCTGAATAAATTCTGCTGATGAAATCCCTCCCTGCCACTGCCTCAGTCTATCCAACATCATTTCTGAATCAACTGTGCTGATGATATCCCTCCATGCCACTGCCTCAGTCTATCCAACATCAATTCTGAATCAACTCTGCTGATGATATCCCTCCATGCCACTGCCTCAGTCTATCCAACATCATTTCTGAATAAATTCTGCTGATGATATCCCTCCCTGTCACTGTCTCAGTCTATCCAACATCATTTCTTTTGGTCTGCCTCTTCTCTCACTGATCTGTCCTGTCATCATGGATGTTTCCAAATACCTCACTTCTCATTATTTGACCACAGAATGATGTTTGTCTCTTTCTTATTGTTGTACATAATGTTCTACTTTTATTAGTCCAGTGGTTCTCAATCATTTTTTGGCCCATGCACCCCTTCACCATATGTTCAGAATGTCATTCCCCCCCCCCCCCTTTCATATTTCCTCCATATAAATCACATCAAGCTTAATACATTGAGCCCGGAGTACAGGGAGTGGCCAGCAGGGGCCACGGAAGTGGAAATCCAGCAACTAATTCAGGATAATGCTCGCCCAGGTGATGTGATTATCTACACAGATGGTTCGGAGTTGAGAGGCAGGAGAGGTGCCTGGGGGTTCTTAGCAAAAGCTAATGGTCGACATTTGGTGCAGGAGAGCCTGGCATATGATACCACAACATCTAGCTTAAGAATGGAGGTGGAGGCAGTCAGTGCAGCTTTCCGCTGGATGGAGAATACGGTACACACACACATTGTGATTGTAACTGACTCAGAAAGCATGCTGAGTAGGGTGAGGACAGACAAGCTTCATGCAGAGTGGCTTGCTTCGCTTCGGAGGTCACAGGTGGCAAGCATCGTCTAGATATTTTCTTCGGGGCATGAACAGGCGGACAGATTGGCTGGCTCTGCAAAACTTGGTGGAGTATTGATGAATGACAAGGCAAACGTGGTTGTGGCCTTGTGGGAGCACGTGTACACCTCGGAGGAGCAAATGGATCACCATGGTCTGGCAAGAATGCGATAGCGAGGGGTGACGAGGGGATATGACCAACAATCGACGCTCAGAGGAAAAGCGAGACGGACATATAATCAGATTGCTACTGGCACTATTAGTGTTGGAACTATTCGCTGGCTGCTGAGGATGGGGACGGAGCGCTTATGGGAATGCCCCGAATGCTGTGATGTCGGTTCCTAAATCAATCAATCCATATAAATTCCCTCCACCCCACACAGTATACATAAAAATGGAAGCTAAATTTAATAACACATACTAGAACAAGTCTAGATGTCTACATAAAACATAATTTGCAGGTCTAATTACTTTATAAAATGATTTTAGAAGGGCGAGAAGTACAGAACTGTAAAGTACAGAGGGGAAAAACAATATCAAATAATCGGTTCTTTTATTAACGCGATCTTGAAATAATCCTAAGTTCCCACCCCTTGAAACCCTAAATTCCGAGGGGGTGGGGGTGGGGGGAGATTCCCCACTGGTTGAGAACCACTGTATTAGCCTCTTCCAAGTAATTGTTGTTAGTTACTCTGGCAGTCTACGGTAGTCAGAACAATCATCTCAGGAACCACATCTCCACTACTTCCAAACTCATCCTAACTTGTTCATTCACATTCCATAATTCATTGCCATACAGCAAAACAGATTCTATATAACAACTGAAGTAATACAATATTTACACAAAGACACCACAAACAAAATATTGCATGATTTCTTGCTTGGCAAATATAGCTGCATCTCATCAGGTGCAAGCTGCAGATTTACATATCACGTGAAGTGAATAAATGAATGATACTGCCGCCGAAATACAAAATGCATAATCACTGACATTGTTTGAATGTGGAGTATGTTATCTCCATGGAAGTCTAAGATTTAACAGGAAGCATAGCAACAGCCGGATTACAATACTGTGCAAGACCTTGCATATGACCTTGATAGGGTATAATACCAATAGTTACAAGAAACTTCAGCACAGAAGTAAAACTTTTTTGTAAAAGTTATAAAACATTTAAAATTGCCATTAACTGTCTTGCTAAGACATAAAGAACTGGGCATAAAACAAACAGTTAGTTACGTATCCCTTACAGGACGTCGCAGCCAACCTGAGTAATCTTTTTGCTGTTTGTGATCTCTTGGCAAAACATTCAGTAGTTTGCCATTGCTTTCTGAACGATCAGTACCCATACCATTTCATAAAAATCAATGCGAGGCGGTCTGCTGCCAAATCGCATACAGCTGTGTTTTGAACGTGGTATGCAGGATTACGAACTGCGTCCTTAACCCTGAGCTGGCATACAACAAACTCAACATAATTAAATAGCAAACTTCACTTATAATCTGGTCCCAAAGCAGAAACACGATGTGATTGGACCATCGCATTTTGCAGGCCTGAATACCCGGACAAAAAGGTGGCCAATCTTTCCCTCACTTAGCAAGACAACAAGCGCAGGCGTCGAAACTGTCCAGCCGCACACCTTACATTACCCGCATAGCTTCCTATCGACAAAGCTAATTCCACTGCCAAACATCATCAAAATGCTCGTAAAACACACAAGGTTTGATGATCGGAAATCCATCCCTTAAAGAAAATGTTCTGAGACATTCTTCTTCTTCTTCTGCTGCGTTCATCCGGAGTTTTTTTTCCGGACGTGATTGCGTTGTGCCTGTTTACAGCAGAGCTGCGTTCTTGCACCGTTAGGCCGACACATCCGACTTCTGCGGGCATTTGTTGACCGGGTTAACCTTCCCGGGGTTCTGAGACATTCTAGCTGGGGACGATTCCCAAGCATGCTTGTAAAACACAAGGTTTGATGATCAGAAATCCATCCTTTAATTACATGTTTTGAGACATTCTAGCAGGGAACAATTTCCAAGTATGCTTCTAAAACACAAGGTTTTATCATCAGAAATACATTCCTTAAAGAAAATGTTTTCAGACATTCTAGCAGGGGACGATTCCCAAGCATGCTTGTAAAACACAAGGTTTGATGATCAGAAATCCATCCCTTAAAGAACATGTTTTGATACATTCTTGCAGGGGTCGATTCCCAAGCATG
The DNA here is from genome assembly GCA_014155875.1 of Cepaea nemoralis. NCBI lineage: Eukaryota > Metazoa > Mollusca > Gastropoda > Stylommatophora > Helicidae > Cepaea > Cepaea nemoralis. Next base: position 326,940 of record JACEFZ010007128.1, read on the forward strand.
CTTGTAAAACACAAAGGTTTGATGATCAGACATCCATCCCTTAAAGAAAATGTTCTGAGACATTCTAGCCGGGGATGATTCCCAAGCATGCTTGTAAAACACAAGGTTTGATGATCAGAAATCCATCCTTTAATTACATGTTTTGAGACATTCTAGCAGGGAACAATTTCCAAGTATGCTTCTAAAACACAAGGTTTTATCATCATAAATACATTCCTTAAAGAAAATGTTTTCAGACATTCTAGCAGGGGACGATTCCCAAGCATGCTTGTAAAACACAAAGGTTTGATGATCAGAAATCCATCCCATAAAGAAAATGTTTTGAGACATTTTAGCTGGAGACGATTCCCAAGTGCCTCTCTCTTACTGTGCTCCCCATGCCATCTTTGAATCCCCCACTTATCATAAAGCAAAGATTCCCCGTACACACCTTGAGTCATAATGGGTTTATGGTGCTAGCCCCATATTTGTATTGACCAGTTAGCACTTGCTGGGTGCTGTGGTAAAATCAGACCAGAAACCTTTACTTCCTATTACAATTCTTGGAACCCATTTTTAGACTGGGTCATCCTGTAAGCTCAGGTCAATATAAAAAAATCAACTTCAATGGAGTCTTGAACACATGACCACCAGGTAAGTAAGCTAACCAAGGCACCAGCCCAGCACCCGTATCTATACATAAGGGGCGTTCATTTGAAATCCGTTCGTACTGCACCACGCATAATTGCATACGTTGAACATGATCATGTCATAGTCATGTGATAAGTACTGACCAATGAATAAAAGTGTATGTGATTATCATCCCATGATGCATAGGTTCTGTTTCTGACAGTTGAGAAAATGATCGGGTTGATCCAAAATCGGTCCAAAGAGGCTCAAAGTGCGGTGATTCAGCTTCTTTCATTTGAAGGATGTCGACCAGTGGAAATTCATAGAAGAGTGCAGGCAGCGTACGGTAACAAATGTGTGTCGAAGACAACAGTGACAGACTGGGCACAAATGTTTCGGAAAGGATGTCAGTTCACAACAGATCTTCGACGGACGGGTCAAGCGCATATTGTTGCAACAGAAAAAACTATCGCCAAAATTGATGCAGCAGTACAGATGAACCATTGTCGAAGCATACGCTCACTAGCAAAAGAATTTGATGTGTCAATTGGGACAATTCAAAAGGTTCGTTCATAAGAAACTGCAATATCGGAAGGTGTGTTCACAGTGGGTACCACGGATGTTGACTGACCACTAAAAAGAGGAACGCATGGGATGGTGTTTGAACCACTTGCTGCATTATAGAGTGGAGGGTGAAGCATTTCTCTTCTGCATAGTGGCAGGCGATGAATCATGGTGTCACCACTTTGAACCGAGTAGCAAAAGAGAGAGCATGTAATGGAAGCATGCTGGATCACCAAAAGCCAAAAAATTTAAGTTACAGGTTTCCGCTGGTAAGGTTATGCTGAGCACATTTTTTTACTATAAAGGGTTATTGTTGGCTGACTTTAAAGAACCTGGTGTCAACATCAACTCTACCCACTAGTTGCAAACATAGACAAGCTGCAAAAAGCCATCAAGAATAAACGACACTGCATGCTTTCTCGCAGTGTTTTTTTGTTGTTGCACGATAATGCTCGTCCGCATGTCGCAAAGATTGTGCAGGAAGCAAGGAAGAAGTGGGAAATTCTGCAACATCCAGCCTATAATCCTGATTTGTCACCATGTGATTTTCATTTGTTTGGACCTCTAAAAATAGCTCTCAAGTGGCAATGATTTCACACAGATGCAGATGTAATGAACGCAGTAAACACTTGGTTCAGTGGGAAACCACAATCCCTTTTTGCGGACGGCATTCGCCACCTACCTAAGCAATGGGATGCTCACCTTAATGCCATCGGCAACTCCTCCTGACCAACCCATGGTGCATAATTCATTCAAAATGAATGCTTTCTTTAATTCTGTCACTCTGTTAATGTTTCTTTCATGCTTTTGTATGTGGGAGCACGTGTACACCTCGGAGGAGCTAATGGATCACCATAGTCTGGTAAGAATGAGGCAGTGAGGTGTGACGAGGGGATCTGGCCGATGCTCGACACTCAGAGGAAAGGCGAGACGGACATATAATCAGATTCCTACTGGAACTATTAGTGTTGGAACTCTTCGCTGGCTGCTGAGGATGGGGACGGAGCGCTTATGGGAATGTCCCGAATGCTGTGATGTCGGTTCCTAAACCAATCAACCAATCAATCAATCAATCATGCTTTTGTAATAAAGCCATTGGAATGGGTTTCAAATGAACGCCCCTAATACAAGAAAATTAACTTGTAACCTACTGCTGTTATAAACATCTGAAATAAAATTATCCACTTCTTATTTGTAACATTATGTAGACATGCAATTTATATTTACAACACTAGCACCCATATTGTACAATCCTTAAGTAAATCACGTATTTGGCCAGCACATATGTTTATAATGTGTTTTTGTTTGTACAACACTTACGTAATCATCTTTTTTTTAAACAACACTTAAGTAAATCATTTGTTTGTACAACACTTCAAGTACGAGGGAGCTTCAAATCGAAACCTTAAAAGTCTGATAGAAATTACAATAACCATGTCATTGTCTTGTAACCTGTCAATATTATTGTTCAGGATGTCAAGAGTGTTAAGCGCGTGACATCACGGTGACGTCATAAAGACAATTTAAAGATCGCTGTCCCATTTTTGACATGCACCAAAGAGGAGCAAAATTCTGTTATCTGTTTTTTTTTATCAGTGAAGGGGTGACACATAGAATTTCATCAGTGAATGAGGGACCAGTATGGTGAGCATGAATGTCAGTCCTGCAAGTGTGTGAGTGGAGTAGGAAGTTTCAAAACTTTTCACTCCGATGAAGAGCTACAGCACATGGTGCATGAGTGGTTACACACACGACCAAGAGCAATTATTTCTCTACAGGAATCGAAGCACTTTATCAGATCTGGGGGACTTGCATTGAACGCAGTGGTGACTCCATGGAAAAATGATGCATTTGTTCTGTACTTTTTCAGAATATATTCACACAACAACAACAAACATGTCAGCTTTTCATATGAAGTCCCCTCGTACATGATTCCTCTAACACCTGAGATGATCTGGAGGGCTGCCTACAATCTATCAAACAACAATTATCCACATTGTCTCAACTGCAAAGGCACTGTATGCCTTTATTGGCGATTCGGTGCTTGACAAGGACTATGTTAATCGCTTGAAACTATCAGAGTTCAGATACACGCTGTAGATCATACTGGCAATATCTCAGCTCAGTGCACAAACACTATAGCATGTTGACAATCCCCATGTTTCGTAATCACGCGTTCTTTAAGTATTCTGGATTTGCACTTATCTGAATCTATTTTGCCTGAGTGGTCGCAAGGTATGGTGTCCGCTTCGAGTGCTGGAGGTCCTGGGTTCAGGCCCCGGTGAGGACCGGGATTTATTTTAAAAATCCACCTGGACTTCCAGTAATAAAATTTCCCCTGGTCTCTGGGTAGCGAGATCGGACGCCTGTGTGTATTGTTGCGCACGTAAAAAATCCCTTGGCAGTTGGAAATCGAAAAAGAGTAGCCTAACGGCGCTGCCCGGGCAAAATTTAGAGTTAAAAATCTACCTAAAGTATTTCAGGATCCTCGCCGATGCAACGGAGTTTGTGCATTGAGCTGAGTTTCTCCAGACTCAGGTTTGAGTTAGGAGGACAACGGAGCACTTATGGGTTAAACCGTGTGCCGTGATGTTGATCCAACGACTAAACTATTTTGCCCACCATTGAAAATGGGATGCAGCTGATCATTCTTATGGGCTCTAGTAACAGGCTGGCGAACTCAGAACAGTACACCCATGTAAGTACAAACAGAATAGAACACTCCAAGTGTCTGATCTCATCCTGCCACTGACGCATACTTCAAACCTTCTAGAGCATACAGAAAATAAAAACAGGTATATGTAACTTCTGTGAAACAGTGAGAGATAGTAAACACACTTTACCACGAAATACGGCAAAAGTAAATCACAGGGGAACAAATCAATAATTTTTCAAAAATAAGTTATACCATGACAGAATGAATTGGCGGTTCGATTATAATTTTCCTCATGAACAACACAAATAAATCTAGAGAAAAACATACAATTAGAAAATGTAATCAAATTAAAAGATAAACAGAAAAAAAAATCTATGTATGGCACGTGGCAAGGCAATTACACATGCCTCGTTGCTAGGAAGGTGGCTTGACAGTTCAGCTGTGAAAGGTGTCAAATAAGAACATGTGGAGCTGAAGGTGTGCAAACAGTTGGATATTTATATATGGAGGAAAGTCAGCAGAGTTATACAGTGCCACTGTCACACCTAGACTTTTTTCTGTTTATCTGTTAATTTGATTACATTTTCGGAGTTCAAGTTTTTATTTAGATCTGTTTATGTTGTTCCTGAAGAATACTATTATAATTGATACGCCGATTCATTGTCTTGTAGTACAACTTATTATTTGTTAAAATTTTTATATCATTGATTTTTTCCCCCTATGATTTACATTTACAAAGTTTTAAATCGCATCTTTGAACCCATTAGGGATACACAAAATGGAGAGTGGAAAAGAAGAAGTAACAAAGACATTTATGATCTGTTTAAGTCCCCGCTAATCACTGGTATCATGAAGGCTAATAGACTGCAATGGCTGGGGCATATAGAAAGAATGGAAGATAATAGGGAAACAAAACTCGCTTACACTCAGGAAATAAATGACCGGAGACCCCGAGGTAGACTAAGAAGACGGTGGAGAGATAATACATATACAGACTTACAAGCACTTGGAATCAACGACTGGCAAGAGAAGGTCCACCAGAGAGACGAATGGAGACGGATTGTATCTGCAGCACAGAACCTCAATGGCTCGGAATGCTGAAGAAGAAGAAGAGGAAGAAGAAGAAGAAGAAGAAGAAGAAGATAATGGAGTTTGTTGTAAGGTATATACACTGTGCCTGTGTTTATTATCTCTCACTTTTTCGCAAGAGTTACACATATCTGTTTTTATTTTCTATCATTTTATCCTGTTGCAACCGTTTCTTCTCTTATCATTTGGTGCATAGTCTATTTATCATTTGCCACATAGAGATATCTTTGATGGCAACAACTTGCTCTTCAGATTTTCAAATGGTAAAGATGAAGCCACCCTCATTACTTTCTGAAACAATTCAGAATTCTCAAAGCTGCACATACTTTCATCCTCATCTATGATTTCACCGTTGAAACTTTGGCTTGCATCTCTAACAAATGGAGAGCTTTCTGGAGGAAGTAAATTGAAGTCAGCGTCAGAATCAGAGAAGGGATCCCCGAAGTCAAATGAGGTCTCGCCAAGAGATATTTCTTGCCGACACTTTAAGGAACCTTGCATCGGAATGTAGCATAAGTCTTCCTCTAAGGATGTTGACAGAAAATCGCTGGTGTCCAATTCTGAAACAACAAGCACAAATGTGTGTCAATAATTACGTTCACTATTCAATTCACATAAGTTTTATTTTTATGGATAGTCTCTGTAATGTTGTTATTATTTACATTTATTCTTAAAAGTATGTTTGTTTTATGTGTCCCATTCAAACCAAAAGAGCAGCAGTGACGTGAACGCTAGACAAACAGCCTGGTGGACATTGGTTTTTATTTTTTTTAAATTACTATTTTGTTAACGTTCGTCTGCTTTGAACTTAACCATCTTCAGAGGTACTTGTAATTTACGTCCCCAAGTCCACACTTTAGTCCAAGTGACCCGTGTAAAGGTTAAACCCATTACCTCAGCATCAGCACTGAGTGTTTAAGAACAAGCCCTCTTATCCATTCGGCCATGCCGGCCTCCTGGTCATAGGTTTGAAATCACATTGAGCTGGGGGTGTTGAGATTGAAATGGGCTCCCCAGTATGCCTGGCCTAAAATGCTACCAGAAATTGTCTTGGGAAGTGCGGGTTTTGATTTGACACTGACCACATGACGCGTCGAATGATGATCGGTCAACAAAAATGTGGGTCTAGCATTGTTTACACAATATATCTTATGGTATGTAAAGTGGTCCTTTACTTTCTTACGTATTTACAGTTCATGGTTTCAAGGTCAGGGGCTTGACTTCATTACACCGGGTTTTATCCCTTATGCCTCGGTCTCTTCCCACAGGGTGGAGGGACCAAAAGCGCCATGCAAAGCACGAACTCCGTTACCCCAGCGATGACCCTTGGGAGTCTCCGAAAAAAATTGCAATCATGAATTGAATGACAGAGTCTGGTATGGAGCCCACATATTTAGAGAGAAGCTGTAACATTTTACACTTTTTTACCGACCTATTAAACATTGGTACATATTTTAAGGATTAGGTTACCGTCCCTCTCCAACACAAACTTCTTCATCTGTTCGGTAATTTGTGTCTATTCTCAGACATTATGTACACTGCGTGCTTACAGCAAATCAATTCCTGTGTCTCTTGCCAACATGTGTTCCATTTAATTTAATCAACCAAGTCTGATTTGCCTGATGTGTCATCACAATCTGTTAGTAGGGATGCCTTTGTGGGTAAAATACAAACTAAATATGCATTCCTGATATCTACTATTATCATCATGCATTAAGTCCTTGGTAGGCTATCTATCTCATTACAACCCACAGAAAAGATTCTCAAACCTTTATCAGTTCTCTCAACACCCCCACCCCTCCTTTATTCATGTCCGGGCATTTTCCCCCCATCTTGCAATAGGCACTTGCTAATCTGAAATAGTCGTATGGATGCAGTTTTATCAAAATTAATTTTAAAAACCTGTTAACCTTTAATCTCTGAGGCAGCATGTGCTCTTTTCTACCCTTCTATCTGCGTGTTTTGATCTACACCTGTATTTATTTTCACACGAATACTGCATCTGGCTTTTAAACAAATTAAACCAGTTGTCAGGGGTCTGTTCTTCTCAAATTAAAAATAAATTTATATCGACATTGTGCATGACAATAAAAAGAATGCTGAAAATTTTAACCATGTCAAAATGAAAGAAAAAGTTTGGTTAAAGTACTAGCCACAACAACCGGCCCATTTTCACAAAAACTTGTAAAAATGGGCCCCCACCTATTGGTATCCTATTCTACAGGGGTTAACAAGCATAGTCTAAGAGAAAGGAAAAGGGCGCTATGGATCACACAAGTTTCACATAATCTGTTAAAAGGTATGTAAGATCATTTCTTCCAAGGCTGGCATGACTCACCATTTTTGTTGTCTGACTTGTGGCTCTGCTTCTGGTCTGTCATCCATTTCTTCCTTTCTCTAACTTCTCCGAAACCCGCAGGAAGGAAAGAACAACAATCCAAGTCCGTTCCTTTTGAAGCATTCAATTCAGCAGATGAATGATGGGCCAATGTAGCTTCTGAATCACTGCTGGGGGACTGGCTGCGAAAAGAGCTGGACAAACGTGAAGCACACATGTGATCAGCAGAGCGTGATTTGCCTGGTGTGTCATTACAATCCGAACTCTTGGATAGTGAATGCCTGCTGACTGATTCCGTATCATGATGTACTCTAATCAACTTTGACACGGCACTTCTGCTCTCAGTGTCATTTTCAGCAACAGTTTTTGTCAGCATGGCTTGTTCAGTGTCAGTTTTCATCAAAACTTCTTTCACACCTAAATGACTGTCCGAATCAGTTCTCCTAGCCTGATTTGCATAAAACATCTTCCATATTTTTGAGCGCTGAATGCTGAAACTGGCATCAGATGAAGACAGTTCAGAGGTCAGATTGGTGTTTTCTTCTGGTAAAACAATGTCTTTTCGCTCTGATATAACATTTTTTGTGAGCGAGGAAAGACATTTTTTGGGGGAAGCCTTAAGCTGATCTGGTTCTTGTGCTGAAATATTTTGTTTATTACTCCCCCCTGTAATGACAGAGAAAGCCAAATTATTCTTGTTTCCATGACACTCCTCTAAATCTGCATCACTCTGTTTTTGGGAGACGATCTTAAACTGATCTTCTTGTGCTGAAATATTTTGTTTATTACTCCCCCCTGTAATGACAGAGAAAGCCAAATTATTCTTGTTTCCATGACACTCCTCTAAATCTGCATCACTCTGTTTTTGGGAGACAATCTGAAGCTGGTCTTGTTCATGTCTTGGAGCATCAGTGTTTTCATGTTGCTTGTTTATAAGGTCGGAGAAAGACCCACCGAACTCCAGGACTTTTTTGTTACACTCTTTCTGGTTGACAGTTTTACTGCAAATATCTGCTCTCTGCATGGAAGAATGCAAACTGAAATCTTGGCGAGTCCCGTGGGCAATTTCTTCATGAGTGATGAATTTGTGGCCCTGATGTGTTTCTTGTTGAAGCTTACTACTGCCATTTTCAATGGTGCCATTGTTGGCATGGCTATTTCTATTGATTTTCTGGCCGAAAATTATAGAGGGATTCCCTTCATTATCATACTTGATCACGCTTTTTTCTTTAGGTTTTGAATATCTTTCCCCTGAAAAATAAAATTTGGAAGACTTTTATTAAGTTCTCAAAAACATCACTGCAACTTTTCATTGTATTTAAATGAACAATTAATCTGGATGAAACCGTGTCTGCCTTCTTGTGAAAATAAAAATGAAGTAAATCTATAGCTATGTGTGCAGTCAAGGCACCCTGTCCATCATATTTGAATAGACTGGTTATGATAACATTTTTTTCTGGTTCCAGGAGTCAAAATTTTTCACTTTTGTGTGAAGCAGTGGAATTGGCTTGTCTCATTTTAGTCAACAGTGTCTCCACACAGTGTTGTTGTCTATGATGATATTCTTTTCTTGTTTACGCTCATTTGGTATTTTTCATTGCATGAGTACTAGTTGGAATCTCATATATGCATTGTAGCCATATTAGCTAGTTTTATTCTTGAACTTCATATTTGCAACTGTAGCAGTGTTAGCTAGTCTTAGTTATGTGTCTCATATTTGCTACTGTAGCAGTGCTAGCTAGTCTTAGTTGTGTACCTCATATTTGCTACTGTAGCAGTGTTAGCTAGTCTTAGTTATGTACCTCATATTTGCTACTGTAGCAGTGTTAGCTAGTCTTAGTTATGTACCTCATATTTGCTACTGTAGCAGCGCTAGCTAGTCTTAGTTGTGTACCTCATATTTGCTACTGTAGCAGTGTTAGCTAGTCTTAGTTATGTACCTCATATTTGCTACTGTAGCAGTGCTAGCTAGTCTTAGTTGTGTACCTCATATTTGCTACTGTAGCAGTGCTAGCTAGTCTTAGTTGTGTACCTCATATTTGCTACTGTAGCAGTGTTAGCTAGTCTTAGTTATGTATCTCATATTTGCTACTGTAGCAGTGTTAGCTAGTCTTAGTTCTGTACCTCATATTTGCTACTGTAGCAGTGCTAGCTAGTCTTAGTTGTGTACCTCATATTTGCTACTGTAGCAGTGTTAGCTAGTCTTAGTTATGTATCTCATATTTGCTTCTGTAGCAGTGTTAGCTAGTCTTAGTTGTGTACCTCATATTTGCTACTGTAGCAGTGCTAGCTAGTCTTAGTTATGTATCTCATATTTGCTACTGTAGCAGTGCTAGCTAGTCTTAGTTATGTACCTCATATTTGCTACTGTAACAGCTAGTCTTAGTTATGTATCTCATATTTGCTTCTGTAGCAGTGCTAGCTAGTCTTAGTTGTGTACCTCATATTTGCTACTGTAGCAGTGTTAGCTAGTCTTAGTTATGTATCTCATATTTGCTACTGTAGCAGTGCTAGCTAGTCTTAGTTATGTACCTCATATTTGCTACTGTAGCAGTGTTAGCTAGTCTTAGTTGTGTACCTCATATTTGCTACTGTAGCAGTGCTAGCTAGTCTTAGTTATGTACCTCATATTGCTACTGTAACAGCTAGTCTTAGTTATGTATCTCATATTTGCTTCTGTAGCAGTGTAGCTAGTCTAGTTGTGTACCTCATATTTTGCTACTGTAGCAGTGCTAGCTAGTCTTAGTTGTGTACCTCATATTTGCTACTGTAGCAGTGCTAGCTAGTCTTAGTTATGTACCTCATATTTGCTACTGTAGCAGTGCTAGCTAAGTCTTAGTTATGTACCTCATTATTTGCTACTGTAACGCTAGTCTTAGTTATGTATCTCATATTTGCTTCTGTAGCAGTGTTAGCTAGTCTTAGTTGTGTACCTCATATTTGCTACTGTAGCAGTGCTAGCTAGTCTTAGTTATGTACCTCATATTTGCTACTGTAGCAGTGCTAGCTAGTCTTAGTTATGTACCTCATATTTGCTACTGTAACAGCTAGTCTTAGTTATGTATCTCATATTTGCTTCTGTAGCAGTGTTAGCTAGTCTTAGTTCTGTACCTCATATTTGCTACTGTAGCAGTGCTAGCTAGTCTTAGTTGTGTACCTCATATTTGCTACTGTAGCAGTGTTAGCTAGTCTAGGTTATGTATCCTCATATTTGCTTCTGTAGCAGTGTTAGCTAGTCTTAGTTGTGTACCTCATATTTGCTACTGTAGCAGTGCTAGCTAGTCTTAGTTGTGTACCTCATATTTGCTACTGTAGCAGTGCTAGCTAGTCTTAGTTATGTACCTCATATTGCTACTGTAACAGCTAGTCTTTAGTTATGTATCTCATATTTGCTTCTGTAGCAGTGTTAGCTAGTCTTAGTTGTGTACCTCATATTTGCTACTGTAGCAGTGCTAGCTAGTCTTAGTTATGTACCTCATATTTGCTACTGTAACAGCTAGTCTTAGTTATGTATCTCATATTTGCTTCTGTAGCAGTGTTAGCTAGTCTTAGTTGTGTACCTCAATTTGCTACTGTAGCAGTGCTAGCTAGTCTTAGTTATGTACCTCATATTTGCTACTGTAACAGCTAGTCTTAGTTATGTATCTCATATTTGCTTCTGTAGCAGTGTTAGCTAGTCTTAGTTGTGTACCTCATATTTGCTACTGTAGCAGTGCTAGCTAGTCTTAGTTGTGTACCTCATATTTGCTACTGTAGTCAGTGCTAGCTAGTCTTAGTTATGTACCTCATATTTGCTACTGTAGCAGTGCTAGCTAGTCTTTGTTATGCTATGTCTCATAATTTGCTTCTGTAGCAGTGTTAGCTAGTCTTAGTTGTGTACTCATATTTGCTACTGTAGCAGTGCTAGCTAGTCTTAGTTATGTACCTCAATATTTGCTACTGGTAGCAGTGCTAGCTAGTCTTAGTTATGTACCTCATATTTGCTACTGTACAGCAGTAGTCTAGTTATGTATCTCATATTTGCTCTGTAGCAGTGTTAGCTAGTCTTAGTTCTGTACCTCATATTTTGCTACTGTAGCAGTGCTAGCTAGTCTTAGTTGTGTACCTCATATTTGCTACTGTAGCAGTGTTTAGCTAGTCTAGTTATGTATCTCATATTTGCTTCTGTAGCAGTGTTAGCTAGTCTTAGTTGTGTACCTCATATTTGCTACTGTAGCAGTGCTAGCTAGTCTTAGTGTGTACCTCATATTTGCTACTGTAGCAGGCTAGCTAGTCTTAGTTATGTACTCATATTTGCTACTGTAACAGCTAGTCTTAGTTATGTATCTCATATTTGCTTCTGTAGCAGTGTTAGCTAGTCTTAGTTGTGTACCTCATATTTGCTACTGTAGCAGTGCTAGCTAGTCTTAGTTGTGTACCTCATATTTGCTACTGTAGCAGTGCTAGCTAGTCTTAGTTATGTACCTCATATTTGCTACAGTAGCAGTGTTAGCTAGTCTTAGTTATGTACCTCATATTTGCTACTGTAGCAGTGCTAGCTAGTCTTAGTTGTGTACCTCATATTTGCTACTGTAGCAGCGCTAGCTAGTCTTAGTTATGTACCTCATATTTGCTACTGTAGCAGTGTTAGCTAGTCTTAGTTATGTATCTCATATTTGCTACTGTAGCAGTGTTAGCTAGTCTTAGTTATGTATCTCATATTTGCTACTGTAGCAGTGTTAGCTAGTCTTAGTTATGTATCTCAATATTTGCTACTGTAGCAGTGCTAGCTAGTCTTAGTTATGTATCTCATATTTGCTACTGTAGCAGTGCTAGCTAGTCTTAGTTATGTATCTCATATTTGCTACTGTAGCAGTGTTAGCTAGTCTTAGTTATGTACCTCATATTTGCTACTGTAGCAGTGCTAGCTAGTCTTAGTTGTGTACCTCATATTTGCTACTGTAACAGCTAGTCTTAGTTGTGTACCTCATATTTGCTACTGTAGCAGTGTTAGCTAGTCTTAGTTGTGTACCTCATATTTGCTACTGTAGCAGTGCTAGCTAGTCTTAGTTGTGTACCTCATATTTGCTACTGTAGCAGTGTTAGCTAGTCTTAGTTGTGTACCTCATATTTGCTACTGTAACAGCTAGTCTTAGTTATGTACCTCATATTTGCTACTGTAGCAGTGCTAGCTAGTCTTAGTTGTGTACCTCATATTTGCTACTGTAACAGCTAGTCTTAGTTGTGTACCTCATATTTGCTACTGTAACAGCTAGTCTTAGTTATGTACCTCATATTTGCAACTGTAACAGCTAGTCTTAGTTATGTACCTCATATTTGCTACTGTAGCAGTGCTAGCTAGTCTTAGTTATGTACCTCATATTTGCTACTGTAGCAGTGCTAGCTAGTCTTAGTTGTGCACCTCATATTTGCTACTGTAGCAGTGTTAGCTAGTCTTAGTTGTGTACCTCATATTTGCTACTGTAGCAGTGTTAGCTTGTCTTAGTTATGTATCTCATATTTGCTACAGTAGCTGTGTTAGCTAGTCTTAGTTATGTACCTCATATTTGCTACAGTAGCAGTGTTAGCTAGTCTTAGTTATGTATCTCATATTTGCTACAGTAGCAGTGCTAGCTAGTCTTAGTTATGTACCTCATATTTGCAACTGTAGCAGTGTTAGCTAGTCTTAGTTACGTACCTCATATTTGCAACTGTAGCAGTGCTAGCTAGTCTTAGTTATGTATCTCATATTTGCTACAGTAGCAGTGCTAGCTAGTCTTAGTTATGTATCTCATATTTGCTACTGTAGCAGTGTTAGCTAGTCTTAGTTATGTACCTCATATTTGCTACTGTAGCAGTGTTAGCTAGTCTTAGTTATGTACCTCATATTGGCAACTGCAGCAGTGTTAGCTAGTCTTAGTTATGTACCTCATATTTGCTACTGTAGCAGTGTTAGCTAGTCTTAGTTATGTACCTCATATTTGCTACTGTTGCAGTGTTAGCTAGTCTTAGTTATGTACCTCATATTTGCTACAGTAGTAGTGTTAGCTAGTCTTAGTTATGTACCTCATATTTGCTACTGTAGCAGTGTTAGCTAGTCTTAGTTATGCACCTCATATTTGCTACTGTAGCAGTGCTAACTAATCTTAGTTATGTACCTCATATTTGCAACTGTAGCAGTGTTAGCTAGTCTTAGTTATGTACCTCATATTTGCTACAGTAGCTGTGTTCGCTAGTCTTAGTTATGTACCTCATATTTGCTACTGTAGCAGTGCCAGTTAGTCTTAGTTATGTACCTCATATTTGCTACTGTAGCAGTGTTAGCTAGTCTTAGTTATGTACCTCATATTTGCTACTGTAGCAGTGTTAGCTAGTCTTAGTTATGTACCTCATATTTGCTACTGTAGCAGTGCTAGCTAGTCTTAGTTATGTACCTCATATTTGCTACTGTAGCAGTGTTAGCTAGTCTTAGTTATGTACCTCATATTTGCAACTGTAGCAGTGTTAGCTAGTCTTAGTTATGTACCTCATATTTGCTACTGTAGCAGTGTTAGCTAGTCTTAGTTATGTACCTCATATTTGCTACTGTAGCAGTGTGTGAAATCCTTTAATATAAGAGTATTTGTTCTTGTCTCCACGCAGCCTGTTGTCTGTGTCTCCTTACACTGAGTTGTCTGTCTCCCCCCATACGGTGTGCTGTCTGTCTTCATTCATACAGTGAGATGTCTGTGTCTCCATTCACAGAGTAATTGTCCATGTCTACATACAGTGAGTAGCCTGTGTCTATATACTATGAGTAGCCTTTGTCTCCATACCATTTTGTCTGTGCCTCCAGATAGTGTGCAGGTGATGGCAAAATTTCAGTATATTAGTTTCTTTAAATGACTGAGTCCAAACATAGGTCTTAGGCTCTTTCCCATGAATCCTAAACATTGTGTAATGTGTTCTTTCTTTTTTACTTTTGGCCAGCGTATACCAAAAAATCTGGCTTTCCAGTGACCACTTCCAGTGTGTATTTAGACTTGGAAAGTATTGATTGCAATAATTATTTTCTCATACTGGTTATTTCCCCCTTATGCATTCACCCATCTTCTCCTCTCTCTCTTTGCAATGACCACAAGAGCTATGTCAAAGCCACTGACAGAGTTTTCAATGTCGGACAGGTCAAGGGGCAGGGACCAGATGAAGTAAGACATAAATCTGCGGCATTATAGGTAGACTGGGGACAGTCAAAGGCTAGGGAAAGCAACTCGCTCTATGATGGCATCCCTCTCCCCTTTGGGAAACTGCCACAATATCCTCTGAGCCTGAAGGAGTCAAGTCAGCCAATGGGGGAACTTTAAAACAATGCCTATGCAGTGCTCACAATATGACACAAGCTCTGTGGGTTCAAAGTTAAAAATCCTGGATTTTCTTCTAGTGTCGGTGAAGTTGTACCTAATTCATGTGTGCATTTTGGCATAAGAAACATGCTGGTCACATCACAGAAAAAAATCAAGTTTTTGAAAGTTTTAAATTTTTAATTAGTAATTCAACAAATAGCATGGCTTACTTCAAGGGAAAGGAGCTGCCTGGCATAATGAGGTTCAGGACTTTGCTATACTGGAGGATAGGAGGAAGAGCAGAATGCAGAAAAGGAAGAAAAGAAGGAAAGGGAAGAAGAGGAGGAGGAAGTACTTATACTATATTGTGGGATAGAAGGAGAAGGGAGAGGAAAAGTAAGTGGAAGAAAAGGAAGAAGAGAAGGAGGAACAGGAAGAAGAGAAGGAAAAGGAAGAAGAGGATAAGTACTTATTCTATATTGGGAAATAGAAGGAGAAGGAAGAGGAAGAGTATGTGGAAGAAAAGGAAAAAGAGAAGAAGGAACAGGAAAAAGAGAAGAAGGAAAAGGAAGAAAAGAAAAAGTACTTATGCTATAATGGGGGATAGGAGGAAAAGGAACAGTAGGAGGAAGAAAAGGAAGAAGGAGGAGTAAAACGAGGAAGAATGAGGAACAGGAAGAAATGGAAAAGGAAAAGAAGATGAGGATGAGAAGAAAGTAAAGCAAAACGAGAAGGAGCAAAAGGAAGAGGAAATGCATGCAAAAGATTCAGATTAACCTAAAGTATAACTTACAAATTACTGGGTCTTTCGGCCTTGGCCTAACTAAATTATGACTTAAGAAGGA
>JACEFZ010007128.1:347341-690798 GCA_014155875.1 Cepaea nemoralis
CCACTTATCCTCATGGCTACTAGGTTCCCAGAGCTGTCCACTTATCCTCATGGATACTAGGTTCCCAGAGCTGCCCACTTATCCTCATGGATACTAGGTTCCCAGAGCTGTCCACTTATCCTCATGGATACTAGGTTCCCAGAGCTGCGTTTGCCACACCTAGTTTTATTTTGGTTTGCGTTCGCCCACTTTGAACATAAGCTTAGACCATACACATGCACGAGACTGATGTGTGTGTGTGTATTAGCTTTCCCGATTACCAGTGTCCCTTGCCATCAGGGGAACCTACTGCAACTTCTGAGTTCTTGCAATTTACGCCCCCAAGTCAAGGGCAAGAAGACAACATTCTACTTCAACTGACCGGTATATGGGTTAAACTCGTTATTTCGGCATGAGTACACCAGATGTTTAAAAATGTTACTATCCACAGTGCTTTTCAACACGTGTCTGGGGCACAAGAGGTCCTGCTGATCTGGGGACACTGGCAACAGGGAAAGCTAATCCACACACACAAATCAGAGCAGTTCACTTGAAGCTGTAACATGTGTATGAACTACGCTTTAGTTCACAGCAAGCTACACCCCCCCCCCTTCCCCCCAACCAATAAAAACAGTAACAAACATATGTACCACAGAGAGGTGAAATTCTGTATGTAAGCAGATGAAATGACCCACACAATAAGGCAGGAGATGAACAAAAATAAAGCTAGGAAAATACAAGTCAAAAATCATGAGATGAAAGGAGAAGATCAGCATATGAAGAACACACATCAGAAGATGAGAGGGAGATCCAGGATTCAGTGTGAAAACTGAAGTCATTGTTAAAAATGTAAAGACTCTTGGGAGAAAGAAGTTTGAGATCTGCTGCCATAGAATATGATGCTCTGTGGAAGACCAGGGAGATGAAAGGCAAAAGGGAGGGGGGCTGAATGGCTGAACCAAGAAGATGAAACACAAAAATCATGAGGATGACAGGTTAAATCCCTGAGATGAAAAATGAAAGATAGGACAGAGTGGGTTCTTTTTGCTTTGAACTAAAGCGTAGTCCATACACACTATTTTTATAGTAGCGATAGAATGAATTTTGTGTGTGGGTTAGCTTAACATTAACAGTGTCCCTTGCCATCAGATGAATCCACTCCTACTTCAGAGGTACTTGTAATTTACGTCCCGAAGTCAAGGACAACAGATTAACATTTTAGTCCAGGTGTAGGGGATGAACCGCTAACCTCGGCATCAACACACCGGATGTTTAAGAACACCGTTCTTATCCTTTCGACCATGCGGTTCACCTGATGGCGACACTGGTAATAGGGAAAGCTAATTCACATGCAAAAATCAGTCCAGTACACTAGAAGTAGTAGTTACACTTGAGTTCAAAGTGAGCAAACACACAAAAACAAGAGAGAGAAAGAGAAGAGCCAGCTCAACGAGACCACAGAATTGAAAGACAAAACTAGGTACATGAAAGACTAAAACAAGGAGTTAGAAGCAAATCCTATACAGAATGTTGCATTCAACCCCAGCATTTATTGGCTGTCTGTGATTGACTTGGCAATTTTACATTCAGTAGTTTCTGAACTGTTGACACCTCCTACTACTGAAAACAAAACAGAATGATCTGCTTCAATTGGATCATGGTTGGTTTCAAACCCCAACTCGGTATGTCAGGGAATTGTAAACCTGTGTTTAACTAATCCCTGAGCCACAGATGTCGGTAAAACCAGGAGACCATACACAAAAACAAAGGAAGGAAAAATAAAGAAAGGTGAAGACAGACATACTTCGGGCAGAGAGGCAGGCTTCCATTCAATAATAGAAAATAAAGCATCTGATGGATTTTTTCTCCAGGACATGCAGGTGTGGCGGGAAACGATCAGGCGGACAGATTGGTTGGGTCTGCACCACTTGGTGGGGTATTGCTGCTTGATAAGGCAGATGTGGTCAGGTCTCTTTGGGATCAAGTGAACAGTGTTGAAGAACAGATAGATCATCACTGCTTAGAAGGATGGTGCTGCAGGGAGTGACCAGAGGATCTGGCCAACCCTCAAAACTCCAACGAAAGGCCAGACAGACACAAAATCAGACTGCTACTGGTATTATTAGTATTGGGGCTCTTCGCTGGCTGTTGCAGATGAGGACAAAGCACATATGGGAAAGTCCAGAATGCTGTGATGTCAGTTCTTGACTCAACTCAACTAAAACAAAATGCCAGACAATAATTTTCATTAAACTTACCTGAGTGTCAAAAACATTGGCTAAACGAATCTTGTAATCCTCTAGCAACATGTCGGATAGCCATCGGCAATCATGGATAATCTGAAACGGACCGAACAGCATCCTTTAAGAAAACTATAAGTTCATGCTATATGACATTTTAAAAACTAGACGGATAGCAATCACTGCACATTTGTAACACTAGACGGATAGCAATCACTGCACATTTGTAACACTAGACGGATAGCAATCACTGCACATTTGTAACACTAGATTCAGATATAGTCACCACCTATGTAACACTAGATATAATCACCACCTATGTAACACTAGATTCAGATATAATCACCACCTATGTAAGGCTAGATTCAGATATAATCACCACCTACGTAACACTAGATTCAGATATAACCACCATCTATGTAACACTAGATTCAGATATAACCACCACCTATGTAACACTAGATTCAGATATAATCACCATCTATGTAACACTAGATTCAGATATAATCACCATCTATGTAACACTAGATATAATCACCACCTATGTAACACTAGATTCAGATATAATCACCACCTATGTAAGGCTAGATTCAGATATAATCACCACCTATGTAACACTAGATTCAGATATAACCACCACCGACGTAACACTAGATTAAGATATAATCACCACCTATGTAACACTAGATTCAGATATAATCACCACCTATGTAACACTAGATATAATCACCACCTATGTAACACTAGATTCAGATATAACCACCACCTACGTAACACTAGATTCAGATATAACCACCATCTATGAACCACTAGATTCAGATATAACCACCACCTATGTAACACTAGATTCAGATATAATCACCATCTATGTAACACTAGATATAATCACCACCTATGTAACACTAGATTCAGATATAATCACCATCTATGTAACACTAGATATAATCACCACCTATGTAACACTAGATTCAGATATAATCACCACCTATGTAAGGCTAGATTCAGATATAATCACCACCTATGTAACACTAGATTCAGATATAATCACCACCTACGTAACACTAGATGCAGATATAACCACCACCTACGTAACACTAGATTCAGATATAGCCACCACCTACGTAACACTAGATTCAGATATAATCACCACCTATGTAACACTAGATTCAGATATAACCACCATCTATGTAACACTAGATTCAGATATAACCACCATCTATGTAACACTAGATTCAGATATAACCACCATCTATGTAACACTAGATTCAGATATAATCACCACCTATGTAACACTAGATATAACCACCATCTATGTAACACTAGATTCAGATATAACCACCACCTATGTAACACTAGATTCAGATATAATCACCACCTATGTAACACTAGATTCAGATAATCACCACCTATGTAACACTAGATATAATCACCACCTATGTAACACTAGATATAATCACCACCTATGTAACACTAGATATAATCACCACCTATGTAACACTAGATTCAGATAATCACCACCTATGTAACACTAGATATAATCACCACCTATGTAACACTAGATATAATCATCACCTATGTAACACTAGATTCAGATATAGCCACCACCTATGTAACACTAGATTCAGATATAGCCACCATCTATGTAACACTAGATTCAGATATAACCACCATCTATGTAACACTAGATTCAGATATAGCCACCATCTATGTAACACTAGAATCAGATATAATCTCCACCTATGTAACACTAGATATAACCACCATCTATGTAACACTAGATTCAGATATAATCACCACCTATGTAACACTAGATTCAGATATAATCACCATCTATGTAACACTAGATATAATCACCACCTATGTAACACTAGATTCAGATATAATCACCACCTATGTAACACTAGATTCAGATATAATCACCACCTATGTAACACTAGATTCAGATATAATCACCATCTATGTAACACTAGATATAATCACCACCTATGTAACACTAGATTCAGATATAATCACCACCTATGTAACACTAGATTCAGATATAATCACCACCTATGTAACACTAGATATAATCACCACCTATGTAACACTAGATTCAGATATAATCACCACCTATGTAAGGCTAGATTCAGATATAATCACCACCTATGTAACACTAGATTCAGATATAATCACCACCTATGTAACACTAGATTCAGATATAATCACCACCTATGTAACACTAGATTCAGATATAATCACCACCTATGTAACACTAGATTCAGATATAACCACCATCTATGTAACACTAGATTCAGATATAATCACCACCTATGTAACACTAGATATAATCACCACCTATGTAACACTAGATTCAGATATAGCCACCACCTATGTAACACTAGATTCAGATATAGCCACCATCTATGTAACACTAGATTCAGATATAACCACCATCTATGTAACACTAGATTCAGATATAGTCACCACCTATGTAACACTAGATTCAGATAATCACCACCTATGCAACACTATATTCAGATATAATCACCACCTATGTAACACTAGATTCAGATATAATCACCACCTATGTAACACTAGATATAATCACCACCTATGTAACACTAGATTCAGATATAATCACCATCTATGTAACACTAGATATAATCACCACCTATTAAGGCTAGATTCAGATATAACCCCCATCTATGTAACACTAGATATAATCACCACCTATGTAACACTAGATTCAGATATAACCACCATCTATGTAACACTAGATATAATCACCACCTATGTAACACTAGATTCAGATATAGCCACCATCTATGTAACACTAGATTCAGATATAATCACCACCTATGTAACACTAGATTCAGATATAATCACCACCTATGTAACACTAGATTCAGATATAATCACCACCTATGTAACACTAGATATAATCACCACCTATGTAACACTAGATATAATCACCACCTATGTAACACTAGATTCAGATATAATCACCACCTATGTAACACTAGATTCAGATATAACCACCATCTATGTAACACTAGATTCAGATATAATCACCACCTATGTAACACTAGATATAATCACCACCTATGTAACACTAGATTCAGATATAATCACCACCTATGTAACACTAGATATAATCACCACCTATGTAACACTAGATTCAGATAATCACCACCTATGTAACACTAGATTCAGATATAACCACCACCTATGTAACACTAGATATAACCACCACCTATGTAACACTAGATTCAGATATAATCACCACCTATGTAACACTAGATATAATCACCACCTATGTAACACTAGATTCAGATATAATCACCATCTATGTAACACTAGATTCAGATATAACCACCACCTATGTAACACTAGATATGATCACCACCTATGTAACACTAGATTCAGATATAACCACACCTATTCAGATATAACCACCATCTATGTAACACTAGATTCAGATATAATCACCACCTGTGTAACACTAGATTCAGATATAACCACCACCTATGTAACACTAGATTCAGATATAATCACCACCTATGTAACACTAAATTCAGATATAATCACCACCTGTGTAACACTAGATTCAGATATAATCACCACCTATGTAACACTAGATTCAGATATAGTCACGACCTACATAACACTAGATTCAGATATAATCACCACCTATGTAACACTAGATTCAGATATAATCACCACCTATGTAACACTAGATTCAGATATAGTCACGACCTACATAACACTAGATTCAGATATAATCACCACCTATGTAACACTAGATTCAGATATAATCACCACCTATGTAACACTAGATTCAGATATAATCACCACCTACGTAACACTAGATTCAGATATAGTCACCACCTACGTAACACTAGATTCAGATATAATCACCACCTATGTAACACTAGATTCAGATAGTCACCACCTATGTAACACTAGATTCAGATATAATCACCACCTATGTAACACTAGATTCAGATATAATCACCACCTATGTAACACTAGATTCAGATATAACCACCACCTATGTAACACTAGATTCAGATATAGTCAACACTTTTGTAACACTAAATTCAGATATAATCACCACCTATGTAACACTAGATTCAGATAATCACCACCAATGTAACACTAGATTCAGATATAATCACCACCTGTGTAACACTGTTTCTGTCATGTCTGGACTGGATTACAATGTTTACAACCTGTGATTTTACTAACGTTTAACTAAGGATCTCCAAGTGTAGACAATCCACTAAGCTATTACTTGATTAAGAAATATTGATCAACTATGCATAATTTAAACTACTGAGCGTAATCTTGCCAAGAAATCAACAGTCAGCTGAAAGATGCTGATGTTGACAGCAATGTCCTGTAAAGGATGTGCGAAAAAAAAAAATGCATAATTTGCTGCTCTAAAACTATGCATAATTTGCTGTTCTAAAACTATGCATAATTTGCTGCTCTAAAACTATGCATAATTTGCTGTTCTAAAACCACATAATTTAATGTTCTAAAACAGCATAATTTGGTGTTCTAAATCTTCTTAATTTGCAGTTCTATGTATAATTTGCCGGCTTCGTGGCTTAGAGGTTATGACTTTTCTCCGTAATCTCGTATACTCTCGTCGGTTAACGTGATGACGGTTCAAATCAGCAGTGGTTCGAATCGCATCGGTAACTTACGGGGTATGTGAGCCGGCCGCTCAGAAAGCAATGGCAAACTACTGAGCGTAATCTTGCCAAGAGATCAACATACAGCTGAAAGATGCTGGTGTTGACAGCTAAGTCCTGTAAAGGATATGCTAAAAAAAAAAAAAAAAAATGTATAATTTGCTGTTCTAATGCTGCATCATTTGTTGTTCTAACTATGTATAATTTGCTGTTTTAAAGCTGCATAATTTTCTGTTCTAAGTCCAGAGGTAATAATAATTTATATTCTAAAGTGCTGTTACTAGATCAATAATAACAATAAAATGTCATCATCATCTCTTTGGCTTTCCGTCTCTCAGCGTCAGGACATAAAGATGGTTTCGGAAAGGGCTCTGTTGTGTCCCTAATCAAGTTCTTCTATGTATCTCACATAAAACTGTGATGGTAGATGAGTGCTCTATCAGCTATGACACCACATTTAAAGATGTTCTATTACCACACTGCTACTTACCTTCATAACATTGCCAGATTCAAAAACAGCCTTCAGCCCCTCAACAAAAGCCTCTTTCCCTAACTGAATCATGTCGAAGGCAATAACATCAGTCTCTGTACTAATCTGTGAAGTAAAATCAAAGGAAGCTGTAAAATAAATGACTCACGGTGAAGCAAGATTGCAGCCTCACGTGGTGTATACGTGTCAGGGAGTGATTGGGATATATCATTAGCTAGGCACTGCTTCCAGATTGTTGCCTGCTTGTATGTAACTATATGTAAGTAAATAAGTCTTATGTAAAGTGTCTTATCTATCTTGCCGGCTCAGCGGCGAAGGGGTTACTGTCAAGGTCCTAGAGATAACATAACAGAGGACAGACATAGAACAAGGGAAGAGTACGGGGATAGACGACCGGTCCAGGCGCCTAGGACAGTAGGTTAGGGACAGGACTGTGCCCTTGAGTGATGGGACAGGTTCACCTTGGACGGAATGACGCAGTACGCCTGCCTCAACAGGCGAGTGCGAGACAAGACATGACAGCATGACCTTCCACAGACTTCACAAGGGTCAAGTGCCACGAGACTCTGACACGGATGAGAGAGAATGTGTGACTGTGTGGAGAGGACGAATGGGCTAATGTTTAGACTTCAGTGCGAGTGCATGTGACCGCTACTTAACGTGTGTTGGTGTGCTTGGCTATACACGAACGTGCATTTCTTGATAGTTGCGCAAGAGTATTTTCTTAAAGCTGTGCGAGAGCGTATTTGGAGTTGTGCAAATATTCTGTGGTTTTTATGATAGTATTATTTATGATGTATCACAATTAAATAGTATGATATCACATTTATGTTTTCACGCCTCATCTGTACTTGCACCATCTGCCTGTCTGAAACCACTATGTAAACCCTTAGAGACGCTGACAGTTATGGATGCAGTTAGTAATCCCGCATACCCGCGTTCGAAACACAGCTGTGGGCGCTTTGGCAGCAGACTGCCTTACGTTGGTTATGAAATCGTATGGGTGCCGGTCGTTTAGAAAGCAATGGCAAAATACTGAATGTGAACTTGCTCAGGAATCATAAACAGCCAAAACATGCTGGGGTTGATTCTACGTCCTGTAAAGGACATGCAACAACTTATCTATCTTGCATGCTTATATCTATACATGTGTGTATGTATATAGATAGATCTAATATGAAGTGTCTTTTCTATCTATCTTTCTTACATGTATTTATACATGTGTGTATACATACATAGATCTTATGTGAAGTGTTTTATCTATCTTGCATGATTTATGCATTTACACATGTGTGTATGGTAGGAGAAAGGTCTTATTTGAGGTGTCTTATACATACTCCAAGACTGCCCAAAAGATGACACATCTAAATAAACCCTCTGGCCTAGAGAAACAACAGTGGAGGAGAAAAAAACTCTATGGACCACTGAGTGAAATAAAAAAAGACAGCGAAGTTCATACAAGAGACAATATTGCAGTTATAGATAAATATAAAGTGAACGAAAGAAGAAGTATCTTACCTATCTATCTTGCATGTATTTATACATGTGTGTGTATACATATATAGATCTTATGTAAAGTATCTTTATCTATCTAGCATGTATTTATACATGTGTGTATATACATATATATGTCTTATGTAAAGTATCTTATTGATCAGACCAGTTGTGCTGTATGGCTCTGAAACCTGGCGTACAACAATAGGAGACGAAGCCTTGTTACAAACCTTTGAGAACAAAATTTTAAGACGCATCTTTGGACCCATTAGGGATACACAAAGTGGAGAGCGGAAAAGAAGAAGTAACAAAGACATTTATGATCTGTTTAAGTCCCCGCTAATCACTGGTATCATGAAGGCTAATAGACTACAATGGCTGGGGCATATAGAAAGAATGGAAGATAATATGGAAACAAAACTCGCTTACACTCAGGAAATAAATGACCGTAGACCCCGAGGTAGACCAAGAAGACGGTGGAGAGATAATATATATACAGACCTACAAGCACTTGGAATCAACAACTGGCAAGAGAAGGTCCGCCAGAGGGACGAATGGAGACAGATTGTATCTGCAGCAAAGAACCTCAATGGCTCGGAATGCTGAAGAAGAAGAAAGTATCTTTATCTGTCTATCTTGCATGGTGGTGGTGGTGGTGTGTGTGTGTGGGTGGGGTAAAAACAAAAATGTTGCATGTCCTCTGCAGACCGTTGCAATCAGTCCCACGGTGATTTTCTTGGCAATTATTTGTATGTTCAGTCATTTGCCAATGATTTCTGAATGAGAAGTCAAAATTGAAATCGAACTTAATGCCAGTATAAGGGTTTAACCATCTAACTCGTTATCAACGAACCAGAACTTGTTAAAGCCAGCACTTTTATTATTTCAACCCCGTCGATACCAATGTAGACAGGTCTTATCTATTTGTCTGGCATCCTTGTATCCTATACGCTGCCAATTAAATATTGCTTTTCGCACAATTTTCGCACATGGGCCGTTTCACAATCCCGACATACTGAGATCAAAGTCAGCAACAGGCGATTTGGGAGCAGCTTGCTTTGCTATGATTTTCACATTGCTATAAGCATCTGCCATTCAGATAACAATGACAAACTACTGAATGTAAAACTGCCTACAAAATCAAACAGCCAATAAATGCTGGGGTTGGTGACCATGACCTGTAAAAGGCATGCAACTTTTTGTTTATATGCATTCACTCACTTTGAACTCAGCCAAGGTAGTGCGTACTCGTACACGTACTTCTAGTACACTGGACTGATTTTTGTGTGTGGATTAGCTTTCCCTATTACCAGTGTCCCTTACCCACTCCGACTTCTGATCTACTTGCAATTTATGTCCCCAAGTCATGGACGAGAAGTCAACATTTTAGTCCAATTGACCGTGTAGTGCTTTAACCCGCTACCTCGCCACCAGCACAACGGATGTTTAAGAATGAACGCTCCTATCCATTCTGCCATGCTGACCTAGACACACAACTAACTTTTAACCTGTTCCGTATAAATGAATACACATGACAATTAATGTTTATAACACAAAGAGTGACCAACCTGAATAACAGAAAGATTGCCATTTCTGCCAATCTCAACTCCCTCAAATGCCACCCCAACAGCCTCCTGTCCCATGATGTAGTCAATCTATAAAATGGAATACAAATATTATAAAATAACAATCAACAACATAATACATATGAAATATGGTTTGTTTTCATTTTCCCTTCTCAGTACTGAAGAGTTTTCTTCTTCTTCTGTATTCATCCGGACAGTTTTTTCTGACGTGCTTCGTTGTGCCTGTTTACAGCAGAGTGACGTTCTGGCGCCGTTAGGCTGACACATCAGACTTCCGCTGGTGTTTGTTGACCCAGTTAACCTTTCCGGGTGAAGAGATGTCTATTCTTAGTAACCCATTCAACAATGAAAAATTATTTTACACGTTTTTTTTTTTTAAATGTCTTCCATAACGTTTTTTTTTTTCATTTTGATGTTTGGATAACTGTCTGTAAATGACTTAGGATAACAGTTCCTTCTAGTTAAGTATTTTTATTTTCTGTATTTGTGGTGTTTTGACAATGACTTTAGTCAAAATGTCCCTATTCATATGTTTGTCTTTCATTATTTGAACTTCTCAGTCACGTTTTACACTCCTTTGCTTTGGAGACCTGTCCAATAGCAGTCTCTTCTATTTTCACTACTGGGATTATGTGTTATGTCCATCAATGTTATCCCCTGGTGTTTGGTTGGGATATTTCAATAGTAGGGTAGGCGCCGTTATTTTATTAGCCCACCTGTTCAGTCAGAGTGGGTTAATGTAACAACTGGGGGAAACAGAGAAGGTAACATCAAAATGTGGGTAAATTCTTCATGAGCATTGAGAATAACACAGATTAACATGAGCCATGATCTTGTACTGTGCAAGAATGTTTAATGTAAACACAGAAGTCGCAAACAATATGTTGCACGATTTAATGCATGGCATATTTTGCTGCATGTCGATAGGTGCAGACTGCAAAGTTATATATCATATGGAGTGAATAAATGAATAAAAAATACTTTAACTGAAACAATTACAACACAGCCACAGTGTCATGGACCAACTGAGCGTGACGAAAGCTCACACCGTATCACAGTCGAAAGGGCAGTTTTCCTTGTGCGAGAAGCATGCTTTCGACCGGGTGCAGGGGAAGAAAGGGTTCACCTGGATTTGACACTTGGAGCAGGACCGTTGTCGAGGTTGGACCAGGTCAGACTCGTACCAGTGACGCCGGTGTGTGGCCGCTAAGTGTAGGTATGTTAGTTAGCAAGGTGTTATACTGATAGTATTTTACTGAAGAGTAATAGTGTGACTCTATGATTATATGAAGTATAGATGCGAGAATAGAAAATGGAAAACTGCACGACTTCCTGTTCAATATTTATAATTAATATGTCACATTGTGATCTGTTACGCTCACAATGGAGAGTGAAAGAGAGTTCACAGATAACAATCTAACCAGACTTTTACTTAATGACTCCAAAATGTAGTTATAATATTGTGACCACTTGATCGCAAGATGAGTCAGTCCATTGATAACAAGTAATCGACTTAAACCACTCAAACTCAGCTTACTCATGACAGCCTGAGGACACACAGTGTAAACAAGTATACTAGGCTACCGACACTCAGCATGCAATTCTGTATCATGCCAAGGTCAACGAGTTACTTCCAACATTTTAAAATGGTGTTCACAACAAGAGGCCTTATAGTACTCATGACATATGGGTCAAACCAATGAACGGACTTATGGCATTTATGTCTTGATGACATCTGCATCAGTGTGATACATGGTGGATCCATGGTATTTATGTCTTGACATCTGCATCAGTGTGATACATGGCGGGCCCATGGTATTTATGTCTTGACATCTGCATCAGTGTGATACATGGCGGGCCCATGGTATTTATGTCTTGACATCTGCATCAGTGTGATACATGGCGGACCCATGGTATTTATGTCTTGACATCTGCATCAGTGTGATACATGGTGGGCCCATGGTATTTATGTCTTGACATCTGCATCAGTGTGATACATGGCGGGCCCATGGTATTTATGTCTTGACATCTGCATCAGTGTGATACATGGCGGACCCATGGTATTTATGTCTTGACATCTGCATCAGTGTGATACATGGCGGACCCATGGTATTTATGTCTTGACATCTGCATCAGTGTGATACATGGCGGACCCATGGTATTTATGTCTTGACATCTGCATCAGTGTGATACATGGCGGACCCATGGTATTTATGTCTTGACATCTGCATCAGTGTGATACATGGCAGACCCATGGTATTTATGTCTTGACATCTGCATCAGTGTGATACATGGCGGACCCATGGTATTTATGTCTTAACATCTGCATCAGTGTGATACATGGCGGATCCATGGTATTTATGTCTTGACATCTGCATCAGTGTGATACATGGCGGATCCATGGTATTTATGTCTTGACATCTGCATCAGTGTGATACATGGCGGGCCCATGGTATTTATGTCTTGACATCTGCATCAGTGTGATACATGGCGGGCCCATGGTATTTATGTCTTGACATCTGCATCAGTGTGATACATGGCGGACCCATGGTATTTATGTCTTGACATCTGCATCAGTGTGATACATGGCGGACCCATGGTATTTATGTCTTGACATCTGCATCAGTGTGATACATGGCAGACCCATGGTATTTATGTCTTGACATCTGCATCAGTGTGATACATGGCGGGCCCATGGTATTTATGTCTTGACATCTGCATCAGTGTGATACATGGTGGGCCCATGGTATTTATGTCTTGACATCTGCATCAGTGTGATACATGGCGGGCCCATGGTATTTATGTCTTGACATCTGCATCAGTGTGATACATGGCGGGCCCATGGTATTTATGTCTTGACATCTGCATCAGTGTGATACATGGCGGACCCATGGTATTTATGTCTTGACATCTGCATCAGTGTGATACATGGCGGACCCATGGTATTTATGTCTTGACATCTGCATCAGTGTGATACATGGCGGGCCCATTGTACACCAGGGTCGACTCAATGTGAACCATGGCATACAAGTATTGTTCGAAATAAGCCAGGCAATAAATCGTGCAACATTTTGTTTGTGTCTTCTGTGTTTAGATCACTAAGGGAACACGTTTTGAAGAATGTTTAATTTAAATACTGCCTTCTGGGACATCTAAGCACTAAAGCTAATAATTATCCTACCAGTGAAATAATAAACTATCACACACAAGTCAACATCAACAGGTAAGAAACAATCAAAATGCAACATAATAAAGAAGAAACTTCTAAGCACTAAAGCTAATAATTATCCTACCAGTGAAATAATAAACTATCACACACAAGTCAACATCAACAGGTAAGAAACAATCAAAATGCAACATAATAAAGAAGAAACTTACGGCCTCAAAGAACTTTTCACCCAGTCTGTAAATCAGTGTGTAGTAATCTGTTTCATAGTATTCATCATTTACATTCACCAGACCATTCTCATCATTCCCATGAAACAGTCCACTTTCACCATTTTCATAGCCCTGCCCAGTTTTGCCACTTTCAGTGCCTGTAAGGGAAACAAGCAGTAAATTGAGAATTGGTTAAAAAATGCAAGATAAATGTAACTTAATTCTTTACCTATAAATTACAAGAAAAATACTGTTACAGAATTAACTGATGTACAAGGGGGCTTCAAATGAAAACGTAACAGTGTGATAGAAATTACAATAACCATGCTATATTGTCTCGTAACCTGTCAATATTGTTGTTAAGGATGTCTAGAGTGTTCGAAGGCATGATTTCTGTGACAGACTGTTCATGACCGGGTCAGGCACACCGAGTAGCGACCAAGAGCATTTTTTTTTCTGCAGGTATCCAAGCACTTTATGGGTGTTGAACGCAGAGGTGACTACATCAAAATATGATACATTTGTTCTGTACTTTTTAAAAAAATATATTCACCCCAAAATTAATTTTAAGGTTTTGATTTGAAACCTCTCATACATGTTTCAAAGAGGTCAGTGAGGGCAAAAGGTTCAGAGCGCTTGCTTTTAAACTTCCTGTGTGCTGATGGTGGGGTTGTGGGTTAATTCCCTACACCAGTCAGTTGGACTTAAACGTTGTTCAGAAAGCAATAGCACACTAACAATTAGCTGCATATCCTTTAAGGTTATTGCAATCAACCCCAGCATTTCCTGGCTCTTTGTGATTTACTGGGCAATGTTAGTTCAGTAGTTTGCCATTACTTTCTGAATGGCCGACACCTCATACCAACGAAATCACTACAGAGGAGTTTGCTTAAAAATCACCCACATGCTGACTTCGAACCCTCATCTCGGTGTGACGGGGCATTATAAAACTGTGTGCCTCTAAGAAACAGCATCACTTAACGAAAAATTCTTGAAAGTTAAATTGCTCAGAAAATCAACCTGGAGTTGACCCAAATGACCTATAAATGACAAGCAAGAGACTTTTCACATGTTCCAACCACAGTTTGCCTGTAAGATCAGCTGATTTCCTACACATTTTTGGTGATATTGAAAGTTTGCATGGATCACTTCTTCTTCTGCTGTCCTTTATTGCCAATGGAGAACTTGTCCTCAACTAACTTATGCAAGTCCTTTTATGCTCTCCTCATATTATTCATACATTATTCTGGCATCATATCATACTTATACGATATATAGGTGGGTGGGGGTGTGTGTGTGTGTGTGTGTGTGTGTGTGGGGGGGGGGGGGGGATATATGTGTGTGTGTGTGTGTGTGTGTGTGTGTGCGTGCGCGGTTTTTATTTTTTTTATTGGGTGTAATTTTTATATAGTCTGAGTGGATCGATGTGTGTGGATTGTGCAGTTAAACTGTTCTGATAAATTTTATTAACTCACCATTCTCACCAACTCATTCATATACCAGACTACATTCATCATGCCCGCCCAAAAGTTATTTTCATTAGCCCGTCTAATTTCATCATTTTATTTCTAGACAAAAATGTGACAATAAATTCACCACAAGGAATCACTCACCCTCACGTGCTGACAAACATGCGTTTTTTTTAAATGCACACTGAATTAGATTGAGTTAGAGATTCAGGTGATTTTTACAAATGTCATGAATAATCATTGCATATAATTATTTTGTCTTGACATATGAGACCATCTTGTGTTGATTTTCAACAATTGTAGGAGCATTGGTAAATCAGAAACAGGCCAAAAATGCTGGAGTTGACTGCAACATCCTGTAAAGGATATGCAACTTTAACTTGACATATATCAGACAATTTATGTAATCAACTGAATGTATTATCAAGGCAAACCTGGCCTAGAGAAACAAGTAAAAGATAAAGTTTACAGACCACTGAGTGAACTAACAAAGACAGTGAGGTGGATAAAAGAGACAACAGTGAGGATACAATCCATTTCAAGCCAAAGCATCAGATTCACTGGCCCACCAAATGCAAATAACACACCTCCAAAATCTCCCCTGTACTTACCATTAATATTTGCCATGGCAGATTCATCTGTATTGATATTTTCTGCTTTCATTACGTCATGTATGGGCGTCTTTGGATCAGTCGACATGAGGTTATTCCTAGAAAAAGTTACAACATGTATAGTCCAGAAACAATAACAGTTCCAGAGGTATTTAGAAAATGGTCTACAAATGTATTAATTATGCAAAATTTCAAGATTGACTTGCATGGTACTTCAGAAGGATGAGCAGTCAGTATTTGTAGTCAATATATCCAAGCATTCATGATGAAAGACCAGTATTTGTAGTCAATACATCCAAGCATTCATGATGAAAGACCAGTATTTGTAGTCAATACATCCAAGCATTCATGATGAAAGACCAGTATTTGTAGTAATAAATCCAAGCATTCATGATGAAAGACCAGTATTTGTAACCCATACATTCATGCATCCTTGATGAGAGGCCAATTTTTTTTTTTGGCTCGCTGTTTGAACTCAAGCATAGTCCATACACACAATTTATAGTAATGATGGACTGAATTTTGCATGTAGATTAGCTTTCCCTGTTAACAGTGTCCCTCGCCAAGAGGCGAACCCACTCCGACTTCAGGGGTACTTGTAATTTACATCCCCAAGTCAAGGACGACAGGTCAACATTTTAGTCCAGCTGTCCGGTGTAGGGGTTAAACCGCTACCCTCGGCATCAGCACAATGAATGTTTAAGAACATGCATTCTTATCCATTCGACCATGCTGACCTGGCCTATATTTGAAACCCATATATTCATGATGAGAGGCCAATATCTGTAACTCATATATTCATGCATTTCATGATAAAAAATAAGTATGTGGGTCTAATATCTCACGATGGGAGGCCAGTATCTGGCTTGCATTGTTTATGTAACTTTGTGTTTCATTTGCCCGCAGTAATAATTCTTTACATCAATCCCTTTATAACAATATTAACATCTATATAAAGATCTCTCTCTTTCTCTCCTTCTCTGTGTGAGCGTGTGTAATAGAAAAAAATATTTTAAAGTGGGGATGAGTAAAAATAATCATGTAAACACAATATACAAAAAGAATATTCCCGAAGCAATCATTGGCCAATCTTGGCATTCTTTAAGTGCCAGCAATATATAATCTATACTCCATGAATCTTCTATTAGGAAAGTAAAGAAACTGCGGTGACATAAACTGATTCATCCCTCATGTTATAGGTAAAAGCAGTTCCTTAGCAGATACTACCATCATCATAATATGCCATGCCGGTAAGCACCGGCGGTCATGTTTTGCCGTCTCACTCGATCAGCAGAATCGTGGATCAGCTCAGTGTTGTCTCGGCCATATAATGTGGTCAAGCCGTCCAGGTATTTACTTCTCTGCCCTCCCCTTGTTCTCTTCCCCTCAATCTTGCCTGTTGTCACCAAGTTCCCAAGACACTACCAGTGGGGTGTGAAGGTGTTCAGACTTCACACCAAGTTCCCAAGACTCTACCAGTGGGGTGTGAAGGTGTTCAGACTTCACACCAAGTTCCCAAGATACTACCAGTGGGGTGTGAAGGTTTTCAGACTTCACATATTCTAAGCCATGATATGTGAAGTAGAGTAGCCAGCTCTCTTCCTCTTCACCTGTCCTCAGAGAATTCCCACAAAATTATCTGCTATCCATGTTTATGAGACTGTTTTAAGACCAAGGCTCAGATTGACCAAGACCTTAAGGCATCTCTTTGTGGTGCAGCCTATCTTCAGATTAGACCTCAGTCTGGCTACTGTTTCAAGGAAAGCATTCCCTCCTCGTGCACATGAGGTTCCAATAATGTTCTTCCACATTACCCTGGCTTGTGAACTTAGAGAGGGGAAAGTAATCTCTGTAACAGTCCGTGCAGAGAAGAAACTTCAGTGCTGGTTCAGACAAGTCTCTATGCCAACTGCACTTTGATAAATGCAAGCCCATCCACACCTCACTCTGATAAATGCAAACCCATCTCACCCTGATAAATGGAAGCCCACCTAACCCTGATAAATGCAAGCCCACCTAACCCTGATAAATGCAAGCCCACATCATTTCCTTAGTATGAACCTAATGCGCCTCATGGTGTGTAAACTGGTCCTTTACTCTTTAACTTATACGTCTGGACCTTAACAAAATAACTCAATTCTTGTGTAACCTTACCCATCATTTTTGTTGGGGAGTGATGAGCTTTTAGCATGAGGAAGCTCATTTATAACTTGCACTGAAAGAAAAACATCATATGAACATTTACAGAATTTAATTTTCACAAAAGTCATTGTAACTAAATAAGAGAAAACTGATTATGGAGAGAATTATCAAACATTTCAGCTGAAAGTCAGCTGCGGCACGACATAAAATCACTGTTTCTATACGTATTATATTATATTATATATATATCTTATATGATTTTATTCATCTCATCTAATCTCATCATGTTCCTCTTGTACCTTACGGTGTCGAGGTGAAGTATAAACAGCAGGGAGAGTGCCCGCTTATGCGCTTCATGTATCGATATTCCCATAAACTCTGTTATTCCCTACGTCCATCGTTTACACGGTCGACCTCTTCCTCTGTTTCCCTCTGGTCTGTACATCATTGCTTGTTATGATTTTATTTCTTCGGATAATAAGGGTGTTGATTATGTATGTGTCGGTGTTATTAAACCATGTTTTTCAGACAGTTCTGTCAGACTGAGAATGGAGAGACATAATTCCCACTATATGATGTGTCCATCAGAGGAATGCAATTGGGAGGGTACAAGCCTTACCCTAGTGCAAGGAAATGCAACCTAAAGACTAAATGTCATGGCAGGGCAGACCAGGCTCAAAGCCTTGGTCTGCAATTGGTCTAGGATGGAAGCTCAGACAAACGGACAGTTAGAGCATTGCTTTACTGATCCAGCAGCTTCTGCGGCTTGTCTTGTTCCAGACATATTGGTGTTGCCTTTCCTCTGGAATAAACTAGGCAGGCCGAGAGAGGGATCAAGCTGCATGGGCAAAACATGGTCTCTAAATTCAGACTAGGCTTTGTGTAATGGAGAGATAACTCCATGTTACAAACTATCGCCTGTCAAGAAGACAAGGTGCCAGTCATTGTGTCCATCCAACAGGAATCAACACTCTTATAGCTGCTGAGTAATTCCTTAGGTCATCTTGTTTCCTATTTCCTTTGGCCACCCTCCATTCCTGGTCTGAGATCCTAGTCAGGTATGTACGTGTGTTTGTATTTGTTTCTCCATAGGATTTTTTAAAGATCATTTATTTTCCGTTGGCTTGTTTTGAACTTGAGTGTAATCAACACTGGGCATAGTGGGCCTCCCTTCTGCCCTTTATCCCCCACCGAAGCATAGGCTAAAAACCAACTGACTACAAGAGCAGATCAGAGATTATGGTATCTGCTTCTGGCCCAGCCTGGTCCATCTCATGGTGTTCTCATCTCATCTCATTGTGTTCCTCTTCTACCTTGCGGTGTTGAGGTGAAGTATAAACATCATGAGAGTGCCCGATTATGGGCTTCGTATATCGATATTCCCATGGACTCATGGTGTTGACTGTTGGAATTTTAACCAAATATACCCCCCCCCCCCCACACACACACACAAAACCAATGGTATACTCCCCTTGAGTTTGGACTAG
Source organism: Cepaea nemoralis (assembly GCA_014155875.1). Lineage (NCBI taxonomy): Eukaryota > Metazoa > Mollusca > Gastropoda > Stylommatophora > Helicidae > Cepaea > Cepaea nemoralis. Next base: position 366,897 of record JACEFZ010007128.1, read on the forward strand.
ACATATAGCCTTCTCAGACAAGGGTGAAAAACTCAACAAGAGTGTTAATTCATGATTGGAAATCGAATAGAGCACACCGAATAGGTCACTGATCCGGCAAACATTTCTAAATTATAAAAATTACCCACAAAAATGTATACAGTGTGTGATTCTACTATACACACATTTGAATTCTCGCCTGTTTTACAGAATATATGCACTACAGAATATGTGCACCGTGTCGAGATTCTCCTTGTGTGATCTATGGACGGAGACTGGAAATATCTGTGTGCACTATATACATTATACATCCTGTTCATAAGGAAGTTAAAAGATAGCAAAAGTAGTTTCACTCTCAAGAAAATACTCACATTTAGTCATGTCTGTGTAGTAGAAATTCTGAAGTCCACACAACCTGGAACCCGCGACGGTTACTGTTGAATGAATAAACAGGCGGTTACTGTTGAACGAATAAACAGGCGGTTACATTTGAACGAATAAACAGGCGGTTACTGTTGAATGAATAAACAGGCGGTTACTGTTGAACGAATAAACAGGCGGTTACTGTTGAATGAATAAACAGGCGGTTACTGTTGAATGAATAAACAGGCGGTTAATTGGGCAATAGTAGTCCACACAACCTGGAACCCGCGACGGTTACTGTTGAATGAATAAACAGGCGGTTACTGTTGAATGAATAAACAGGCGGTTACTGTTGAATGAATAAACAGGCGGTTACTGTTGAACGAATAAACAGGCGGTTACTGTTGAATGAATAAACAGGCGGTTACTGTTGAACGAATAAACAGGCGGTTACTGTTGAATGAATAAACAGGCGGTTACTGTTGAATGAATAAACAGGCGGTTAATTGGGCAATAGTAGTCCACACAACCTGGAACCCGCGACGGTTACTGTTGAATGAATAAACAGGCGGTTACTGTTGAATGAATAAACAGGCGGTTAGTGTTGAATGAATAAACAGGCGGTTAATTGGGCAATAGTAGTCCACACAACCTGGAACCCGCGACGGTTACTGTTGAACGAATAAACAGGCGGTTAATTGGGCAATAGTAGTCCACACAACCTGGAACCCGCGACGGTTACTGTTGAACGAATAAACAGGCGGTTAATTGGGCAATAGTAGTCCACACAACCTGGAACCCGCGACGGTTACTGTTGAATGAATAAACAGGCGGTTAATTGGGCAATAGTAGTCCACACAACCTGGAACCCGCGACGGTTACTGTTGAATGAATAAACAGGCGGTTAATTGGGCAATAGTAGTCCACACAACCTGGAACCCGCGACGGTTACTGTTGAATGAATAAACAGGCGGTTAATTGGGCAATAGTAGTCCACACAACCTGGAACCCGCAACGGTTACTGTTGAATGAATAAACAGACGGTTAATTGGGCAATAGTAGTCCACACAACCTGGAACCCGCGACGGTTACTGTTGAATGAATAAACAGGCGGTTAATTGGGCAATAGTAGTCCACACAACCTGGAACCCGCAACGGTTACTGTTGAATGAATAAACAGACGGTTAATTGGGCAATAGTAGTCCACACAACCTGGAACCCGCGACGGTTACTGTTGAATGAATAAACAGACGGTTAATTGGGCAATAGTAGTTCACACAACCTGGAACCCGCGACGGTTACTGTTGAATGAATAAACAGACGGTTAATTGGGCAATAGTAGTCCACACAACCTGGAACCCGCGACGGTTACTGTTGAATGAATAAACAGATGGTTAATTGGGCAATAGTAGTCCACACAACCTGGAACCCGCGACGGTTACTGTTGAATGAATAAACAGGCGGTTAATTGGGCAATAGTAGTCCACACAACCTGGAACCCGCGACGGTTACTGTTGAACGAATAAACAGACGGTTAATTGGGCAATAGTAGTCCACACATTTCTATTAACTCTTTTAGTGCTGGACAGCTATCCCTAATAATACCTGCCTGGTTCAAGAGGAGTGAAACTAATAAATGCTGGGACCATAAGAGTTCAGCATATAACTACAACATACTAAATAAATAAAGACCCTTTTACATGGCTGGAAGTGTATCGGGTATATGGAATATGGATGAGTCTTCATGGTGAAGTGGTCAAGCCATCCAACTCGGGCTCCGAAGGTTGTGGGTTCAATTTCAGGCCGCATCTTTTGGTTCTTGAGTGCATTTTTTTTAGACTTGAGAGTCATCGCTGGAGCTACGGAGTATGTGCGACGCTTTCCATGCTGCGGAAAGAGACAGCCATGTGGAATAAAAACCTGGTGCAATGGAGTTGACTTTTAAGCGACTTTTTAGAGTATATGGTGCTTGAATCATATTTTAAGAGACCATCAGCACTTAATGGGTGATGTGGTGAATATTCCTTCAGTCGCATTTACTTTCCAAGACGTGTCCTAGTACCTGTAATAGGCTGGGTCAACCAGGGAGACCACTTACATTGTTTTAGTCCGCTCAGTGGGGATTTATTTGATGGGCGTGTGGTCAATATCAAAACAGTCGCTTTTACTTTCCAAAACATTTCCTGGTGGCCATTTTAGGCCTAGTTAAAATATTTTTTTTTAAATCCCCGCCTTGATGGGGATTTGAACACATGACCACTGAGCAAGCAGCAAACATTCTGGTCACAGTGCTATCGCAGCTTCCAAGACAGAATAAGTTCAAAATGTCTGAAACAGCATAATTACAGCTTTGACTATGACGTGACGGAGTATATTAATGTAGCAAACAGCTAGGACTTAACAGGCTTCAACCAGTACTACAAGCACAGTGGAGTATGTGCTTATTTACCAGCAAATAAGTGCAGAATTCAATTATCAGTAAAGAATTTGTGACATGGAGCGCAGGTGAGTGTAAATTGTGATAGTGGTTGTTTTTTTTTATGATTGTGTCTAGTGTGAGTATGGTGTCTGCTCTAGAACTGAGCAAAACTCATTTCAACAGGCACAACAGCACTTTCATGACTGATGTCATACTCCAAGACTGCCCAAAATATAACATATCTAGGCAAACCTTCTGGCCTAGAGAGACGACAGTGGAAGATAAACTCTATGGACCACTGTGTGAACTGAAAAAACAGTTCAATTCATGCAAGAGACGACATTGCAGATATAGACATATTTCAAGCGAACGAAAGAAGAAGAAATGACTGATGTTACAATTAACATTACTGCCACGATTTTCATCTTTCTTTTGTTTTGTTTTTCATTGCCTATTTCTTCACACACACAAAACCCAATAGTATAATGGCAAGAGCAATTACCAAGCAGACCAATGGTGCTGAATTCAAATCCTACTCAAAGCTGGGTTTCTGCTACCTTGCACGGCTCCGTGCTTGTGTTACTGGGGTCCATAAGAGAAACTAAGAATAGTAACACCGTAATCTACCATGCATGTACCAGAAGTCTCAAAAGTGGGTTGGTGTGGGAATGACTACCCCTTCCTACAGAAAATGTTGGCTGAAAAATCCAAACAACCACATTCAAGTCTCAAGAAAAGGACAGAAAAATAACTGAGTCAACTGTGATGAAAGGAGGCTCTTCTCTTAGACGAGACTTATGATGTGATGAGGAAATAACTGTAATAAATCTGGATTACCAACTTAACCTCCTATCACCTAGTCAAATCTCCAGAACTGACGCTTGGAATGTTAGAACTATGAGCTATGTATGAACTGGGGAAAGACATGGTAGGGGAAATTTTAAAAAACAGGATTAACATTTTGGGATTATTTTTTTTTTAAAATGGAATGGAGCAGGCTAAAAGCTTACAAACACAATTATAACGTGCTTGTGTTGGATACATGCTTGTGTTGGATACATGCTTGTGTTGGATACATGCTTGTGTTGGATACATGCTTGTGTTGGATACATGCTTGTGTTGGATACATGCTTGTGTTGTATACATGTTTGTGTTGGATACATGCGAACAGTTGTTTTTCTTTGATTTCTTTGAACTCGGGTGTAGTCCATACACGTGCTATTACTTCTAGTGCACTGGACTGATTTTTGTGTGTGGCTTAGCTTTCCCTATTACCAGTGTCCCTCACAATCAAGCGAACCCATTCCAACTTCTTAAGTACTTGTAATTTACACCCCCAAGTCAAGGATGGGAATTCAACATTTTAGTCGAGCTGACCAGTGTAGGTAGGGGTTGAACCCTCTCGACAACAGCATACCAGAAGTTTAAGAGCAAGTGCTCTTGTCCATTCAACCATGCTGACCTCAACAAAAACAATGAAATTTTACTATTAAAGAATTTTGTGTCAGTCTGATATAAAGATAGGACATTCTTCAGAACAAGGCCAACAATTAGTTTCTTTGTTGTGAACGAAAAGGGTGCAATAAATCCAGTTTCTTTTGTTGTGAATGAAAAGGGTACAATAAATCCAAAACTGTCAAATTATATATTATAAAGTAACTAGTAACAACAAGTACTGGGTATATGGTGCGCGCCTGGTATTTTTAGACCAATTAAATACGAATCAGCACTCGATAGATGATTCGGTCTATGTCATGCTGACTGCTTGTAATTCCCGGGATGTATCTGTATCCTAGACTGGGTCGACCTGGGAGGCCAGCTCAATGAAAACATTCCTGCCTCTAAGGGGAATCGAACACATGGCCATGGGCTGGTAGACAAGAATGCCAGCCACTGTGTTACTGAGGCCACAAACAGTAAATAAAAAAATAATCTACTTGAACTTTGAAGTCATAAGAGAACGAAATTATATTTTTTTACTAACTTGTAATAATAAATAATTCAAATGAGACGTATTTATCATTAATAAATTAAAGGAATAACAATATTAAAAAGACTAATGTTTTCACTCACAATGTCAATGGGTATGACTATGAGTAATAATAATAGTAATATGCTGACCCTATAATTTCCAATATGAATAAAATTAGTGGAACTGTGGTAAAGCTGTGGAAATGTAAATAATATAAAATAACACTTCTTCTTCTTCTTATGCGTTCATCCGGAGTTTTTTTCGGATGTGATTGCATTGTGCCTGTTTACAGCAGAGCTGTGTTCTTGCGCCGTTAGGCCGACACATCAGACTTCTGCGGGCATTTGTTGACCAGGTTAACCTTCCCGGGGGTAAAATAACACTAAGTAATGCAGCTTTACAGAACAGAATTACGAACAATACAAGGGCCTAATTGTAGCAGTAAGTAATGTTATTAATATTTATTACAAATTCAGATTATATTATTATATATTAATATTATTATAATTATAGTAATAATATTAAGTAATATGATTAATATTATGAGTAGAATAGTTTAGTAATAATAGTATTATTAGCGTGTTCCATTGTGCCATTACCCGAAGTTAAAACGAAAGTCATGTACGAAGTCATCCCGCCATCGAAATTATCGTGACCTTTTATATAAATAAGAATATATTTCATACTTACCGTAATTAATTTTGTTTTGGTCTTCTAAATCGAAGTAAATCAATTATAGATGTATTTTTGAATTCTACATACAATTTTAAATATATCTGGAAAGTTTCATCCTACTTAATAGCTTTTAATTGTGTATGAAACAACATTTCTGCGAAGGTGTGTTTTTCTTCTTTGCGCACATTGTTCGGACGTGCATGTGCACTTTTGTAACATAATTCTGGCATTCTAAATCAAAGTAAATCAATTATTGATGTATTTTTGAATTCTGCATACAATTTTAAATATATCTGGAAAGTTTAATCCTACTTTAAGCTTTTAATTGTGGATGAAACAACATTTTCGGCGAAGCGTGCCTTTGTGAATGGAGAAACGCATGGTATGAGCCATGGTGACTGCGCACGTGCGTATCAATCGCTATGGCACGTACACTTTCACTTTTCAACACTCAAAAATGCAATCTGACCTACTAAAGTTAAAGAGAACACAAGTTTAAAGATTATTAATAATTTATTTTTTTACTTGTACTATCGTTTAATCATTTAACATGATGGAATATATTTTTGAAGTCAGTTTTCATAATCCGCCTATGACCTGTTGGTTGAGACCAACCTCGCACGCGGAGAAAAATGAAAACGGCACATTGAACCGTAAATAATTTTTTGTCTGGCGCTTGCAATAGAAAATCATCAATTGTAGATGGATCTTCGAATTCTGCATCAGATTTTTCAGAAATTTGGAAAGTTTCATCTCTAAACTTGCTTTAATTGTGGTTGAAAAACAGGCGAAAATGTTGCAATCATGACACCTAAAACGGCGGCTTGACTATATAAATATATTTGTGGAATAGTGACTGTGTTCTCGCTTGTGTAGTCGTAAGCAGTCCGCCTGTCATGCGGGAGGCCGGGGTTCTCTTCCCGGCTGGGCATTTTTTAATTTTTATTCACAACATTATTAGGTGATATAATAGAAACTATTAAACATTACGAACTAAAATATTGTATAGAACTAAGAAACTGGAAGTTTGTGAATAAAGTGTGCTCTGTGAATCTGTGCAAGCTGCCGACTGCCGGGGAGCGCATCCCACAGAGGCAGCGGAATGATCGCGTATCGGAATCGATGAATCCAATAGATGTCTTTGTTTAATGTGAATTTTAATTGCCATATAAAATATTTTCCCTGAATCAGCAAAGTTTCATCGCTAAACTTGCTCGAATTGTGGTTGAAAAACAGATTTTCTGCGAAGATGTGACTTTGTGAATTGGAAACCCACGGGTCATGACGTAACGGCCGCCGCATATCGATTGCGCTAGACTTTTCAACACACAAAACGTACGATTTGACCTACTAAAGTTAAAGAGAACACAATTTTAAAGATTATTAATAATTTATTTGTATACTTGTACTATTTTGTAATCATTTAACATGACGGAACATATTTTTGAAGTCAGTTTTCATATGACCGTTTGAGACAATCTCGCACACACACGCGCATACCCGCTGGTGGAGGTAATCGGACCCACTGGAGAGCTACACTTAAGGAGGAATAGCATGAAAAATCGCAACTTGTCTCACCTTCACAAAATTGTGAATACCTTCACTTATAAGTGACATACTGGCATCATTGAGGTACCATTAGATTTTGAATTTCAAGGCCTATCTTCTGTATCGGTCTCATTTGTAAATACTCAAAATTAAATTGATGATTGATTGATTGATTGATTTAGGGCTCACTAGTATTATATATATTATTATTAGTAATAGTATTATTTAAATCAAGTATAGTCCGATTAGAAGGGGGGAGGGGGTAATATAATATTAATAATATTAATATTTTAATAATAAACAACACACATCAACAACATTTATTTACAACGGTTGAAACAACTTTAAACAAGTCAACAATCAACACTGCACTGCTGTCATTACAATTTACAATGAATAACATTAACAATTACTAAATAACTAGTGTACTATTTTTAATTCTTACTTAGACTACTCGTTAGAACATCACAACCCACTTTCAATTAAATAGAACATTAGAACTAAGTTTTAAAGTTCAGTTGTGTGCTAGGTTTTCACATTTGTCTTGTACAAAACGTAAAACAATTCGCAAACAAAGACTTCCGTTGTGATCACGGTGAGCTGTAAAAACTGTCTGTATGTAGTGTATAAATAAATTATAAATAAAAAATGTCTTACTAAATCCACCACTCACCCTTTTTCAAGACGAATTTACCAACCGATTCATCGAATGAATGTAATAGACCAGTGAATGTCGATCCATTGCCCGTAGTTATGAGAAGCTTACAACCCGGGGCAAGTTTGTCAGTCATGGTTAGAACTTCCAAGCTCCGGCCTTCAACTGCTGGCAGACGACAGAGCACAGCGTGCAGGGTAGAAAGACTTGACGTGGACACCGGACCTTTCCCTCCAACGTCTCACGTGCGGAAATAGATAGGGTGGGGGGGTTTTGGAAGGAGCACGTCAAATCCTCATCGGAACGTCAGCATGGTTGAGTGGATAAGAACACGTGTTTTTAAAATTACATTGTGCTGATACCGAGATAAGGGGTTCAACCCCTACACCGGCCTGTTGGACTAAATTTTTGATCTCTCGTCCTTGACTTGGGGACGTAAATTATAAGCACCTCTCAGTCAGAAAGCCATCAAGACCTGATCAAGACGACTACCATACCACGTTATGGACTGACCAGAACAAGCCATTATTATGTGCCTCGGAACACGACACAATAGATTACGCAACCACATGTATACAAAATTCAAGATTGATGAATCAGCCATGTGTACATGTGGATTGGCCTCGCAGACAACAGAGCACATACTCCAAGACTGCCCAAAATATAACAAATCTAGGCAATCTATCTCCTCCATGCCACGGTCTCAGTTCACCCAGCATCATTTCTTTTGGTCTGCTTCTGCCTCTTTTCTCACTGACCTTTCCGGTGCCACGATGTTGTTGAGTAGAGTCAAGAAACGACATAATAAAACTCGGGTTATTCCCCTAATTGCCCCTTCCTTATCTGGAACAGCCAGGAAAGCGCCCCAATACTAATGGTACTTGCATCAGACTAATTATGAGTACGATGTTCTCCAATGCCTCTCTTCTTATCGCATGACTAAGGAATGCTGTTTGTCTCTTCCTTATAGTTGATCCACGACTCTGGTGATCGTGTGAGATGGCGAAACACGACCACCAACGCTTGTCGGCATGGCACATTATGACGATGAATGTTTTAGTTTCCTGAGCCTCTTCCATTGAGTCGTTGTTAATTACTCTGGCAGTCTAAGGTAATCGCAACATTCGGCTAAAGAACCACACCTCCGTTGCGTCTATGCTCTTCCTAATTTGCTTAATCCCGTTCCACCATTTACCGTAATGTACAAGAGGAACAAGATGAGATGAGATTCACTGCCATGCAGCAAAACGGGTTCTACGTGCCATGCTTTCACCAGCAAATACACACAAAAGTCGCTTAAAAGTCGACAGGGTCGACTTCATTGCACCGGGTTCTGTCCCATATGGCTCGGTCTCTTTCCGCAGCGCGGAAAGCGTCGCACAAAGCACTAACTCCGTAGCTCTAGCGATGACCCACAGGAGTCTCCGAAAAAATTTAACCCGTGAACCGAAGGACGCGGCCCGGAATTGAACCCACAACCTTCGGAGCCCAAGTCAAACGGCTTGACCACTTCGCCACAGGGACTCCCTGGGGCGGGGAGGGGGGAACAAGAACATAACAACGTGTTGTTGTGTTGAAATAAATACAAGAACATAACAACGGAAAGACACTACAGTGCCTACATTTATGTATAATTACCGAAAATGAAAACAAAACACAGCAAAATGATTGTTTTCCGTAAGTGTGTTTTGTAAAGATGCCTTATACTTCGTGTTTTTTTTTTTTATGTTTACATTTCTACAGCTTTATTGAAGTTCAACACCCCTCTGCCGTGCGTCCACCTTGACGAGGTAGAGGGGCTTGAGCGTTCCAATGACCCCAAGAGCTATGCCGACGGTAGCACAGCTACTGGTAGGGTCACCCATGTCGGACAGGTCAAGGGAGAGGGACCAGACGAAGTGACGCACAAACCTGCTGCCTTGTAGGTAGACTGGGGACAGTCAAAGGCTAGGGAAAGCATCCCGAACAAATGCTTGTCGAAATCGGATGTACTGAGCCACAGGCTTGACAAAGAAGTGCAACGTAACTTTATCATTTCATGATGCCACAGATGAAAATTAATCGTTATGGTGCTAATCCCGTGAAGTCCCATCAGGCGGTGATAGTGCCGGGCCCCCTGCCTCGAGGGGGTCCACCCATGACTACTGGTGGTCACCTTCCCCTGTGCTGTGGAGTCAAGGCACAGAGGAGTAGGTTAAGAGCTATTGACCAAACACCCCGGACACTCAACATACTACAATGGAATGCAGAAGGAGTTTATAACAAGAAAGCCTCCCTAACACAGCGTCTTCATAAAGATAGAATAGATGTGGCATGCATTCAAGAGACACACCTCAGCGCCAATCGCACATTTTCAGTCGAGGGATATCAGGCCACACGTTTGGACCGCGAAGGACACAAAGGAGGAGTTGTAATACTTACACGAAATACAATACCTTGCAGCGAAGTATCTGTGATCTCTGACAACCAAACGGAAATTATAGGTGTTGATATAATGATAAAGGATGTGAAAATAAGAATTTACAATCTATATAGCCCGGCAGATAAGGATCTTACAATCTCAAACATGGAAATAACTGACACAAATTGCATTGTTGTCGGAGACTTTAATAGCCGTTCAGAAAGATGGGGATACCCAGATACTGACAAAAGAGGAGATGAAGTGGAGGACTGGGAAATAGACTCAAATCTCCATCTACTTAACAAAGCGGATGACACACCGAGCTTCTACTCCAGAAGATGGATTACCACTTCTACTCCAGACTTAGCTTTCTGCACAGGAGACATCCTCCACAAAATCGATCGCCATGTGCTGGACCAATTAGCAGGTAGTGACCACAGACCAATCAAGCTTGTAATAAATATGGAGTATGTTCCACAGGAGCAAAAGCCTTTGCCCCGTTGGAATTACAAACGAGCAGATTGGGACAGATTTGCCATACTAACAGACACATATTGTGAAAACGTAAATGCACGATATGGCAACATGAAGCAAATGGTGGAAAGTCTAAACAGAGCAATAATACAGGCGGCCACTGAGTCTATTCCAAGAGGAGCAAGGAAAAATTACAAACCATACTGGACTGAAGAACTACAATTTTTGGAGGACAAAGTTGAAGATGCTAGGAAGACCGCAGAGAGAGAACAAACAACTGAAGCGAACATCTCTCTCAAGCCATCTCAGCAAAATATAAAAGAACAGTAAATCAAACAACAAGAGATTGTTGGAGGAAAACAACAGAAACCTGAATTTTGACAGGGATGGAAACAAACTATGGAAAACTAGTGAAAGCCATGAACAATGAAGGACCTAGAAACAAACAAATAACAATTAAACAAGGAAATGCCTTGCTTACAGGAAAAAAGGCTGCAAATGCACTAATGGAACACTATGCCAGTGCAAACCACATTGATATTACAGCCGAACAGAAGAAAGCAATCAAAGATAAACAGATACATCATACATATACAGAGACAGCAGCAGAATATATGATGGCAAATCTAACAATGGAAGAAATGGAACAGGCAATGAATACCCTAAAAAAGAAGACATCACCAGGAAAGGATGGAATCACAAATGAAATGCTAATAGGACTAGGCACTAAGGCAAAAAAGAAACTACTAGCAGTCCTAAATTACAGCTGGAAGAGGGGAATAGTCCCACAGGCATGGAAGGAAGCTATACTAATACCAGTCCCAAAGAAAGGAAAAGACCTGGAAGAACCAAATGGCTATCGACCTATCAGTCTTCTTAGCTGTGTAGGAAAATTAATGGAACGCATTATCAATGGCAGGCTAACATGGCATCTGGAAGAAAACCAACTCTTAACACCTCACCAAGCAGGATTCAGAAAGTACAGATCTACTGAAGATCAAATAACCTATATAGCTCAGGAAATAGAGGATGCCTTCCAAGAGAAAAAGCACACACTAGCGGTCTGGATAGATTTAGAAAAAGCATTTGATAAAGTATGGAAGGAAGGACTGAAAGTAAAACTGCAAAAAATGCATGTTTGCGGGAAAATGTACAAATGGATCAGCCACTACCTTGAGAACAGAACTGCCAGGACAAAGGTACAAGGACAAACCAGCAAAATGATGCTGTTGGAGCAAGGTGTCCCCCAAGGAGGAGTTCTTTCAGCAACATTATTCCTAGCATATATAAACGACATCACGGAAAATTTTCCAGCCAGAGTACACACATCATCCTTTGCAGATGATCTAGCCATATGGACATCTGAAGAATATATTAGTACAGCTAACAGCAGAATACAGCAAGCCCTATTAGCGCTAGAGGACTGGTCAAAATCATGGCTAGTGAAGATAAGTGAGGAGAAAACAACATGCACAGTGTTCTCCCTCTCAACTAAAACTCAGCAACCTAAGCTGGTATTGAATGGAAAAATATTGCGCCATGAAGAAAATCCAAACTATCTAGGAGTCACCTTTGATCGTCGCCTGACATGGAAGACACAGGTTGAGAAAACTCGAACAAGAGCAAGGCAAAGAATGGCAATCATGAAAAAGCTTGCTGGTACAACGTGGGGAGCAGATGAGAAAGTTCTCAAGAAGTTATATACTGGACGGGTGAGGCCAGTACTGGAATATGGCATTGCAGCTTGGGCAACAGCAGCTAAGTCAAACTTTAACAAAATAAGTAGAGTCCAAAATCAAGGAATGCGAATCATAACTGGAAGGCCTGAAGACAACGCCTATTAATGAATTAGAAAAGATCACTTGTTTACAACCAATGCAGGATAGAAGAGATAGCAGAGCCCAGCAAACAAGCAGAAAAATTTAGAAGATTGACAGACCACCCTATGTACAACAGATTTAATGGTTTTGGAAAGGGAAGACTGAAGCGTAGCAACTTTGTAGAAACTGCAAAACGAAGGATTAGGGCAGATCCTATTCTTAACATATCAACAGTCAAGACCATACACAATGCACACAAGTTCCCAGCTTGGAGACAGCAGCAACTGCCTGAGATGATAGAAAACATTCCTGGTATTGAGAAAAAGAACACTCAGCATGAAACCGAAAGAAGAGAAATAACCTAAACTACATAAAAGAACATTACCCAAGCAGGAATTGGACCCATGCATATACCAGATGGATCAGCCAAAAATTCAATAGAGAATGGAGGAGGAGGAATTCTCCTAAATTTAAAAAATGGAGCGAAAAAAACACATTCAATGGCAACTGGAAAATTTTCAAGTAACTTCAAAGCGGAGGTAGAGGCTCTGAAAACTGCAGCAGAAATGCTCCTGATGGAGGAAAATAAAGAGAAGCAAATAGCTATCTTCACAGATGCAAAGTCAGCTGTCTCAATACTGAAGAGCAATAACAGCGCAGAACTAACTGACCTAAGAGCAGCACTCCATGGTCTATGCCAGAAATCCAAAAAAGTTGTAATACAGTGGATCCCATCACATTGCAGTATACCTGGAAACGAAGAGGCTGACAGACTGGCAAAAAGAGGGCGGACGACTACCACAGCCTGACATAGACATAACCTATAATGAGGCAAAGAGGTTGATAAAAAGCACTTATAGAACCAAATGGGAATCAGAGCATCCAGGCCATCAGAAGGATGATGCATATTACAAACTCGACCGAAGAGAACAAGTAGCAATCTTCAGACTCCGCACAGGACATAACAGGCTGAAATACCACTTGTTCAATAAACTAAAGATAGGAGATACCGATGAATGTAATTGTAGAACTGGAAAAATGACAGCAAAACATTTGCTGCAGGATTGCCCAACGTATGCAGAACAGAGAAAGATATTTTGGCCCACACCTGCTTCATTTGAGGACAAGCTCTATGGAGATATCAACAAGCTAAAGTTGACCGCAGATTACTTTTAACTATATACAGGTTGACATTTAAAGGTGCATGAAGACCCAGAGGCATGAAATGGAATATTGCTTGGATAGCAAATCCATTACGTGGAAAGTCCAAATCAAAAGCCCATTGTGTGGGCTTCATAAAAGGTGGAAAAGTGTCCTAGTGGCACGAAATGGAATATTGCTTGGATAACAAATCCATTACGTGGAAAGTCCGAATCAAAAGCCCACTGTGTGGGCTTCATAAAAGGTGGAAAAGTGTCCTAGTGGCACGAAATGGAATATTGCTTGGATAGCAAATCCATTACGTGGAAAGTCTGAATCAAAAGCCCACTGTGTGGGCTTCATAAAAGGTGGAAAAGTGTCCTAGTGGCACGAAATGGAATATTGCTTGGATAGCAAATCCATTACATGGAAAGTCCGAGTCGAAAGCTCACTGTGTGGATGTCATCTGCAAACAGCATACTTCTGGTTTCCGGAGGAACAGCCTATGGTGAACGGAAGGCCCAATATACGGAAGTGAGGCTAAGCAGCCATGTGCAGGACGTGACGATTCCTTGGGTGAGCCCAGTACCAGAGCGCTATGTATCGGCTCTGCAAGTATGGAAGCCTCCCTGGATGGCGGGGAATGCCCATGGTCTGCCCCTGCCTTCCCTTGAGGGCTGACCAGGATCTTTGGCTGTTCTATATGGACCAGCTGGGATGGGGGATAACACCACAACAGTGAGAGTCAAAACGTCCTAAAAACCCCCGGGAAGGTTAACCCGGTCAACAAATGCCCGCAGAAGTCGGATGTGTCGGCCTAACGGCGCAAGAACGCAGCTCTGCTGTAAACAGGCACAACGCAATCACATCCGGAAAAAAAACTCCGGATGAACGAAGAAGAAGAAGAAGTTCAACAAATGTTATTAATATCTTAGTTTGGAAAACAAGAAAACGGGAAGCCAAATGAGAAACTAAGAATAAGTGTAAGTATAACACTTATTATTCTCTTAGAGTACCAACGAAACACCTAAGCCAAAGAAGACTAAACTAGAGTAAAAGATTATATGGTCATTACTTTACAGAATACTGTTGGCAAGGTGTTGGGAAAGGTTATTATTAAATGTTGCTTTCCCATTGGAGGACTTTGCTAGGCAATTTTACTTTCAGTAGTTTGCCAACTGGTAAGATCGAGGGGAAGGGAACAAGGGGAAGGCAGAGAAGTAAATACCTGGATGGCTTGGCCACGTGGCATGGTCGAGACAGGAACACTGAGCTGATCCACGACTCTGTTGATCGAGTGAGATGGCGAATCATGACCGCCCACGCTTGTCGGCACGGCAATGATGAATGAAAAGTTTGCCATTGCTTTCTACACGAGAAGTCAACATTTGAGTCCAACTTAATGCCTGTGTTCGGGTTGAACCGCCCACCTCGAAATCAGCGCGCTGGAAATTTAGCAGCAAGTGCTCTGATCCTTTCGGCCACGTCGACGTCTGGTTGGAAAAGACAATTGCCAAAAAATTGCCAGATCGCCTGGAAAAATATAAGTTGTATTTTTAAGGACTGTGCTGCGTTTGAAAATATTGCCGGTCCAAGTTTTGTATTCACCCTCTGTAAAGTTCATGTAACATAATAGGTAAATGCAAAATTTGGACCGGCAATATTTTCAAACAATGCACAGCCATTAAAAATACACCTTGTATAAACTGGATTCGATGGGACTGGGGAGTTACAGTTACAGACCAAGAAAAGACGCTTAGACAAATGTTGTGATCATTGAATATAATGTATATGAAGGCTTTCCGAATAATTACGAAACTGGTTGCGGCCGTGGATCTAGAGGATGTGTACAATAGAGTTAAGTGTAAACTTTACATGCAAATGTTTATGGATGTGGAAACCTGTCCCTTACAGGACGTCGCATTCAACCCCGGCAGTTATTGGCTGTTTGTGATTTTCTAAGCAACAATACGTTCGGTCGCTAGTTTGCCTTTGCTTTCTGAGTGGCAGAAGCGCTTACTCTTACTGTGTAAAAACTGCGTTTACTATTCTTACGGGCACGGACACCATGGCCAACTTTTTACAATGTCCAGATCATCATCACTATGTGCCCCGCCATCAGGCGTACGTGTGCGTGCATCACCACATATCTCCTTTTTCCTGGTGTTCTGGATAATTCTATTGGTGATATTCCCCCATGCCACAGCCCCAGTTCAAACAGTAACACTTCCACTCGACCTGATTCTGCCTCTTCTAGTAGAAGTTCTGTGCGCTAAACTTCGCAGTCCCCTTTCCCTTTACAGAAAACATGTTTTGATTGTGTTCATCATCTGTCGATGCAGTGATTTGTTATATTGGAGATGTTCCTTTTCCCGCTTTTGGACTTTCGAAATCTGGTTACGGTTACTAGATATGCTTCCAGTGTTTTTCTCTGATTAGTGGTATGTATGTTTTGTTGAATGAATTACCAGAAAACGATAAGTAGATTGTGAACTTCACAAGAACACGGTTACAAGTAACAAAATGAACGTTACGGCTAAAGCCTTCATCAGCACAGAATTAAAAAAACACAAACCGACAAAAATACATGAAAAACACTACATGAAAATATAAAAACTTGACAGACTAGGAAACCAAAACGTGAAACATTTAGTAGCAGTTCATGGAATGGGCAATGATTATTAACACTAGAGTTAGGGGGGCTGCGGGGTCTCGAGGTATGGTGTCCGCCTCGCGTGCTGGAGATCCCGGCTTCAAGCCCCGGTGGGGACCGGGATTTTTTCACGTGGACTTCTAGTAAAAATTCCCCCTGGTCTCTGGGTAGTGAGATCGGACGCCCGTGTGTATTGTTGCGCACGTAAAAAATACCTTGGCAGTTGGAAATCGAAAAAGAGTAGCCTAACGGCGCTGCCCGGGCAAAATTTCGAGTTAAAAATCTACCCAAAGTATTTCAGGATCTGAGCTGAGTTTCTCCAGACTCATGTTTGAGTTAGGAGAACGGAGCACTTATGGGTTGCACCTGTGTGCCGTGATGTTGATCCGTGGACTAAACTAAACTAAACTAACACTAGAGTTAGGGAAACAGCAGTACAGTTTAAAAAGGCAATGAATGAATCACCAGAAAACGAGAAGATTTTGAGCTTTACAAGAACACGATAACACGAAGTGGGCGTTTATGTTTTGTTGGGGAGTTTCTTGTTTGTTACTTCTGGCTTATTTAGATGGCTGCGTGTTTAAGAGTGTTTCTCTCTTCCACTGTGTTTCTGTTTGTGTTGTTGGTGCCTTGAGTTTCAGGTGTTCAGTCCTGACAATGACTAGACCTTAAAAGATCTCACCGGTGTTTTTCAATCCCGTTTACTTCAGACCGTGTCTTACTACGGTTGGCGCTTTTTTAATTGGTATAACTCTGGTGTTGACTTTTTTTGTTTTCGGTGATGTGGAACCGTTTCCCCCCTCCCGCATTCCACTGTGGCCTTTCCATCATTACTTGTCGTCTTCTTTTCTTGTTCTTGGTGAAAGTGGAACAGTGGGGTTTCCAGTTGTCAATAAGTTTTCGAACAGCTTTTTTCATTACATGACCAATAAGCATTGTGTATCTCCTTCTTATATTTGTGTACGTTCTACTTTCATTGGCATTTTCCCGTTGTTAGTTACTCTGGCAATTCCTAAAATATTCGCAACATTCATCTCTGTTGTCTCAAAGACATGCCAAATTGGCTGTTCACCTTCCATGATTCACTCCGTGCCATACGGCAAAAAGGTTCAATATAGCATTTCAGTACAAATTTTCTGACATTCACTGACACTGATAGTAACTAGTGCATAAGATGCTATTCATCTTCTGAAATGCAGCTGTTGCTTGTAATCTCTGTCACACATCTTCCAACTAATATTATGATTATTTCCAAAATATTTGAATTTATTGACGAGGTTGGTTAAGAATTGTCACTTTTATTGTCATATCACATTTTGGTGGTACCTTTTTCCTGTGATATAAGCATTGTTTTTTTTTTTCTTAACATGAAGAAATAAAAAAAGTTTGTGGTATAAAAATAGATAAATTCAAAGAATTGTACAAGGGAGACTTTTAGCAATCGTACATATGGGACCTTCCAATGTGTGATAAGATTCAGCGCATCAACTAAAGTCAGTTGCATGTCCTTCACATGAAGTTGCAATTAACCCCAGCAATTAATTATTGTTCCTGATATACAAGGCGTTTTTAGTTTAGTAGTTTGCTATTGTTTTCTGAATGGCCATATATTGGAAATCAACACAAAGCGGTTTGTTTTCAAATCGCTCATTGCTGGTTTCATACCCTACCACTTCTACTAGCAAAATATTCATGCAAAGGAATTTGCAAATGTAAGCGAGCGCTTAGTTACAGCAACATACATAAATACCTTGATGGTTTGGCAGCATGGGATGGTCGGGACAAGAAAACAGACCTGATTCAAGAATCTGGTGATTGTATGAGATGGAGAACCATGACCACCCACGCCTGTCGGCATGGCACTTGATGATGATGATGATGACACAACAACGATTTATTGCACAGACAATACTAGAACAATAATGAACAAGAAGAACATTTCCACAAGAAATATAAAGAGGAGTTAATTTTACATCCAACACAATGAACTGAAACAAAATGATAGTTTCTATAACAAGTTTTTAATACCCCCAGAGAAAACGTAAATATATTATCAATGTGTATGATGTTTCAGGAACTGCCAACAAAACTATGACACATGGATAAAGCAGGTAGTTCCAAGCCCCACCCTGCTGTTGGGCTGTGAAATCTGAGGTCTTCACATACACTAGCCACATTATACCACATGAGGTGTGTTAAACATTTGAGTAAGTGTGTAAAGGTCCCTTCTACACGTCTAAAAATGCATTGGGTATACGGTGCTAAACCCATATTTTATAGATCAATCTGCACCCATTTCAGGTTGGATCAACCAGGTAATACTGGTCAACGTTTAAAATTCACATCTGCCGTAATCATGGAGTGAGCCCACCTAGAGGGCAGATGAGGTCTAGCCACCATGCTGCAATACTGCAATAGCCCACAGACAATTGCACAAATATTAATAAAATTATATTAATTCAAGAGTGTTCAAGTTATATATTTTGTGTGTGTGCTTGCTTGTTTTAAACTCAAGCATAGTCCGTAAACATCAGCTACTACTTCTAGTGCAGTGGAATGCTTTTTGTGTGTAGATTAGCTTTCCCCATTACCAGTGTCCCTCGCCATCAGGCAAACCACTATGACTTGATGACCCACTGAGTGCTGATTGGTCAACATAAATATGGATGTAGCAATGCATGCTGCACCTTAAGACTTGAAGAGTCCTTTACCATATTTTACTTAATATTCGCCAATCCATTTGTACTGTGCTGAATCATGGTTTGGTTACGTCCTCTGTTGATGTGAGTCAGGTCTTAGATATGACTGAGCTACCATATAACTGTAGACAGTACTACCTGCTTTCTGTTAGCGTACCAAAGCCTTGGTCGGCAACTGATCTAGAATTGACGCTCCAACTGGTGGACAAATAGAGCACTGTTTTGCTGATCCCACAGCTTCTGCAGCTGGTTTTGTTCCAGACGTATTGGTGTTACCTTTCCTCTGAAGTAAACTAGGCAGGCCAAGCGAGGGATCATGTTGCATGGGCAACACATGGTCTCTGCAATTAGGTCTAGACTTTGTGTTTTGGAGAGATATAACACCATCTCTGGTCTCCGCCATGGGTTGTAGTTATTTTGACTTTTTTTTTTTTAAACTACATCTGTCAAGACTGCCAGGTGCCAGTAGTAGCAGTGATGTGAAACTTTAAATACCTGTCTTGCACACCTCACGGGTTTATGGGTTTGGAGAGGGGAAGGAGAATCCTGCAACAGTGCCCAAGGAGATGGTACTTTAGTACTGGGTCAGGAGAAGTCTTTCCACCAATGAGAAGTCTGTCCACCAACCTTACTCCAACAGTATACAAGCATTTTCCAGGGCTTAAAGTGACATAAATGCCAACGCAGCTGACTTTAGAATTAACATTCAGGCTTCCTGAGGTACGCTATTAACTAAATAGTCAATGAACCAATCAATTAAACAACCAGTCAACCATTATAAAATGTCCGTAGAAAATTGTTACAAGTTAGTTGCATGTCCTTTATAGGATGTCACAATTTTTACGTTCAGTAGTTTATCACTGCTTTTCTGAACCTGGCGTTTATACCAATGAAATCAATGCAAGACGTCCTGTCTCCATATTGTGTGCAGCTGATTTAGAACCCTCAACTCAGTGTGTCAGAGAATTGTGAAATCTGTTCACTGCCCCAAAGCCACGGCGCTGGCTTGAAAATCGTTACTATATTTATTTTTTTTTAAAACCAGCTTACATGTAGTAATTTTTAGTTAATAACTAAATCTGAAGAAAACAATGCACATTCAAAGCACCACAGCATACAGGTTGAAAACGAGTGACAACTTATGGCATAACAAGAATACACTGCTACCATATATAAATATATATACGGTATATATAATAGCTTATAAATATTATATGCAACAATAATAAATGCTGTGAAGTGTTGTACAGAATTACAATGACCAATCTTCTACAATCTGCAGAAAAGGACATATATAGAACATAGAAAATGCTTTTAGCCCCACACCAGATCCATTTAATGAAAGTATGAATGTCAGTTTCAGCATGTGTGAGTGTGCAATTGTGGGTACAGTATATATTAAAGCCGAGAAGGTTAATCTGGTCAACAAATGCCCGTAGATGAACGCAGAAGAAGAAGAAGTATATATTATAGTGGATTTGTAAGTACACAGGTAGTTTTTTTTAATTTGCAGCTCACTCGCTATTAACTCAAGCTTAGTCCACACAGACTACTTCTAGTAGTGGTGGACTGAATTCTGCGTGTGGATTAGCTTTCCATATTAAGTGTCCCTCGCCATAAGGCAAACCCGCTTCAACCTCAGAGGTACTTGTAATTTAAGTCCTCAAGTCAAGGACAATAGGTCAACATTTTAGTCCAAATGTCCGGAGTAGGCAAACCCGCTTAGTCCAAATGTCCGGAGTAGGCAAACCCGCTTCAACCTCAGAGGTACTTGTAATTTAAGTCCTCAAGTCAAGGACAATAGGTCAACATTTTAGTCCAAATGTCCGGAGTAGGGGTTCACCCTTACCTCGGCATTAGAACACCGGATGTTTAAGAACATGCGTTCTTATCCATTCGGCCATGCTGAGTACACAGGTCCGTTTCCTGAGAAGTAAATATGTACATGTATGTCTTTATTTACGCATGCCCTAAAAAATTAAAATACTGCATGTCTTTTTACAGTATGTTGCAGTTAACCCCAGTCCTTATTGGCTGGTCATGATTTGCTAGGAAATTTTATTTCCAGTAGTTTGCCACTGCTTTCTGAAAGAGAAGTCAACATGCAAATCCAACTGACCGGTTTGTTAAATGAACCCACTACAGTGTCAGAGAACCCACTACAGTGTCAGAGAACCCACTACAGGGTCAGAGAACCCACTACAGTGTCAGAGAACCCACTAAAGTGTCAGCAGAGAAAGTTTAAGCTCAAGCGTGTTAAACATCTAAGCCATGTCAACTTCTACATATGCTGTATATAAATAATAACGCTATTTTGACCTAATTATAAACTACCAAGGGTACACACACAAAACACCCTAACCTGCATAATTCACGACGACTGCACTAGCCAGGCGGAATTAATTCTTCAGGCTCAAGACCCCCCAGTTCTACACCGCAAGGTACTATAAGCATTAGATGACATATTTTTGGACAGTTTATAACCAACCAATGAAACTTGAATGTGGTAGATCATTAAATTGTGGTTTAAAATGTCTTACACAGAGCAAACTCTGGGGAGATGTCAATAACCTAAGTCGACTCTTGCTGCCTCAAACACATACAAGCTGACATTTGGTGATGGTGGTGGCAGTGCAGTAGCTATCACACTTGCCTGCTGTCTCGGTGGTCATGTGTTCCAATATTCAAGGAGGTGGAGATTTAAACAATAACTGAGTTGGACTCCCAGGCCGACTCAGTCTAGACCTTCACCATCATCATCATCACAGATCATACACCAGATATGAAAGAATATGGTAAAACAGTCTTAGTAAATAACACACGCATCCCCGTCTCTTGCAAAACAAGAATCATACGCCTCAAAAATTGTTTTGGATTTCCTATGCTGACAAATCCAACTTACAATACATGCCACAACATGAACACCTGTTCATTCTTACAATTCCCATGCTTGGATTTCTTTTGGTGAATAATACAAAGACCAGGCTTATATAAACATTTATTACTAATAAACAAGTTATAATTACTTACTCTTCATCATGTAACAAGTCCTTATGTAAACATTCATTATCATAGGGAATGTCCTAATGTAAAAAATCTTACTAATAAACTTGTTAAAATTACCCCTCATCATCATGAAACAGGTGCTAATGTAAACAATAATTACTAATAAACCTGTAATATTAACCCCTCATAATCATGAAGAATGCCCCAATGTAAAAAATCATTACTAATAAATTTGTTATAATTACCACTCATCATCATGAAGGTCCTAATGTAAATAATCATTACTAATAAACTTGTTATAATTACCCCTCATCATCGTTAAGCAGGTCATAATTTAAACAATCATTACTAATAAACCTGTAATATTAACCCCTCATAATCATGAAGAATGCCCCAATGTAAAAAATCATTACTAATAAATTTGTTATAATTACCCCTCAAAATCATGAAGAATGTCCTAATTTAAACAATCATTTCTAATAAACCTGTAATAATTAACCCACGTCATAATGAGGAATGTCCTAATGTAAACAATCATTACTAATAAACTTGTTATAATTATCCCTCATCATCATGAAGCAGGTCCTTATGTAAACAATCATTATTAACAAACCTATTATAATTATCCCTCCTTATCATGCAACAGGGCCTTTGAACAACGTCACTCTCTTCACATCATGACAAAAATCATCTCATCCCTTGTTCTCTCCCACCTCATTGCCCAGCATGTCTGCAATGTCCTGTGTCCATCTTCATGCTGGCTGACCCCTGCCTCTACTGAGGCATCTTATCTACAAATATATAATAATCTTATCTTCTTCTTTCTTTTATGATACCCGCACTTCAATTGGTGGAATCATACACATATTTAGGTAGCAAATTTGATGGAACAGATAGAGTAATAACAATAATAAGAAGAATAATACAAAAAGAGGTTTCATAGCACTAGGAAATGTGTAGATGTCAAAAGAAATTAAATCTAGTCCCAAACTTCCTCCGAAGTTGTAGAGTGTCTGCCTGTACGACGAGGAACCACCAGTCTGCACACCAATAAGCCAGACATGGGACAACGGATACTCACGCAAACCTCAGGTCCTGTACGACATCACACCGATGTTGGACAACAGGATGCCTTCATCCGACATACAGGACTTCGCGTTGGAGCTCAAGCCAACGAACATAAGCAAGCAAGCAAGCATCTTCCACTGTTGTTTCTCTAGGCTAGAAGGTTTGCCTAGATATGTCGTATTTTGGGCAGTCTCGGAGTATGTGATCTGCTGTTTGCAGCACATGTGCACATGGCTGATTAACCAATCTTGAATTTTGTATACATGTGGTTGTGTAACCAACTGTGTTCTGTTCTGAGGCACAGAACAAATTATTTGTCCTGGTTTATCCTAACATGGTAGTCATCAGCTGATAATGGTCAGATTCTGGGTCGACGTCGGGAAAAGTGAGGGAAAGATTGGCCAGATATTTCTCCGTGCAGTCGGCCTACAAAATTTTACAGCACCATCTCATCTCTGACCCATAGCAGAAATCTGCTTGGGGATTTTATTATTTTTTATTTAACGAATGTGATATCTCCCTTTTCTGTATCTAACCATGTCACATGGAGAGATAAACACTGGGTTATATTGTAACAGCTGATCGATGTGGCAATTGCTTCTCATTGATAGTGTATGCCAGGAAGGATTTTGTGGCCGATCAATGCAAATTTTCACGAAATTTAGAAGGACACAGTAACATTTGCGTTTGCGTCATGAAGAAAACTTAAATACATTATAGCCATTGGTACAATTTTATTGTTATTTTGTGTCGCTCGCTTTGAACTAAGCGTAGTCCATAGATGTGCTTCTAGGAAACTGGACAGGTTTTTGCGTGTGGATTAACATTTCCTTTTACCAGTGTCCCTTGCCATCAAGCAAACCCACTCTAACTTGAAGGTAGTTTTGTTGCATTCAAATTTAAAGAGGGTGAATACAAAACTTGGACCGGCAATATTTTCAAACACTGCACAGTCATTAAAAATATACTCTATACAACCAAACACAGATTACATTAGTCTGCATATCTGTACTGGCTTAACAATATCACTGGTTACTAATATAAATATATCATTTGTATAACTCATAAAAATAACTTTCCCCGCAGTTTGTATATGTAAAAATAAATATTTAAGAGGATATTTTCTCAAACAATTTTTGTCTAAAATTGAGCATAGCATGTATATTTTTAAATGTCAGCAAGTCGGCTAGAGAAAAGAAATCAGAGGATGCTTTACTGAACCTTGAACCTGTCACAGGATTCATAACACGGACGGCGTCTTCAAAGGAAGCTGTCATTGATGTCGCAGCTGGGTATAGCTTCAACTTCCACAAATTAACCTCCGCACTTTTTGCAACCTGCTCTGTCTGTGACAGATTACTATGCAAACTTGCAGAAAAATGCTCAGTGATGCCTTTAGTGTTTTCAGGCATAATATCTTCTTTAAGAAGACCCTGGACTTCCATGAGGTGGCCAATATCAGATCCCATAAATGGTAGAGACTCCACATCACAAGGTGAAACAGATTTCTTCAGATTGTCATCCAAGCTAAAATAAACTGTTACATATTTGGTCTGACTTTCCACAGTTATAGGCACAGTGTGCAGGAATGTATTTTTAGGAATGGCCAATCTGGCAGTATGTGCTGTTGTTTCATCCCACAAAAGCTGACAGTTGCTGAGAATGCATTTTTCGTGTATGTGAACAGGCAACTCAAAATCACAATACTCTATAAAACAATCAGCGGCAACTGTTGATTCACAGTTGATAAAAGAATGAATAACGCATGCAGTTGACGATACTCTGCTATTATTTCTCTCAACATGTTTTGAAATAAAACACTGTGTGCACTAGTATTCTTCCCATCTGAGCACCAATCATTCCAAGAATTAAAGACATCCTTTTCAAAGGCCAATTGGCTCTGGAACTGCTCATCCTGGCAGAAATGATGCTGCAGCTCTTTCATAGTTCCAATGTGGATAAACACTGAAGCATTCATGACGAGCACATGGATGTCTGAACCATTCAAACAATCAAAAACACCTTGCCTCATCTGAAGCAGATTTGGTGTCACCTGGCTAACATTAGATGTAAGATGGATGTATTTATTTGTAGCACATGTCCCCACTGCTTGAAGAAAATCCCCATAAGCATCAATCTCACAGGAAAGACTGCCAACTGACTTCTTAAAGTTCAGGAGTTTCTGGATGATGTCCACACCAAAGTAAAAACTGCTGTCAGTATAAACCACTTCTCCATCAATATGAATCCCACCAGCAAAATCGTGAATTTCACCTTTCAATAATGCACCATGCAACTTCATTCGTTCATCCGTCGGTTTCTGTAAGACTTCAAAACACTCACTCACAACAACTGGATTCATTGGATCCATGTCTGCGATATTTTTTATCACAAAAACACCGTGTGTTCTGCCCACCTCTATTGGAGAAGGATGAGCTAGAGCAGTGAAGCCTTTCCCGGGAATTCTCCATTCACTGCTTGTGGTCAAACTATACACAAGAAAGTCATCTGCACAAACTAGAAAGACACCAGGTTCAATTTTGTCCACAAAAGGCCAGTACAAGGCTAACTTCAGATCAAGCATCTGGTACGGCGGGCTTCCGTGAGGCAGCAGAGAAAATATCTTGCCTAGGACTGTAGAACTTGGCATTCTTTGGCTCCAGCCACCAGCGTGGATCATGAGAATTTTCTTCTGGTAAATTTCAGATCCATAAAGACTGCCCAGAAATTCTAATGCAGTCAAGGTGGATCCCCCATTACCTGTGAAAGACATAAAATAAAGCAGTACAATTAACCTTTTTTTTAAACATGCCATTAACACTGTCTGTCTCTCGCTTTGAATGGACATTCTGTCAGACTGCTGTTCATCCATCTTTTGATGTTATCTTCCCAGTTGTATCGTTGTCTACCTCTTGCTCGTTTGCAAGATCCTTTAAGTATGGTTTTTATAAGAGTGTTATGTCTTTACTCCCTCAGATAGTAGACAACGAATCCAGGTATTGAATAACTCTTGTCAAACCACAATCATGATGTGATTGGCTTTACCTCCAAACATGCCAGCTTTAAACAACACAGGTGATAATGGCGAACCCTGCAGCTTGCTGGGATGTATTGTTGTCGGTCCAGGGGTACATCATCTGCATTTTAACAATATATTTCGCTGAAGTTGGGCCACAGTGATCCAGCTGAGGAGGACAAGGACTAATCTTAAATTTAAAATGCTGCCGCATTAAAAACTTGAATGGTACTCTGTCTTTTTCAAGCTTGATTTTAAAAGCACATGTTTAAATGCCTGAGTCCCCTCTGCCGTGCGTCCACCTTGACGAGGTAGAGGGGCTTGAGCGTTCCAATGACCCCAAGAGCTATGCCGACGGTAGCACAGCTACTGGTAGGGTCACCCATGTCGGACAGGTCAAGGGAGAGGGACCAGACGAAGTGACGCACAAACCTGCTGCCTTGTAGGTAGACTGGGGACAGTCAAAGGCTAGGGAAAGCATCCCGAACAAATGCTTGTCGAAATCGGATGTACTGAGCCACAGGCTTGACAAAGAAGTGCAACGTAACTTTATCATTTCATGATGCCACAGATGAAAATTAATCGTTATGGTGCTAATCCCGTGAAGTCCCATCAGGCGGTGATAGTGCCGGGCCCCCTGCCTCGAGGGGGTCCACCCATGACTACTGGTGGTCACCTTCCCCTGTGCTGTGGAGTCAAGGCACAGAGGAGTAGGTTAAGAGCTATTGACCAAACACCCCGGACACTCAACATACTACAATGGAATGCAGAAGGAGTTTATAACAAGAAAGCCTCCCTAACACAGCGTCTTCATAAAGATAGAATAGATGTGGCATGCATTCAAGAGACACACCTCAACGCCAATCGCACATTTTCAGTCAGAGGATATCAGGCCACACGTTTCGACCGCGAAGGACACAAAGGAGGAGTTGTAATACTTACACGAAATACAATACCTTGCAGCGAAGTATCTGTGATCTCTGACAACCAAACGGAAATTATAGGTGTTGATATAATGATAAAGGACGTGAAAATAAGAATTTACAATCTATATAGCCCGGCAGATAAGGATCTTACACTCTCAAACATGGAAATAACTGACACAAATTGCATTGTTGTCGGAGACTTTAATAGCCGTTCAGAAAGATGGGGATACCCAGATACTGACAAAAGAGGAGATGAAGTGGAGGACTGGGAAATAGACTCAAATCTCCATCTACTTAACAAAGCGGATGACACACCGAGCTTCTACTCCAGAAGATGGATTACCACTTCTACTCCAGACTTAGCTTTCTGCACAGGAGACATCCTCCACAAAATCGATCGCCATGTGCTGGACCAATTAGCAGGTAGTGACCACAGACCAATCAAGCTTGTAATAAATATGGAGTATGTTCCACAGGAGCAAAAGCCTTTGCCCCGTTGGAATTACAAACGAGCAGATTGGGACAGATTTGCCATACTAACAGACAAATATTGTGAAAACGTAAATACACGATATGGCAACATGAAGCAAATGGTGGAAAGTCTAAACAGAGCAATAATACAGGCGGCCACTGAGTCTATTCCAAGAGGAGCAAGGAAAAATTACAAACCATACTGGACTGAAGAACTACAATTTTTGGAGGACAAAGTTGAAGATGCTAGGAAGACCGCAGAGAGAGAACAAACAACTGAAGCGAACATCTCTCTCAAAGCCATCTCAGCAAAATATAAAAGAACAGTAAATCAAACAACAAGAGATTGTTGGAGGAAAAAAACAGAAAACCTGAATTTTGACAGGGATGGAAACAAACTATGGAAACTAGTGAAAGCCATGAACAATGAAGGACCTAGAAATAAACAAATAACAATTAAACAAGGAAATGCCTTGCTTACAGGAAAAAAGGCTGCAAATGCACTAATGGAACACTATGCCAGTGCAAACCACATTGATATTACAGCCGAACAGAAGAAAGCAATCAAAGATAAACAGATACATCATACATATACAGAGACAGCAGCAGAATATATGATGGCAAATCTAACAATGGAAGAAATGGAACAGGCAATGAATACCCTAAAAAAGAAGACATCACCAGGAAAGGATGGAATCACAAATGAAATGCTAATAGGACTAGGCACTAAGGCAAAAAAGAAACTACTAGCAGTCCTAAATTACAGCTGGAAGAGGGGAATAGTCCCACAGGCATGGAAGGAAGCTATACTAATACCAGTCCCAAAGAAAGGAAAAGACCTGGAAGAACCAAATGGCTATCGACCTATCAGTCTTCTTAGCTGTGTAGGAAAATTAATGGAACGCATTATCAATGGCAGGCTAACATGGCATCTGGAAGAAAACCAACTCTTAACACCTCACCAAGCAGGATTCAGAAAGTACAGATCTACTGAAGATCAAATAACCTATATAGCTCAGGAAATAGAGGATGCCTTCCAAGAGAAAAAGCACACACTAGCAGTCTGGATAGATTTAGAAAAAGCATTTGATAAAGTATGGAAGGAAGGACTGAAAGTAAAACTGCAAAAGATGCATGTTTGCGGGAAAATGTACAAATGGATCAGCCACTACCTTGAGAACAGAACTGCCAGGACAAAAGTACAAGGACAAACCAGCAAAATGATGCTGTTGGAGCAAGGTGTCCCCCAAGGAGGAGTTCTTTCACCAACATTATTCCTAGCATATATAAACGACATCACGGAAAATTTTCCAGCCAGAGTACACACATCATCCTTTGCAGATGACCTAGCCATATGGACATCTGAAGAATATATTAGTACAGCTAACAGCAGAATACAGCAAGCCCTATTAGCGCTAGAGGACTGGTCAAAATCATGGCTAGTGAAGATAAGTGAGGAGAAAACAACATGCACAGTGTTCTCCCTCTCAACTAAAACTCAGCAACCTAAGCTGGTATTGAATGGAAAAATATTGCGCCATGAAGAAAATCCAAACTATCTAGGAGTCACCTTTGATCGTCGCCTGACATGGAAGACACAGGTTGAGAAAAATCGAACAAGAGCAAGGCAAAGAATGGCAATCATGAAAAAGCTTGCTGGTACAACATGGGGAGCAGATGAGAAAGTTCTCAAGAAGTTATATACTGGACGGGTGAGGCCAGTACTGGAATATGGCATTGCAGCTTGGGCAACAGCAGCTAAGTCAAACTTTAACAAAATAAGTAGAGTCCAAAATCAAGGAATGCGAATCATAACTGGAAGCCTGAAGACAACGCCTATTAATGAATTAGAAAAGATCACTTGTTTACAACCAATGCAGGATAGAAGAGATAGCAGAGCCCAGCAACAAGCAGAAAAATTTAGAAGATTGACAGACCACCCTATGTACAACAGATTTAATGGTTTTGGAAAGGGAAGACTGAAGCGTAGCAACTTTGTAGAAACTGCAAAACGAAGGATTAGGTCAGATCCTATTCTTAACATATCAACAGTCAAGCCCATACACAATGCACACAAGTTCCCAGCTTGGAGACAGCAGCAACTGCCTGAGATGATAGAAAACATTCCTGGTATTGAGAAAAAGAACACTCAGCATGAAACCGAAAGAAGAGAAATAACCCTAAACTACATAAAAGAACATTACCCAAGCAGGAATTGGACCCATGCATATACAGATGGATCAGCCAAAAATTCAATAGAGAATGGAGGAGGAGGAATTCTCCTAAATTTAAAAAATGGAGCGAAAAAAACACATTCAATGGCAACTGGAAAATTTTCAAGTAACTTCAAAGCGGAGGTAGAGGCTCTGAAAACTGCAGCAGAAATGCTCCTGATGGAGGAAAATAAAGAGAAGCAAATAGCTATCTTCACAGATGCAAAGTCAGCTGTCTCAATACTGAAGAGCAATAACAGCACAGAACTAACTGACCTAAGAGCAGCACTCCATGGTCTATGCCAGAAATCCAAAAAAGTTGTAATACAGTGGATCCCATCACATTGCAGTATACCTGGAAACGAAGAGGCTGACAGACTGGCAAAAGAGGGCGGACGACTACCACAGCCTGACATAGACATAACCTATAATGAGGCAAAGAGGTTGATAAAAAGCACTTATAGAACCAAATGGGAATCAGAGCATCCAGGCCATCAGAAGGATGATGCATATTACAAACTCGACCGAAGAGAACAAGTAGCAATCTTCAGACTCCGCACAGGACATAACAGGCTGAAATACCACTTGTTCAATAAACTAAAGATAGGAGATACCGATGAATGTAATTGTAGAACTGGAAAAATGACAGCAAAACATTTGCTGCAGGATTGCCCAACGTATGCAGAACAGAGAAAGATATTTTGGCCCACACCTGCTTCATTTGAGGACAAGCTCTATGGAGATATCAACAAGCTAAAGTTGACCGCAGATTACTTTAACTATATACAGGTTGACATTTAAAGGTGCATGAAGACCCAGAGGCATGAAATGGAATATTGCTTGGATAGCAAATCCATTACGTGGAAAGTGCCAAATCAAAAGCCCATTGTGTGGGCTTCATAAAAGGTGGAAAAGTGTCCTAGTGGCACGAAATGGAATATTGCTTGGCTAGCAAATCCATTACATGGAAAGTCCGAATCGAAAGCTCACTGTGTGGATGTCATCTGCAGACTGCATACTTCTGGTTTCCGGAAGAACAGCCTATGGTGAACGGAAGGCCCAATATACGGAAGTGAGGCTAAGCAGCCATGTGCAGGACGTGACGATTCCTTGGGTGAGCCCAGTACCAGAGCGCTATGTATCGGCTCTGCAAGTATGGAAGCCTCCTTGGATGGCGGGGAATGCCCATGGTCTGCCCCTGCCTTCCCTTGAGGGCTGACCAGGATCTTTGGCTGTTCTATATGGACCAGCTGGGATGGGGGATAACACCACAACAGTGAGAGTCAAACGTCCTAAGAAACCCCCGGGAAGGTTAACCCGGTCAACAAATGCCCGCAGAAGTCGGATGTGTCGGCCTAACGGCGCAAGAACGCAGCTCTGCTGTAAACAGGCACAACGCAATCACATCCGAAAAAAAACTCCGGATGAACGAAGAAGAAGAAGAAGAAATGCCTGAGTGGAAGACCTCGCACACATTGTAAACAACTTCTGCATTCCCCCAGTTTCACTGTTTTTCTGATTTCAGTCCCCAAGATTTCTCTACTTTTAGTCACCCAGGTTTCTCTCTTTTCAGTTACCTAGGTGTCTCTATTTTTCAGACCCCAGGGTTTCTCTGTTTTCAGTCCCCAAGGTTTCTCTGTTTTCAGTCCCCTAGGTTTCTCTGTTTTCTCTCTCACAGGTTTCTCTTTTGTCTGTCACCAAGGTTTATCTGTTTTCAGTCACTCAGTTTTGTCTGTTTTCAGTCCCAAAGGGAAGGTCAGCATCGTCGATTGGGTAAGAACGCATGTTCTTAAATATCCGTTGTGCTGATGCTGAGGTTAGGGGTTCAACCCTTACACCGAGCAGCTGGACTAAAATGCTGACCTGTCGTCCTTGACTTGGGACATAAATTACAAGTACCTCTGAAGTCGGAGTGGGTTTGTCGGTTGGCGAGGGACACTGTTAATATGGGAAGCTAATCCACATGCACATTCAGTCCATCACTACTATAAATAGTGTGTATGGACTATGCTTGAGTTCAAAGCGAGCGAGCGGGAAAAAAAAGTCCCCAGGGTTTCTCTGTTTTCAGTCCCCAGGGTTTCTCTGTTTTCAGTCCCCAGGGTTTCTCTGTTTTCAGTCCCCAGGGTTTCTCTGTTTTCAGTCCCCAGGGTTTCTCTGTTTTCAGTCCCCAGGGTTTCTCTGTTTTCAGTCCCCAGGGTTTCTCTGTTTTCAGTCCCCAGGGTTTCTCTGTTTTCAGTCCCCAGGGTTTCTCTGTTTTCAGTCACTCAGGTTAGTTAGTTAGTTAGTTAGTTAGTTAGTCGACAGATCATCCTCGTTGCACATCGAACCATTCAGTCCATAAGTGCTCGGATCCCCTCCTCAGTAAATCCCGCAGCGTGTAGCGGCTAACGACGCCAGTTCTGTGTTGGTTTATCAATCTTCTTTGGCTTCCTGCGTAGTGTTCTTGTTTGGCCACCCCTCTTTTAATTTGCTGCTCCCGCAGTCTGGCCATTGTTGTAGATTCACAGTCATCACTTGGTTCTCGCAAAAGTCTCACTTCTCGTAGAGCATTCAGAATGTCAGCCTGGTCCATGGCGCATCCTCCCTCCACAGTAGCCTCACCTGCGAGCTTGTCAGCCCGCTCATTTCCTTGTACTCCCGCATGACCTGGCACGAAGATGAAACTAATCTTTGCCAGCCGAGACCGCTTCAGAGGCAGCAACCATTCTCTTCGGATCGACCCCTCCTCTATCCTCTTGATCATGTTCATTGAGTCGCTAAGGAAACAAGCCCTAGTGAATGTCTGTGTCTCGAGCCATGTTATTGCTTTACTTACTGCCATGACTTCCATGGTCAGGCTACTTGTGGTTTCAGTGAAAGCACCAGAGTCCTCCTTCACAATTCTCCCTCCGGCCCGAGCTGTAAAGGCCCATGAGCTTCTCACATGTCGGACGACCGACCCATCTGTGTAGATGACCGCGTCACCGTCTAGCGAATTCTCGAAAATCAACGCTTGTACTTCAGCCTCAACAGCAGCCGGATTTTCTTGTCTGCATTTTCTATCTAGTTGGATGCAAACTGAAAAGGATGTGCAGAAGTCTGTTGGCACTTGCACCCACTCCTCGCCAGGTTCTAAGTCCTCAAGTGAACACACCTGTTGAAGAATGTCTTCGGCTTGACCCATCCACGACCGTCCTCTTTTTAACCTGCTGCCCTTCACCTTCCTAATTTCACTATGCAGTGGATGTTGTGTGTTTGCGTTAATTCTGAGGTAGGGCGCGTGCCCTGCAAACTTGTATTCTCTCTTCAATGGTTGGAAAATCAAGAAGGTAGCGCATCGCCCCGCATGCTGTATCTCTTGTACATCCAAGAATAATGCGCATAGCTTCATTCTGTATCCTTTCCATCCTTTCTATCTGCTTATGGCTGAGAGTCAGGATTGCCATTGCATACTCCAAAACAGACATGACCAGCCCCTCGTACAGAAGACATAGATGGCGCTGCTCACAGTTTGCTGCCGCCATCACCCGCATCGCTGCCAAACCCTGCTTGGCCTTTGTTATCACCTGGTCTATGTGCACATTATAAGCAAGGCTTCGATCAAACCGTATCCCCAGGTAATTCATTGCCTGCGTTCTTTCCACCGTCTCTGAACACAGCATTACAGTTGGTGTTGGATTGTTGACAATATGATTATTCAACGAGAACCAAGTCACTGTTGCCTTTGTTGGGTTGACCATTGCCCCAGCTTCATCACACCAAGTACTTATGCGATTGAGTTCGGTTTGTAGTTCCACAGCAACCTCCTCTCTATCCTTACCCTGACGATACACTAAAACATCATCGGCATACGACTATGTCCTGCCAGGTCCAGTGATCTGCTCACTGGTGATTCTCACTGTGTAGGCGTTGAACAGTACCGGAGATAATGGTGATCCCTGTGGTAGGCCAGGATATATTGTTGTTGGTTCCGAAGTCCAACTGCCACATCTAAAAACTACTTTCCGTTGGTAGAGGGCTGCAGCGATCCAACTAAGGAGGAATGGACTTACGTTTAGTTCAAGAAGCTGAAACATTAAAAAATCCAGTGGTACTCTGTTGTATGCGTCCTCAAGAT
Source organism: Cepaea nemoralis (assembly GCA_014155875.1). NCBI lineage: Eukaryota > Metazoa > Mollusca > Gastropoda > Stylommatophora > Helicidae > Cepaea > Cepaea nemoralis. The sequence goes on from JACEFZ010007128.1 coordinate 400,491, forward strand.
CAATCGCTGCAGCAACGGTTTCAGTGCCTGAGTGGAAACCTTCATAGACATCATGGGCAAAGACTGCTGCATTGGTCCAGGTTTCTCTTTTGGACGGTACCCACCCAGGGTAGGTGGGAAAACACCTTGCCTCTCTAGTTGGCTTGATATTTTCCTGGCAATTACCTTCTCCAGCAGCTTGCCTATTGTATTCTGCATGGTTATAATTCGATATCCCTGAATTTTTTTGTGGTCTTTGTCAGGCTTCGGCAAGGGAATCAGATAGCTGTGTAACCATTCCTCCTTGATGCTAGCACTCCCTATACTGTTGTTGTACATGTCTGCTAGTTTCTCTAGCTCATTGTCGGTACACCTATTTATGTCGTCGTATCTTATGCCATCAGGACCTGGAGCACTGTTTTTTGATCGTCGAAGCACAGCCTTGATTTCTTTCACTGTCACTGTGTTTTCCTCCGAAGTGTTCTGGGCCTTGCATCTGTCTGAGGTGACCTCCTTCCAGGGTTTCTCTGCTTTCAGTCACTCAGGTTAATGTTTTCAGTCCCCAAGGTTTCTCTGTTTTTAGTCCCCTAGGTTTTGTTTTCTCTCCCCCAGGTTTTTCTGTTATCCATCACCTAGGTTTATCTGGTTTCTCTCCCCAAGATTTCTCTGTTTTCAGTCATATAGATTTCTCTGTTTTCAGCCCCTAGTTTTCACTGTTGTCGGTCACATAGATTTCTCTGTTTTCATTTACTGACATCTATCAAATATACTATAAGTGATTATTTAATATCAACACTGAATATAAACAAAATAATCGAATGCAATAGCAAACGCAATTTAGATGTATTACCTATTCTAACACCCGGAGGATCAGGTACCACAATCATAGTCAGATCTACTGGCAGCTCATTCCTTTGAAATTTCTCATTAATCTGCAGCTCAAATGCTTCCTTCTGTGAAGCATCGGCAGTCGTTATGACAACGAGGTCCCAAAACGGTCTTCGGCCACTGTCTTTCTTCTTACCTGGATAAAGAGTATATAGAGAGAACTTCATTCCAGAATGACTATTATAAAGTAAATCACACTGTGCTGTTTAGGGAGGCTGTATGTGTTAATGGGTGTGTGGCTGGGTGTGTGTGTCTGCATGTATGCACTCTCACATGTGTGTGAGAGAGAGAGAGAGAGAGAGAGAGAGAGAGAGAGAGAGAGAGAGAGAGAGAGAGAGAGAGAGAGAGAGAGAGAGAGAGAGAGAGAGTGAGAGAGAGAGAGAGCTAGCTGTTAGATAAATCCACTCTGTGCTAGCTGTTAGATAAATCCACTCTGTGCTAGCTGTTAGATAAATCCACTCTGTGCTGGCTGTTAGATAAATCACTCTGTGCTGGCTGTTAGATAAATCCACTCTGTGCTGGTTGTTAGATAAATCATTCTGTGCTAGCTATTAGATAAATCCACTCTGTGCTGGCTGTTAGATAAATCCACTCTGTGTTAGCTGCTAGATAAATCCACTCTGTGCTAGCTGTCAGATAAATCCACTCTGTGTTAGCTGTTAGATAAATCCACTCTGTGTTAGCTGTTAGATAAATCCACTCTGTGTTAGCTGCTAGATAAATCCACTCTGTGCTAGCAGTTAGATAAATCCACTCTGTGCTAGCTGTTAGATAAATCCACTCTCTGCTAGCTGTTAGATAAATCCACTCTGTGCTAGCTGTGCTATTCATGTACCAGACCCACATAACCCGTACCTAATAACAAACAAACCCAAAGCAGTTTGGGAATCACTCTGCAATTAAAAATATGTCACCTTCAATCACGAGATAAAACACACCTGTTGCAAACTGTCAACAGCCCCATCTTATCAGCTCTTGTTTTATGGCAAATTAATAAAATAAACAGTAACGTGTTAACTCTACATCTTAAAATCAATTCTTTCTTGAACTTTCTACATCTTAAAAATCAATCCTATATTTTTATAACTTGTTTTCTTCCCTCTTGATATACAACACATATGTTGCTTTGTGTGGTTCAGTGGCTATGGTGTCTGCATTTGTGTTTTTTTTGCAGTTGTTGCGCTCACTTGCTTTGAACTCAGGCGTAGTCCATATGCACTACTTCTAGTAGCACTGGACTGAATTTTGTGAGTGGATTAGCTTTCCCAATGACCAGTTCTCCTTCGTCTTCTTTCGTTTGCTTGAAATATGTCTATAACTGTAACATTGTCTCTTGTATGAATTTAACTGTCTTTTTTAGTTCACTCAGTGGTTCATAGAGTTTATCTTCCACTGTCGTCTCTCTAGGCCAGAAGGTTTGCCTCAATATGTTGTATTTTGGGCAGTCTTGGAGTATGTGATCTGCTGTCTGCGGCGCCAATCCACATGTGCACATGGCTGATTCGGAAATCTTGAATTTTGAATACATGTGGTTGCGTAATCTATTGTGTCCTGTTCTGAGGCACAAAATAATGACTTGTTCTGGTCTGCCCATAAGGTGATAGTCGTCTTGAGCAGGTTTTGGTGGCTTTCTGACTGATTTGATCATTCTTTGCTTTTGGTGCTACGTAACAGGCACATCAGGCTGTTCTTCTTATGCTCCTTCCTTAGCCAATTGATCAACTCTGTCGTTTCCAGTGATGGTATCCACTGTATGGTGACCTTATGCTGACTGCTAAGTTCAGAAAATAGTGTCCTTAGTACTAACAATTTCCCAGACAGGAGTGTACTCATTTTGCATCTGTCAATAGCACCCAGGTTGTGTACCATGGCTGGTATTTAGTAATTTCTCTGTTGCTATCTTGATTGCCTCAATTTCAGCATCATAGTTATGGCAGTTATTTCCTGCTGGAACTCTGGCTGTGTACCTAGTGTGGCCACTGATGCATATTTATTTGTGCTCCATACAGGTCATCAGTGTACATTGCCACTTTAATTCCATGTAGCAGTTTAGCAACAAGATCGTTGATGAAGATTAGGAAAAGTGTGGGGGACAGGACTCCACCCTGGGGAACACCGTGACGCAGTAGTACTTTCTTGCTCTTGAGTCTGTCTATCTGGACTTGGGCTCTTCTGTTGTGCAAGTATGTTTTCCCCCATTTGTACATTTTTCCATTTACTTTATAGTTTCTCAGTTTCTTCATCAGATCTTCTTTCCAGACTTGGCAAAGGCTTTCTTCAGATCTATCCATGCCGCAAGCACCTTCTTCTTCTCTTGGAATGCATCCTCAATTTCTTGAGAGAGGTAGGTTGTCTGATCTTCCATAGAGTAGCACTGCCTAAAGCCAGCCGGCTGTGGCACAAGGATGTTTTAACTTTCAATGTACCACTGCAGTCTGTGATTGAAGATGCGCTCTATTGTTTTGCAGAGACAGCTGGTGAGGTGAAGTGGTCTGTAGCTGGAAGCAATGGTACTATCTTTCCCTGATTTTAGGAGGGGTATCATGATTGCTTCTCTCCAGGCTTGTGGAACACTGCCTAAGGTCCAGCTATTATTGAAGATCTGCAACAGATTTGCTTTGGCCTCTGTTCCTAGGTTCCTGATCGTTTCATTGGAGATACCATCAGCTCCGGGTGACTTTCTCATTTTCAGTTTTGATATGGCTAGCTCCAGTTCACTGATTGTGATAGGTGCCTCCAGAACCTCATGTAGTATTTCATTCTGTCCTGTATGTTGCCATTTCTCTCGAATGTCTTGTTGTTTCTCTGGGCTAATTTTGTTATTGTTATCTTGTGCGAATGAGTCCGCAAAATGGTCAGCTGCTTGCTTTCCTGTTAAGATGTTTCCGTCTTTTTGTAGTGCAATTTTTGAGTTTCTCCCTGTGCCCTCATTATTAAGTTGTATTATTACCTTCCACAACTTCCTTGTGTCTCTTTCAAAGTTCAGTGACTCTGTTTTCTCCTGCCAGCTTTTCCATCTTGCCTGCTAGCTTGGCCCTTTGAAATTTGGCTTTTGCGTGCTGGTATTTATTGTGGTGCTCTTGGCTGGGTTTGGCCTCTGCTTGCTTTCTACACACTTCCACATCGTTATGCAACTGTTCCAGTTCACTACTCCAGTAGGGTTTATAATGTTTACGGGCTCCTCTTAGTACTGTTTCTTGTGCTGCCTGTACTATGCATTTCCCAAACTCTTCAACTACTTTATTTATATCTTTCTCAGTAGTCAGGTTTTTAACCAGTATGCTGGTGCGATGCTTGTACATTGCCCAGTCTGCCGCCGTCTTGTAGTTCCACCTCGAGAGGGTGCTGTTTTCTACAGTTAGAAAGATTGGCCGATGATCACTGCTACCAAGTTGTTTCCCAACAATTAGTTTAATGTTCCACTCTAGGTCTGGTGAATGAAAAGCCAGGTCAGGCGTAGTTGTAGTGTGTCATGATTATGAGTAGAAGGTATGTGGGTCAGATGGCTTGTTAATCAATGTAACAGGAGGAAAAATAATAAAGGATAGGAGGGAATAGTTTCCTATACTTAGGTGCTCAAAGACAAAGAAGCGCAACACTGACTTCTAGTGGGCCAGAGAAGAAAAGGATAATAAGAAGAAAGAGAAAAAGAGCACTTTATACATTCTCCCTAGTTAACAAAAAAAAGAGAAAAAGAAAGGTTAAGACAGAAAAAATCCAGGACTTCTTTAGCGGGGAATTATGCCTTAATGCATATTCCAGACAATGGGTCACTGAGATGGACTGGACCAACATTAATGAATGGAACAAACAACAACCAACATCACTTGAACGACAAAGACTAAACATAACACATCATTAACAACTAGAACTAGATAAACAAAATCAGAATAACATGCATGGGTCTTTATTGTCCACTCTCGTAGCACATATTCTAAACTGTGCGGATATAGAGTGTGATTACTTATGAACAAGACAATCAACACTCTACATCACAGTCAATCTTATAGGCAGTCTGCCGCATATAGCCAGACCTCTGTCCGTTGTGGCTGAGCCTACAGGGTGCTCCTGGGACCCTGCTACGATACCTATACAGCCGGCTGACCAGGACTGGACAATAGAGAGGCCATTGCTTGGAAAATAACAAGAACACAACTCTATATCTAGGGATGAGCCTTACAGTGCGGAGACGGGACTCAACATCCTGAGACACACGATACAACACTATGGATCCCTGTGGTTCACAGCGGAAATCAGTGGATTGGGCTCCAGATTTTACCAGACCACTGTGCCTCAGCCAAATCCATTATTGTGCCTAATGCCACCAGAGAAGGTCACGTCCCGGAACTGACTAGGACACATTACTATAACAGGATCAGCACTTACTAGATAGACATCTTTTCTCGAGCATGAAAAGCTCAAATGAATCAAACTAGAAACTGTAGCCTTAACCATGAAGTCACAAACTAATATATGAAAAACACGACTATAGGATCAGTTGGGGGGGGGGGGGGGGGGGGGGGAAGAGAGAGAGAGAGAGAGGGGGGAGGGTAATGTGAGGTAAGGGAAAATGGAAGGTGAGGAAAAATTAGGGATAAACAAAAAACTCAGGGATGTTCCCTCCTATGATTGAGGTGTTACATCCTCAAACAAAACCGTGCACTGGGGTTCTTGCAGGACATATTTTGTGAGTTCAGCCGAACTGGTTTTACTTTACAGATATGTGCGTCCATTGGTGGGGAATTCAGAGACTCATCCAGGTCATGCCGGAGGCATTCAGGCTTCTCCATGGGTGAGGATGAGATGAGGGACCAGCTCGGGTCCTTTCCTCTTGAGACCACACACCCGCCTGTATCGGCGGTTGGTTCAGAATCCTATCGCTGGGGCAAAATGCGTGCTCAATTTTGGCCGGGTAGAATTACCCATGATGCTCCAGCTGCGGGGGAGGGGTTCTTGTCATTGCATCAGCCAGAAATCTTGTAGAGCTGCGTCATGTCACGCGGCTTCATCAAGATGAATCTATTCTCATCCTGCCAGTCTTCCAGTCTCTCTCTCCTCTCTGGTCCATGTGATCATAGCCCCAGCTCTGAGAGTGGCTATTGAAATCGCCACACACAACCATTTTTTCTTTTAATGGTAGTGTGTCCAGTGCCAGTGGGCGGTCACTGGACAGTAGTAATTGATCAGATGTAGGTCTGTATTGCCTGTCTTAAGTTTAAGTGTCTGATACTCAGCCCCTTCCATGTAAACTTCAATTTGAGAAGCAGTGATGCTATTTCTTACAAGGGTCAGTATCCCACCCTTTCGCCTGTCCTTTCGGTCAGATCGGTAACACTGGTAGCCTCTGATTTTGAAGGCTATATTTTCGTTGAGGTGTTTCTTAAAGCAACATACGCTTACTTTTTCTTGGTCCAAGACGTTTTCTAGTTCTATTTTTGTTGTTGCTGACTCCCTCCGCATTCCAGTGCATTATTTTTTGTCTTTGTTTGGTATGGCCAGACGCTCTATTCTCAGGTCCCCTGGCTCCACAGGACATCTGAGAAGGACCTCCAGTAGCTGTGGTTGGACCCTTTTGAGGCATAGGCCCGGCACTGCACCTGCCTGAGGGTCCAAAGCAGGGTGAGCACCATAACATTTAGCAGTAGTCGACATATTTCATTATGTGTGATTGCATAGCATCCTGATTTCTGTGGTGTACCTCCTGGCTGGTTGCCTCCATCTTTAGCAACTTTCCTTTGCTAGAGCAGACTGTGGTCTTACTTGAGTTTAGGTGTGTAGGCACGCACACACGTGTCTGTGCATGCATGTATGTGCATACATATCTAGAGCATTCTTGTTATTTCTCGGCGCCAGTGACTCACCACCGCCCCTTCTCCTGTTAGTTAAAACAGCTCTGCCACAAGAAGGCCAAAAGTTGGACTTTTGCTGCACAGGTGATGAATGCACGAGCCATTGGATTATTTATGCAAGGTTGGGTGCTCACCCCAACCCCGCCCCCGGCTACAAACAGCAACATTTGGAACTGTCCATGTGATCATAGCCCCAGCTCTGTGAGTTGCTATTGAAATCTTACAATCACGTCCATGAGACACACAAGATTTAATGGCAGCGACCTGTATGTCAGGCACGCCACAGTGGTCAGAGCTATTAAAGTGTATGGATAGCAGCTTCTGGGCACCACTGGATAGCACCACTGTTGACATCCGAGAGATGCTGCTTAAATCAGTCAGCCAGGCATAGACGTTTTCCCTATATATATCATGTCACACGAAGGTGGAAGAAATCCAACATTTTGTGGGCTTTTTGATGGAAGTTGTTATTATCTCCTGATAAAGCCATCAAAGACATAACAGTTGGGAGAAAGAAATAAAGTCCTTACAAGAAGGAGAGTGGGAGGAGGTATAGAGAAGGAATGGGTGGAGTCATTTGGTTTTTAATTAATTTAATATACCTTCCTGCAGAGACCAGTGGAACCTAAAGTGATTATTGTTAGATCTAAGAAATTGACAGCTGAAAAGGAAATAGTGGAGGTGATCTGAGGCTGGGATGAAAGTCGAAGAAAAAGGCAATGAAGTTAAGTCCTGGAGATCAGTGAAGGGCATGCTGAAACACCAAAGCCCAAAGCAGTCATCGACATACCTCCTGTATAGCTTCGGGAGCCTAACGGTGTTTTGAATTTGATGTCAACGTCATACCTGGTTCTCCAGACCAGATTTATTTTAATATTTATTTACTATTTACTATTTACTATACCAAAACAAAACTACAAAACTATAAGAATAAATTACCTCTTAATTGTTTATAATCGTCGAGAAGAGATTTCATAAACACTGAGATTCCTTTATTGTCGTCCATGCCGAAGAATTGACTTTCAACAAGATGCCACAGTTAACTTTATTTCACAGACTCAGACTGTATCACTTTAGAAATACGTGGACGACATCCTGGGTGACCGGAGACAGGCCTGTCATTGTCAACAACTGTTCCTTCCTCGAACTTCTCTGCCGTGTGACTGCTGCGACTGTACTCCACCTCAGTGGTTCTAAAAACGATGTGCCAGATGTCCCCTTCCCCTTCTTCTTTCCTCTTTCGAACGGTGTGCGTCACAACTATTAATTATGTACCCCAAGAAGTCAGTGTATCTGTCTTAGGCATGCATTTGTCTACAGTTTACTTTCTCTAGATAGATGATTCCGTTCAAGGTAACGGGCTTTATCTACCCATGGTAGGGTGTTCCCCAACTATATTTTGCATATTTACAGCCCGTTCAGCGGGTCGAACTGTTCAAGAATCCAGTGGTGCCCACTCTATAACCACGAGCAACATGACGATGGAGGTGATGGCAGTAGCATAGGCTTTCATATGGCTGGAATCACAGCATTATACCAACGTGTGTGTACTAAGTGATTCAATGAGCATGATTCGGAAGGTCGAAGCTGGATCTGTACGTAGACAGTGGACTGAGTCGCTGCGGAAGTCTGTTGTCCGAAAGTCACCTTTATCTTCGTCCCGGAACATGCGGGAGTCGAGGGAAATGAACGAACTGATAAACTGGCTGGCTCTGCACCCCCTGTAGATGGCCAGCCCATGGATCGCGCCGATGTTATTAACGTCCTTAAAGATAAGTCGAGAGCAGAGGACTTCGTCAGTGAATCCATATCGCTGTCCAGGATGAAAGACTTGGGAGTAAGAATTGGCACGGCCAGACACGAGAGGTACATCGGGAAAACGAGGCGCCTTGTCAACCAACACAGAATTGGCACTATTAGCCACCGGACGATGATGCATATGCTGGGGGGGGGGGGGATCTGAGCACCTATGGACCTGTCCGGAGTGCAATGAAGATACCCCAACTGATAACTGATCCCAACTATTATGTCAGGACTGCGGATTGATTGATTGATTGATTGATTTAGGAACCGACATCACAGCACTCGGGACATTCCCATAAGCGCTCCGCCTCCATCCCCAGCAGCCAGCGAAGAGTTCCAACACTAATAGTTCCAGTAGCAATCTGATTATATATCCGTCTCGCCTTTCCTCCGAGCGCCGAGCGTCGGCCAGATCCCCTCGTCACACCTCGTTGTCTCATTCTTACCAGACCATGGTGCTCCATCTGCTCCTCCGAGGTGTACACGTGCTCCCACAAGGCCGCAACCACGTCTGCCTTGTCATGCATCAATACTCCACCAAATTTTGCCGAGCCAGCCAATCTGTCCGCCTGTTCATTCCCCAGCACACCGGCATGCCCAGGAGAAAAGATCCAGGTGATGCTTACTACCCGTGACCTCCGAAGCGAAGCAAGCCACTCTGCACGAAGCCTACCTGTTCTCACCCTTCTCAGCATGCTTTCTGAGTCAGTTACAATCACAATGTGTGTATGTATCGTGTTTTCTATCCAGCGGAAAGCTGCACTGACCGCCTCCACCTCCATTCTTAAGCTAGATGTAGTGTTATCATACGCCAGGCTCTCCTGCACCAAACGCCGACCATTAGTTTTTGCCAAGAACCCCCAGGCACTTCTCCTACCTCTCAACACTGACCCATCCGTGTAGATAATCACATCACCCGGGCGAGAATTTTCCTGAATTAGTTGCTGAATTTCCACTTCCGTGGCCCCTGCTGGCCACTCCCTGCACTCCCAGGCTCAATGTTATTACAACTCTGCACAAGTCTGACTGCACGGCTGGCACTCTGACCCACTCCTCTCCTCGCCTGATGTTCTCCAAGGGGCACACCTGTCTGATCGTATCCTCCGCCTGAGCCATCCATGATTTCCCTCTTATCAGTCTCTGACCCTTAACTACGTCCAGCGCCTCATGCAACGGGTGATCTGTGTCTGCAGCTACTCTGAGGTATGCCTTCGCTTGCATCACCTTGTGCCTACTAGCAACAGTAGGAAGACCAAGGATGTAACGCATACACACTACTGGAGTGTCTCTGGTGCATCCCAGAATGACCCGCATCGCTTCATTCTGTATGCGCTCTAATTTCACCAGCTGACTCTTTGAGACAGTGAGCATTCCTAGTCCATAATCAATCACTGAGAGGATCAAGTGCTGGTATAGTGTGAAGAGCATTCTCTGCTCTGTGTCCATTGCGGAATTATGGCCTACTCTTTGCAATGTCCAACTGTCATTGAATTTTTAATTTGCACAAGGGATTTCCTATTTTTTAATCTGATCTCGCAACCCACAAGATCCGGAGTTGGGGGCGTGTAATATCATTAGATACAAATGGTTCTTAGAAAAATGTCAGGTCCAATGCTGGAAACTAGCCCTGTACCTTATGAGCTTGAAGTGGAGCCTTAACCTCTTAGCCATGCTTCCCTCTGCGCAAATGATCCTGATCCGTATCAGAAAACGGAAGTTACATAGCAGATACTGGCACTGAGCTGTGAAATATTAGTTAGACCTGTGCATATTCTAAGCCATGACATATGAAGTGGGGTGATTAGTTCCCTCCCTCCTCGCCTTTTCTTCCCAGACAATTGTCTTAATTGATTATGTGGTTGTTTCGGGATTTGAAATTTAAATATTGAGCACAACCCACTACTGGCAACGTCGATCGCATTCTGGTATGAACCTGGTATGAACCTGGTATGAAGGTTCATACCAGAATGCGATCGACATTGCCAGTAGTGGGTTGTGCTCAATATTTAAATTGTCTTAATCCCATTGTTATGAAATTGGGTCGACCCCAGAGCCGTACTGATCGAAAAAAATTATTGAACCCCGACCACTACCATCACACACTAACCACATTGCCCCCACAGCTCCAACCACAGCATCAGAACATAACACGAAAACTGAATAGGTTCAGCCGCCTCTGTGTTCATGTGGACTGGTAGAACAGGCAGCCAAACACATCTTCAAGACTGCCGCGCGTTTTATCAGCTGGGGACCGAACATTGGCCCGCAAATGCAAAAATCCACACACAGCTAGTTGTTGGTTCTGGTGGAGGGTAGAACTTTTTTTTTTTTTTTTAAGGAAAGTAATGGCAAACAACCTTCTTTACAGACGCCCAGAAAATCATGGTTCGTCTATTCATAGACAATCAATGCGGATTAATTGGAATATTCTTAACAAGAGAATCGGTATAATTATCTCGGAACAATCATAATATCTTATAGGAGATGCCTTGAAGAGATTATAACAAGAATCGCTATGGCAAATGTAGACTTTAGCAAGATGAAAAACATACTGATCAGTAAAAAGATGTCAATTGTAAAAAAAAGAGTGTTGAGCTGCTACCAGAACCTGTACTTTTGTATGGGTGTGAAGCGTGGACAATGAGCAGACAAACTGATGACATCTAATTTGCTGTGGAAATGTGGTATCTGAGGAAAATACAAAGAATACGACGAACAGACAGAAAAGCCAATGACCAAGTCCTACAAGAAACAAATAAAAACCGTAAATTGATTACAGAAATTAGATGTAGACAGTCACAGTTATGAGAAGAAATAAATTGGTGACAACTGGCAAGATTGATAAGAACAGAGCAAGTGGAAGGTAGAGAAGTAAATACCCGGATGGCTTGGTCACGAGGTATGGTCGAGACAAGAACACAGCGCTGATCCACGACTCTAGTGATCGGGTGAAATGGCGAGTCATGACCGCCCACGCTTTCCGGCACGGCGCATGATTGATTGATGTTTATCGTGTGTATGCTAACGAAGTGTGTAGCCGTAACGTCCATTTTGTAATTTATCAGTTATCAGTTATCAGTTGGGGTATCTTCATTGCACTCCGGACATGTCCATATTTATAATTTATGCTTGTGTTCTATCTTGCTGCAGCCGTTAATGAATTATATAATGCTTACCAACTCTACTTCTCGATTTAGCCGATTAACTGCTTGTATCTGTGTGTGTCTTCTATTTCCCCAAGTCCCCACTTGTATTTTATGTTCATTAAGCTCTGGAACCAGCAAATGTTCCTCTGTTGATACAAACAATATAAAGCAACACAAAGTAATGCAGCTTTACAGAACAGAATTACGAACAGTGCAAGGCCGATAATACAAAGTAGCATGCCGTTGTCAATAAATCTGGCAAGGTCGTGTCAGTAATGGTGGATATCCTTCTTAATAATTTCTAGATTCGACGATTGTTGTTTGGCTGCAGGAGAGATGTAAGATAATTTGTCTCATCTTTGTTCAACACAAAATATTACGTGTACTAAACGTCAGTTATGACTGTTATAGTGTTATTGAGTTGAGGAGGAAAACTTTAGTAATAGATAATGTTCCGTTTTTGGCACAGAAACGGAGCATAATAATATGGGGACGACCCGTTGCTGTGAAGTTGGAACTGCGACTAACTATCTAACTAACTAACTATCTAATGTTCCGTTAATACATTAAAATATCTTTCTCATTTTGCCGGGTGACCGTCTCGTTCTTGGTTCGTTCACTACTCCACTCCAGCTTCACACTCACATGAGCAACTAATCTTCTAGTTGGCTGGTCATGTGAGTGTGGAGTGGAGTGAAAGATTAGTTTCATCTTCGTGCCAGGGCATACGGGTGTACAAGGAAATAGCGGGCTGACAGGTTTGCAGGTAAAAAGCTACTGTGGAGGGCGGACGCGCCATGGACCAGGAGACCAGGCTGACATTCTGAGTGAATGCTCTTTCTTCTACGAGAAGTAAGTCTTTTGCGAGAACCAAATGATGACTGAATCTACAACCATGGTCCGGCTCCGAGAACAGCAAGTTAAAAGAGGTGTGGCCAAACAAAAACAATATGCCGGAAGCCAAAGAAGATGAATAAACCAACACAAAACTGGTGTCATTGGGCGGTAGCCGCTACACGCTGCGGGATTTACTGAGGAGGGGATCTGAGCACTTATGGACTGAATGGTTCGATGTGCAATGAGGATGATCTGTCGACTAACTAACTCACATGACCAGTAACAATGACACTGTTCTGATGGTTTTAGGTTTCATCGAACACATCATGTGGGTGTCCCGTCATTTAGACAGACAACATCCATCTCAGGCAAGGTCTCAGCAAGAGCAGTACCCTGTCTGTTCTCTCCTGACCTGTCCCATTCCTTGACGTGGGCATTGAAATCACCACATATCAGATACCTGGTACCTGGAGTGTCCACTGAACCTTTCAACCAGTCCTCTCTCTCTCTGCTTATGAAAGATTCCCCACTTACATATACGGGACACCCACTAGGCTAGCAATGAGACCAGGGGACCCTGATATGGCCATCGACCTGGTGCTTGTATCCCAAGAGACGGCATCAACAATGACGGATAGACATAGGGTCCTTCAGGCCAAATGGTACCTGAGAGTTGCCGCAGATAGGGATCACCCGCTGCATGCAGCCATGGATATGGTCAAGGGTCATAGACTAAGACGAGGCAGGTCCTGGATGGCACAGGCAGAACTTTCTATAAGTCAGGTGTGTGATCTAGAGACCATCAATCGTGAAAGAGAGTGGGTTGAAGTTCCGGAAGACATGACGGACTGGCACAATGTAATAATAACATTGGGTCGTGAGTGCAGAGAATGGGCAGCGGGCCGCACTGAGTTTGAAGTGCAACAGCTGATCCAGAGCAACACACATCAAGGTGACATAGTCATCTACACCGATGGGTCAGTGGTGAGAAACAGACGTAGTGGCTGGGGCTTTATTGCAAAGGCTAATGGACGAGTCTTGAAAAAGGAGAGTCTGGCATATGAGACTACGACCTCCAGCATGAGAATGGAGGTGGAGGCAGTAACAGCGGCATTCCAGTGGCTAGAGGAGACCACTGCAACACACGTTATTCATTACGGATTCAAAGAGTATGCTTAGTAAGGTGGAGAAAGGAATGTTTCGTGTGGAATGGCTCTCGTCGCTTCAGAGGTCACAGATTGTGAAAATTGTATGGATATTTTGCCCTGGCCATACGGGGGAATGAACAGGCTGATAGGCTAGCAGGGAATGCACCTCTTGGTGGTAGTTTGCCTATGGACAAGGGGGAGGTGGTCGTGCGCTTGTGGGACCAGGTGGAGAAGGCGGAGGAACAGATTGAGAACCCATATGTGGAAAGAATGAGATTGCGGGGGATCGGCAGGGGTTCTGGAAGAATCTCAAAACTGAGAGGGAAGACCAGGAGAACTTTTAATCAGATAGCGGTGGGAACGATTAGTAGTATGACTCTTCGCTGGCTGTTGAACAAGGGGACGGAGCACGCATGGGAATGTCCTGAGTGCAGTGATATCGGTTCTTAGCTCAACTCAACGAGCACAACAGGTAACAAAAGAAAGTAAAGTATTAAATACTTTCCAAATTAAATATGTGTGAGGTCAGCACCGTGTGATAGAGCTGAAAAAGGAGTAAGTAATAATCATTATGTGCCTTGCTGGGCGCAGGAGATCACTGACACTAGTTTAGTTCTGTTTTGGTGAAATTTCTTACATGAACATGGTAACAACAAAATCACAGGTGTGTTAACTTTGGAGCCACAGTGGCCAGGTTTAGTGTGATTGCCTGGCAAGACAGTGGCCCCGGTTCTATCTTAGCAGTATGATTTTGGGATGGACACAGCCTCACAAAAATGGTAGCAGGTTTGATCATGATTTTCAAATTGAGTATTTACTAATGAGACCACCACAGATAGGCAGGCCTTGATAAACCAAATCCAACAGTACCTCAATGATGCCTTTATGTCAATTATAAGTGGAGATATTCATATTTGAGTGTCGGGTTCTTGAGCAAATTTTGTTTTTCAAGATTTCGCAACTGCGCAACTCTCCATTGTGTCCAGATATCTCCGCTTATAATTGACCCAGGCTTCATTGAGGTACCGCTGGTTTTGGTTTTTCAAGGCCTATATAGCTGTGGTGGTACTCATTAGTAAATACCCAATTTGAAAAACATGGTCAAAGTAATGCAACAGTAACATTAAAAAATTTAGTATTAAAAAATGATCAGGCATGATGTCGCCATGCGAGATTGTCTCAAACAGGTCATAGACGGATGTGAAAACTGACTTCAAATATATATTCTGTCATGTTAAATGATAAAAAATAGTAAAAGTATACAAATAAATTACTAATAATCTTTAAACGTGTATTCTCTTTAACATTCGTAGTTCAAATTGCACGTTGTGAGCGTCAAAAGTATATGATCAATATTCGCAGAGCTGCCATCTTAGGTTTCCATTCACAAAGTTGAAACATCTCCGTAGAAATATTTTTTTTACCACAAATTGAAGACAATTGGCCAGATACATGTAAAGGTTGATGGAGAATTTGAAAATCCTTCTCAAAATATTCAGATTTACAAATACAGCTCTAGAAAATAAAATTACTTACCGTGTCAAATAATTAAATTTACTTAAAAGTCACAATAATTTTAACCAATCGCTATGCATAGAATGTTACTAACCTATGTCTGCAGAAACTAAGATGGCGTTTGTTATTGTCACGTGATATTTGAATGAATGAATGATGTCGGAAGCTTGCAGGGTTGTTTCACTGCCATGTTTTGGGACACAGTCGATACCTCTGTGCAGGGGCGGTTTCCGGTTTTGGATCGCATAATCGGACTCAATGAAAGAAATACAATCATAAATGAAATTTTGCTGAAAACATTCTTTTATGGGTAAGCTTTAACATTTTTTGAAATGAAGCCATATTAAGAAGAGATGGGAAGCAATAGAGATGATGATCCTTAGATGTTGCGAACACTTTGGACTGTTAGAGTAACTAACAATGATTGCCTGACAGAGGCTAATGAAAGTAGAGCTACAGGAAAGTCATCTAATGAGAAGAAAGGCATTGGAAAACATGATGATGACTGGAAAGATCAGTGAGAGAAGAGGCAGACGGAGAGAAACGGCATAGAGGAATATCATCATGAGTTTATCTAGAACACCATGAACTGAGATCTGATGAGACATGAGTGCCTATGCCAGTTGGCAGGGCATATGATATTGAGGTCAAACAGTTTATATGGCTCGCTCGTTTTGATATTAAACTGCTGTGTGATTATTAACACACCCTATGTGCACACAGGTCCTCCTCGGTGTTTGTTTTTTTGGCACTTGTCTGAGAAGGTTAGAAGTCCAGCCTGCTCCCCTGAGTGGGCATTTTAAAAATACCATCCATTTCTTATTTTGTGTTTCAATCAATCAATCAAGTGCCATCTCCACAATGAAGGTTGGCTGCAATGGATCTCCAACATTGTCTCTCGTCTTGATTGTACATTCTGTCAGATTGATGGTCATCCATCTCTTGATGTTATCTTCCCACTTATATCGTTGTCTGCCTCTTGCCATCAACCATGCCCTCCAGTATGGTGTTTATAAGAGTGTTATGTCTTATTTAGTCTTGGTCAAAAATTTTAAAATATTTTCTTTATTTAATAGTTAATAGATCTTTTTTAATGCAACATATTAATTTCTTTATATCCCCAGTTCGGCAGTTGTTTACAATGGCTTTATCTTTGGTGAGAACCTTATCATCAACTGTAGCATCTTTCATGTCTCCGGCGGTAGCATCAAGAACACTGCCTGCAATGGACATGTTTGTCAGAAACAAATCCAAAAAATCTGGTGGTTCTACAAAGAACACGATTGGAAGAGCCAAAAGAAAACATCGTGGAGTAAAGGTCAAGGATGGAGATTTCGTCCACAAGGGCGATATTTTAGTGAAGCAGTTTGGTATGAAGTTTTACCCAGGGGAGTATGTTTACATGGATGAGAAATGGTCGTTGAGGGCAGGACATGATGGGATCGTTATCATGACCACCGAGCCGCTGAACCCATTCCCGGATAGCCCTCTGTATCAACACGTTAAAAATGGAATCGTCATAAACAAGCATTTTTTAAGTGTAATTCCTACACCTCTGCATGGCAAATTTAAACTAGTTTCTGAAACATAGTATCTGTCTACTAGTTTGAGTTTTGTAAAGGCTGCAGTTAATGCATTGTGGAGACAGTTTGTGCATGTTAGTCTAAGTATAATGTTAATATGGTGCACATTTTGTGTGTGATAATGATTAATGCAGGTTTTCTAGTGACTGTCGCTTCCATCGACAATGAACTATAAATTAGTGGCGAACTGTTGTGTTGGCATTCTGGCAGCGACCTTATACATGTATGCCTGTGCTTTCTGTTGGTTTGTCGGGACTGCTGTCTGTCCCACTTTTAACGTGGGACAGTGAGGAGCATTTTGTGTGATATTCACTGACACAGGAATGGGGCATTATGTGAAGTTGGAACTGCAACTAACACTAATGCAGAATCCACATACATAGATAGAACTCTTGACCAGCCCAAAGGTGCTCCATCTTCTCCAACAGACATGGCCAGGTATAGATGCTGATTGTTCCGCCAACACACTGGTTATATATACATCTGAACTGAAATATCCATCAATTTGTTTCATCTGTTGCAGTGTCTTTAACTAGCAGTTGTTATTCATAGATGTTATTGACTTTTAGTTGTCTGCAAGCGCAAAATTAGAAATTAGATTCTTATAAATTTGTTAGAGCACCTAGCACCATTGCAAATGTTTGGGAAGGTTTGATAAAAACTGTTGAATTAAAGGTCATTAACCTATCTACACAGTTGTCATGCAGTATTCGATGAGACGTAAGATTTGTTATTATTCTTCTGATACATACAAATTCCTGGCTTCGCTGGGGATTGCAACCTTGCTCAGACTGGTGTGCCACCCTATCATCCAGAATGATCTGCATTGTAATATATGTCCATAAACTAAATAGGCAGAACAAATATTCTTCTTCATTAATTTTTCTGGGAAGGTGTGACACTTAGTTCTGCACCTCAAGAGTTCGGTGTGTTCAACTTTGGCAAGCATTTGTGTCACTTTCATTGGACAGATTTTATCCAAGGTAACGAACGGACTGTGTATACCCATGAGCAAACCAAATGTCACATGAGTTAGTTTCGATAGGCTGTGGAAATGTGGTTTCTGAGGAGAATGCAAAGAATACCATGGACAGACAGAAAAACCAATGACCAAGTACTACAGGAAACAAATGAAAATCGTAAATTGATTAGAGAAATTAGACATAGGCAGTCAAAATTTTTTGGGCATGTTATGAGAAGAAATAAATTGGACAGCTTGGTGACAACTGGCAAGATCGAAGGGAACAGACCAAGGGGAAGACCGAGAAGTAAATACCTGGATGGCTTGGCCACATGGCATGGTCGAGACAGGAACACTGAGATGATCCATGACTCTGGTGATTGAGTGAAGTGGCGAATCATAACCGCCCACACTTTCCGGCATGGCACATGAAGGATGGATGGTAGGGGTGGTGTGGCTAAGGTAATGGCGTCAGCTTCGAGCTCAGAAGTTACAAGGTGTTAATCCCAGCTTAGGTCCGTGAATTTTTTTCAAGAGCCATTGGTTTCTAATGATATTACCTATCACCTTGGTCTCTCGGGTTGTGGTATTGGATACCTAACCTACTGAGATATGGGCGGAAAACAGAGAAGGTGTCATGTGTAGATTGTGCCCATAAAAAAGCCCAGAGGTTGGAAATCGCAGAGAGCAGGCTACAAGGTCACTGAATATCTCGGCAAAATTGTTAGGTAAGAAAACCTACCCACGGGTGGGTAGGGTCTGTTGCTGAGGACGGAACCTATCTAGAGAACGTCAGCTGTACACAAATGCATACCAGAGCCTTGCACATTACCCTTTTATGTGCATAATTAGGTACGAAGCAGTCCCCCTCGAAAGGATGGGGGGAAAAAAAGAAAGAACTTACGTGCCGAACAGATCACCATACGTTGAGTAGTGAGCTCTGAATGACCAAAGCTCTTCAGTTTTTTTTTTTTTTATATGATGTATAGAGTAACCAGTGAAAAAATTCTGGACATGACTTAGTGTTTGAGTATGTGTATTTAACATGTGATGACTTGCTTAATATCATCATTAAACGCATTACTGACTGACATGGGGGATCATGTTTCCCCACATCTTGCCATCTCCAAAGAATGTATCAGACTGATTATCTGACTCCTTTCCATGCCATAATGAAATGCTGTTAAGACTTCTGTTTTATCTTCTTCTTCATTTCCATTTGTCACAGCATAGCCCAGTTTTTCTCTCGCTATTTGGCTAAGACAAGACGATTGCCTCCTTTTTGTGAAAAGTAATCTTTATGCCTTAAAAATGTGAAGTAAAAGGCCTTACATCACACCATTAGGCATGCTGAGTATATGGTTCTAGCCCAGTCAGCACCGGAACTCACAGGACAAATGAAATCATCATCATGTGCCATGCCAATAAGTATGGGCTGTCGTGTTTCACCATCTCACACGTTCACCAGGGAGATGTGGTGTATCAGCTTTATATTTGTGTCTTGATTATGCCATGCGGCCAAGCCATCTAGATATTTACCTCTCTGCCTTACCCTTGTTCTTTTCCCCCTCAATCTTGCCAGCTGTCACCAAGTTCCCCACTTTATTTCAATGGTCTTTAACTTCTTAGACAATTTTGTGGTACCCGTTTTTATGAGGCTGCCTAAAAGAATATTGCCGTTTCGATCGGAATTTTAATTGAGGACTACTTTACTGACAGGCAAGTGAGCACCATGACTCCAAATTCTTTAGTAAACATATCAGGAATAATAATAATATTAGGAATAAGTCAGAAGTCATATCGGAACTTTTGTGCAAGTTTAGTTTGTTCATTTATAATGTCTGCATTGTTCACTCTGATAAAATTGCAACAATAAATATTTACAAATCTGCGGTTATATTTTTCATTCATTGTTGTAAGTTTTGTTGAACAGAAGCAAAGTTGACCTGTTTGTAACTGATGTTGTGTCGTGTTTTAGTCATCATTTTGTGCCTTTGATTGTTTGTGTTGAGAAGATGCAGCTTTCCTGTGGCAACACGTGGGTTTTTGTGTGTGTCCACGCATAGGTTTTTGTGTGTGGCCACGCATGGGTTTTTGTGTGTGGCAACACATGGGTTTTTTCCCTTCTTTTCACTTTACTTGCTGTGAACTCAAGCGTAGTGCATATCAATGTTTTTGCTTCTAGTGCACTGGGCTAAATGTTGCCTGTGGATTAGCTTTAATTAAAAAGAGATAGAGGAAGGGAGCATTCTTCTTCTGCTCTTTATTCCTATTTGGAGCATAGATACTCGGCCAATCTCCTGCAGTTCCCTCTTTGTCCTTGGATGAAATCTGAGGCCTTTTCATTTTCTTGAGAATGGCTTAATGTGCAGAAGTATTTGGTTGTTGTTGTATTACTGTTGTTGTGACATGCAACTGAAGCACACTAGTTGTAACCCATACACAGTTGCTGTATCATTTTTGTTTAAAAATATTTCAGAAGTGGGTCTTTAAATCACAGTCTTAAAAGTCGGGAGGATCAACTTCATTGCACCAGGTTTCATCCCACATGGCTCTGTCTTTTTCTGCAAGGTGGCCTGCCGAAAGCATCACACAAAGCACAAACTCCGTAGCTCTAGTGACAACTCCCAGGAGTCTCCAAGAAACATGCACTGGTGAACTCAAAGACATAGCCCAGAATCGAACACATAACCATTGGAGTGCGAGGCAGACAGCTTGACCACATCGCCACAGAGACTCCTGAAGTGGGTGTCTGTGTAATTGTAAGAAGCTACGCTCATAATGTTATGAGCACAGCCAGGCCACAGTTTGATGCTTGCACTCACTGTCCGCTTAGAGAAAGAACTGCCCACCTGTTTCCATGTGATGGTCCTACACATCATAGATCCATAAGAGGTTCATTCATACTGGTTTGCAGTCCATCTCTTGGTATTATCCTCTCACACGCATCTGCTTCTTGCAGGTGCTGGTTATTTATGAGGCTGAAGTTCCTTAAACTTTTGAACCCTGCCAGTTTTTTTTTTCCGCATATCCTTTACAGGACATTGCTGTCAACACCAGCATTTTACGGCTGTTGTTGATTTCTTGGCAAGATTACGCTCAGTAGTTTGCCATTGCTTTCTGAGCGGCCGGCTCACTTATCCCTAAGTCACCAAAGCGGCGAGAACCGCTACCAATTCTTGCATGCTGCGTTACCCCACTTGGATAAACAGGATTACGAAGAAAGTCGTTTAACCCCTAGGCCAACCCTGCCAGTTCCCAAGGATAAATATCCTGTACCTTGGGGTTCCCGGGTCATTACTCGATTTTTGGCATACTAATAATATTTCAACCTGAAAAAGACATTATTTCAGGGAAAGAAATCATTGGTGAACAAGAAGAAACATAAACATAAGAAATGTTTCTAAGTGAGAACAAAAAATATTTCTAAGTGATAAAAAACATATTGATGCAATTTTGGGGAAAAGTGTAAATTTGCATAGTTTTTGCCAATTTTTCAAAACATTCATTCCAAAAAAAAAACAAAAACATCTGTCCTCACTGGGCCCTGAACTCGGTACCACTAGCACTCGAGGTGGACACCATATCTCGAGACTACTCAGCCCCGTTTCTTTCTAATAGTGTCCGTAATGTATATATTGCATTGTTTGTACCATTTCCTTCCACAAATCCATACTTTTCTTTACCAATTTCCATTCTCACGGCTTATTTTCGCCAAACAATCCTGTCAACCATCAAAAACTTTTTGAATATTCAGCAGGAGAGTGACGTCACATGTGTTAGCCATGTCTAGATGTAAGCTGGATGCTTAATGGTCGGCTGGTTGAAGATTAACAGTGAGATGTAAACAGAAAACACGTGGAAGTTGGTATACCGGCTCATAGGGTCTCTGATACATAGTACGTCAAGCCTGTATACCGGCGTGGTAGGTTCACAGGGTTGCTTTCTTAATCTCACTCAGTAATATTTCTTCAATCCCTGTTTTGTAATACCTTTTTCTTATCTCTGTTCTGTTTCACTTCTCTGTTTGTTTTATTTTTCTAATGTGTCAGTATAACACATGTTGAAATTTCAATTTTACCCCCACATTTATTCATTGTCATATTTATGGACCAGACTAATAATGTAGAGTGAAAGTAATACTTGTCTTATTTTAATAACACACCTGTGTAGATATGAGAAGCTGTTTTATATTGTGTTACTTTCACCATCCCTATTTTATCTCATGTCATCTCATATCATGTTCCTCTTGTACCTTGCGGTGTTGAGGTGAAGTATTCCCTATTTTATATACATTTATTTCTGTCTCACATCTGCCATTATTTGTTATTAACTGTCCTAGGTTAAAAAAATCTATTGATTTGTTCAAGTGCCTTTTCCTTCACTGTAATGATCAAAATTGGTTTTGTGTTCTCTTTGTTAGTAATCATAATGTTTACATTATTATGTTTATGTGTAAGCCACTCTAATTCCTTAGTTTTACTAATTCATTGAGATCTGCCCTGTGTCAGCCACTAAAACTATGTTGTCTGCTTATCTTATGTTGTTCATTGCTTGTCCTCCAATGTTGAGTCCCGGGCTCTCTATGCTTTTGAATATTTTCTCTAGAAATCTTGAACAGGTATGAGGATAATACACATTTGTTTCACACCTATCTTTATATCCTTGACAGGCAATATTCACTTTCCTGATCTTCCTGTCCCCATTATAAGTTTAGTATCTTGTCTTCACATCGTGTTTCATCCAGGCATTTCATTAATTTGTCATTGATAACTTTATCAAATGTAGTCTATGAAGCACAGATAAATACTTTTTAACCTCCATATGCTTTTCTGCAGTGTTCATTAAAATATTGCTTCTCATATTGGCTAAAGGCTTGCGAACGCGGTTCGAGAGCCAGGTACTAGGCGTTCGAAGCTCAGCTGCGACCGATTTGTGCAGCAGACTGTGTCGCGTTGTGTTATAACGTGCTGGTATGGGAGCCGGTTGTTCAGAAAGCAATGGCAAACTACTGAACGTAAAACTTGCCTAGTACATCAACAGCAGCTGAAAAATGCTGGTGTTGACTGCAATGTCCCGTAAGGGATACGCAACACACACAAAAATTCTCATATTCCACTTTACTTTTAAAAACAAAACTGATTTTCTGAAACCTTAATATCCGTTTTATTATTTTTTTTGCATTCTTCATTGTACAGTCTAGAGCAGTATTTTCTGCGTGTGACTCATAAGACTATTCTCAAATCCGAGCACCTGGTGTTTTGAGCAGTGTTATGAATGCTGATGTTTCTGTCATGTGGTATGAAACCTGTAATTTATATATCACTGCCATGGATAAGAACGTGTGTTCTTATCCATCCAGGGTACTCATGCTGAGGTAAGAAGTTCAACCCACTACGTTGGACTAACATGTTGACCTATCGTCTTGACTTGGGGATGTTAATTACAAGTATCTCTGATGTTGAAATAGGTTCGCCTAATGGCGAGGGAAAAAGCTAAACCACACGGGAAAATTCAGTCCAGCACTACTAGAAGTAGTGTGTATGGACCACGCTGAGTTCAAAGCGAACAAGAGCCAAAATAAAATAAAAACTGCCATTAACTCTGAGTTTATCTACTCCAAAATCCCCAGTAGCTTCTATGAACAAATAAATTTACTTCATTTTCAGAAGGTCACACATTGTATATGTAAGCTCATCTTACATTTAGCCCATCCTACCACTCATCTTTCACACAGCAATTACATATTCCAGATAATGCATGTTGAATTCATATGGCATGTGTCAATCAATCATGTGCCATGCCGGAAAGCGTGGGTGGTCATGACTTGCCATTTCACTCGATCACCAGAGTCGTGGATCAGCTCAGTGTTTCTGTCTCGTCCATGCCATGTGGCCAAGCCATCCAGGTATTTTCCTTTCGGTCTTCCTCTTGGTCTGTTCCCCTCGATCTTGCCAGTTGTCACTAAGTTCTCCAATCAATTTCTCATAACATGTCCAAAAAATGTTGACTGTCTTCATCTAATTTCTCTAATCAGTCTACGATTTTCATTTGTCTCCTGTAGTACTTGGTCATTGGTTTTTCTATCTGTCCATGGTACTCTTTGCATTTTCCTCAGAAACCACATTTCTGTAGCCATCAAATGTTTTTCAGCTTGACTGCACATTGTCCAAGTTTCACATCCATACAGCATTCTACAACACAGTCTTCCTACCAACTCTAAGCTTCATCCATCATGTGCCATGCTGGTAAGCGTGGGCGGTCATGATTCACCATTTCACTCGATCACCAGTCATGGATCAGCTCAGTGTTCTTGTCTCGACCATGCCATATGGTCAAGCCATCCAGGCATTTACTTCTCTGTCTTCCCCTTGATCTTGCCAGTTGTCACTAAGTTCTCTAATTATTTCTTCTCATAATGTCCAAAACATTTTGACAGTCTACGTCTAATTTCTCTAATCAGTTTACAATTTTCATGTATTTCTTGTAGAACTTGGTCGATGATTTTTCTGCCTGTCCATGATATTTTTTGCATTCTCCTCAGAAAATACGTTTCCGCGGCCATCAGATATTTTTCAGCTTGACTGCTCATTGTCCACGCTTCACATCCATACAAAAGTACAGGCTCTATGTAGCACCTCAACACATTTTCTTGTAGCAATTATCTTTTTATTGGTCAGTATGTTTTTCATCTTGCAAAAGGCTACTTTCACAAGGACAATTCTTGTTCTAATCTCTTCAAGGCATCTCCCGTCAGATGTTATGACTGTGCTGAGATAACTGTACCGATTCACTTGTTTAAGAATATTCCCATTTACCTATATATATTTTTTGCATATCCCATTTACAGGACATCGCTGTCTACACCAGCATTTTACTGCTGTTGATGCTTTGGCAAGTTTTACGTTCAGTAGTTTGCCATTGCTTTCTGAACGACCGGCTCCCATACAAACATGTTAAAACATCAGTGCAATACAGTCTGCTGCCAAATCGGCTGCCACAGCGCTTCGAATGCGTGGTAAGCGACTTACAAATCGTGTTCACAAGCCTGTAGGACACGAAGACCACCTGTATATTACATTGTGGTATTTCGTTCTTCCTAGTGATGACCATATTCTGTGTCTTTTTACAGTTCTAACCCTAGTTGTTCACTGTGTGCAACAACCACATCTACTAAATGTTGCAGATACTCCTCACTGTCTGCAATGCAACACAATGTTTCAGCTTTCTCATATGCCTGTGCCAACTTTGGGCTCAATATCAACTTGGAGAAGACTGTAGTTATGTACCAGCCAGCTCCAGGGAATAATCACACTGTGCCGAATATCAAAGTGAATGATCATAGACTAAGTGTTGTGGACAAATTCACCAATCTTGGCAACACTGTGTCACAAGCTGCCACAATTGATGACGAAGTAGATGCAAGAATCTCCAAGGCCAGCTCAGCCTTTGGCAGACTGTACAAGAATGTTTGGGACAGAACGAACGAACAGACTTTATTTTCAAAGGGTAACAAATTGGGCACACAGGCCTGTCTTACATTTGGCCCTTCCAATCACTCATCTTTCGTTCATCAGTGCATTGTACATTCACATTGTAAAATAACATTGTCAAATGAATGTTGTAAGCATAAACAATGCATGTTATGAGACAAATCCCCCACCCACTCATCCACACACACCCCCATCCATCCACCCAAACACACCCCTACATACACCATCTCCCACTCACCACACACAAACCCAGGCACACATGCAGGCACCCACATATTCCCTACCTTCACACATCTCCCCACCCATCCCATAACCTACCAACAATCACCCACCCACATATCCTCCACCACCCATCCCCACACCCCCACCACTCAGCCACACACATTCCCCCACCCACATATTCCTGCCAGCTCACACAGTGCCGCACCTACCTACACACACAACCTGCATCCATCCACACATCCCCACCCTCCAATCACACATCCCCCCACCCATATACACATCCCCCATCCAAAAACACACACCTCCCACCCATACACTCATCTCTCACACACATCCACCCACTCATGTACTCATCCATCAACCACTCACACATCCACCCATCAACACAAGCATCTACCCACCCACCCAGACACATCCCCCATCACATACATCCTTCATCCACCCGCACATCCAACACCTCCCCACGCATAAACACATTCCCCCACCCAGACACATATCCCCCACATGTATTTCCCAGACATATCTCTTCCCCTCCCCCACCTACAAACACCATCACCACCCACACATACATCCTCCACCCACTCACATTTTAATAAGCCCGCTAACAAAGCTGAAAATCTATAAAGCAGTTGTATTATCACACTGCTATATGCTTGTGAAACATGGACTGTTTATCAGCGACATGCTAGGAAATTAAACCACTTCCACACAGTCTGCCTTAGGAAGCTATTGAAGATTAAATAGCAAGACAAGATCCCTGACACTGAAGTCCTAGAAAGAGCATCCATGTCCAGTATCCACACTCTAGTAATGAAGAATCAGATTCGCTGGGCTGGTCAACTCGTATGCCAGATCACAGTCTCCCTAAACAAATTTTTTACAGCGAGCTGCATTGTGGTTAACGCTCCAAAGGCAGCCAGAGGAAACGCTTTAAAGACACTGAAAATCTCACTGAAAGCTTTTGGAATTCATCTTGACACCTGGGAGACTGCTGCTAAAGACCGTAATTCGTGGCGTGCATCATTACATAAGGGCGCAGTCATTTGTGAAGCAACCAGGACTGCAAGAGCTGTGAAGAAAAGGCTGGACAGAAAAACCACTGCAGGAGATCCTCCTCCTGGAACGTCAAGCTTTCTTTGCCCACATTGTCAAAGAACATTTAGAGCCAAAATAGGCATTATGAGACATCTTAGAACTCACGGCTCCATACTTTCAACCCCACTGGATGAAATAAATGGTCATCATCATTCTTGATGGACAAACAACATCATCTGCATTTCTAATGTTATTGATGTTTCTTCCTCCAATGATGATTCCTTTCATATCTTGTACATTTCTGAAAATATTTTCACTACACAGGGAAAACAGATCTGGAGATATTACACATCCCTGTCTCACACCTCTTTTAATAGGCTGATATTGTCCTACTTCATTATCAATTCTGATGGCAGCTTATTTCCAATACATGTTTTTTACAAGTCTAATGTCTTTCCTATCAATTTATAGATCTACAAGCATTTCTAACATATTGACATATCTTACTCTATCGAAAGCCTTTGTGTAGTCAATAAAGCAAAGATGTGTACCTTTATTTACTTCTATAGAACGTTCATTTACCCTTCTCAGCATGTACACAGCATTTACTGTATCCTTGCCTTCTATAAACCCACATTGTTTTTCTTTTTCGGGTTGTTTTTTCTTCCTAACTCTTTGCATGATAATTCTTAGCTACAAAATTCCAAAACTGGACAATGACAGAAATAGAGAAAAGACAAATTACAACAAAGGAAATGAGATTCCTGAGAAGAATACTCAATGTATCAAAGAGAAAGAAAATCAGAAATCTGGACTAATGTGGGGGTTAGAGCAGTGCTAGATTTTATTAGAAAACAGCAAGTTAAATGGTTTGGCCATATAACCAGGCTATCAACAGTATACCGCAACAAGCAATGCTGTACAGACCAAATGGAACCAGAAGAGGCCAACCATATAAACGATGGACAGAGGGAATAACAGAGTCCATGGGAATCTCGATATATGAAACTCATGAACGGGCATTATCCCGCTGTTTATGCTTCATCTCGACACCGCAAGGTACAAGGGGAACAAGATTAGATGAGGAATTCATATGGCAGTAAACATAATATGAACGCTGAGCATATACATCATAGAACATGTTATGAGACACACATGCATACATAAACGTATGCACAAGTGTCCATATGTACGAGTGTCATTCAAAAAGTAATGCACTACATTGTTTTTCCCAGGAGATGTTTATTAAAAATGCATAAAATCTAAACACAATATACAGTGATATGTCATGTAAACATCTGTATTATTCAACATAATCCCCATCAACTTGTACAGCTTTATGCTGGCACGAAATAAGTGCATGTATTCCTTGCCCGTACCAGATTTTTTCTTGATCATGTAGCCATTTCTTCGCTGCACGAATCACTCCGTCATCTTCAAACTTTGTTCCACGGAGTACATCTTTAAGTGGACCAAACTGATGAAAATCAGAGGGTGCTAAATCGAGACTACAGGGGGGATGGGGTAGTACAGTCCAACCCAATTTGATGATTGCTTCCCGTGTAGCCAGACTTTTGTGAGGGTGCACATTGTTGTGAAGGAGATGTAGTTCTGCTGGATTCTTATGCTACCAAAATCTGCGATAACGTTGAGTGAGTTTTTTTCAATGTCTTAATGTAAGCTTGTGAATTTATTGTCTCTCCTCTTGGCATAACATAACATCCACAAGAATCACACCTTTAATATTCCAAAAGACAGTGGTCATGACCTTTCCAGCTGAAGGAGTTGTCTTGAATTTCTTTCTTTATGGTGTTTGCGGTTGATGCCACTCCATTGTCTTTTTGTCTCAGGTTCAAAATGTGCCAGATTTTGTCACCTGTAGCGTTCTTAACCAGAAAGTCATCAGCATTGAAATGCTCCAACAAATCAGAAGAAATTGAATGTTCACAACAGTTTTCTTCTCTGCAAGGAGAAATTCCATCACAGTTTGCTGTTTATAATGTGCCACTAACACTCTCCATGTCAACAGTTTACGGCAGCTATTTAGCCGGTTGGATTGCAGTTTGGTGTTCACATGCAAAAAAAATCATGCTTTTATCTTCTTTATTAGCTGAGAAAAATATTGTAGTCCATTACTTTCTGAAAACCCCTCGGACATACGAGAGATACTGTGCTTGACATATGAGAAATACATACAACATGAACTTTCTGGAATTCATCTTGACACCTGGGAGACTTCTGCTAAAGACCATAATTCGTGGCCTATATCATTACATAAGGGTGCAGTCACTTGTGAAGCAACCAGGACAGCAAGAGCTGTGAAGAAAAGGCTGGACAGAAAAACCATTGTAGGAGATTCTCCTCCTGGAATGTCAAGCATTCTTTGCCCACATTGTCAAAGAACATTTCAAGCCAAAATAGGCCTTACCCGCCATCTTAGAACTCACGGCTCCATACTTTCAACCCCACTGGATGAAATGAATGGTCGTCATCATTCTTGATGGACAAACAACAACACAACATGAACTCTTTTGGCCAGTCTTTATCAACAAACAAAATATGGGAAACAAAACTGCAAGAACATGAGAAAAGTATCTGACAAATAGAAAATTACATCTGAACAAAACACAAATATTGACAGCAAGATAAGACAGCGATGTCAGAACTGAAAGAAAAATGTTATTCCCATCAATCAATATTATTCAAGATTATATATTAATGTCACAGATTTGACTCTGGACGCTGGTAATCATATGACGTGACGAACCATACATGTCAGCATGGCACAAGATGATATATTAATGAACTCTCATAGATAACTTTAAATCATCAAATCATATATTTAACTTTTTTCAACAAACCTTTAGCTTAATATTTCCATAATGTCAGTATCAGAACTTTGTGACCCCTTTCCCCTCAGAATAACACTCACAAACAGGGCATTTTACATCAATCCATGGCACTTTATTTAATTCAGTCACATATTTTATTTTTCACAGCAAACTCCTGGCTTAATATTTTCATGACATCGCCGTGTCGGAGTCCTTCTTCCCTCTTCTTCACTTGTGAATAGCACTCTTTGACAAACATGGCGAACTTGTTCGGTGTGCGAGGTGTGGCTGGATTAACTGGTGTCTGGCAACCACTGCTCCCAGAGTTGAGTACCTTGGTAAGGTACAGCTGAAATTTGCCATAGCAGTGACCGCAGCGTTTTATTTCTGTGTCCAAAGATTTTGAGTGTCGGCCAATCCTAGCAGAAAGGGTGTAATCATAAATTAGCCATATATTTGGGAGAAATGCATGAAAATATCAAACACATTTAACTGAATATGTCTCAACACAAGAGCAAATTACTAATAAACTACAAGCTATCATTAACTGCCTGTGTAAAATTAAATGACTAAAATGGTATGATAATAATTAATGCGGAGCATAGGGTGACAACTAGACAGATTCCAGTTGATTTATTTTTAAATTTGCGCTCGCTCGCTTTGAACTCAAGCGAAGTCCATACACACAACTTCTAGTAGTGCTGGACTGAATTTTGTGTGTGGATAAGCTTTACCTATTAACAGTGTCCCTCGCCATCAGGCGAACCCACTCTGACTTCAGAGGTACTTGTAATTAACGTCCACAAGTCAAGGACGAGAGGTCAACATAGTAGTCCAACTGTCCGGTGTAGGGGTTGAACCCCTTACCTCAGCATCAGCACACCGGATGTTTAAGAACACACGTTCTTATCCATTCAGCCATGCTGACCTGATTCCAGTGAATGAAGAGGTGAGGAAAAGAGGCTGGCACAGGATAGGACACACACTGAGAACACCTGGGAATAGTACAACAATAGTACAACTGCAGAAGTTGGCAACAGATAGGATTACCTAGCATGAGTTGGTTGAGGATCAATGCTCCGATGGGAAGTGAATGCAGAAGAAGAAAGGAGCAAGGTCTACAAGAGCCTGCAACTATAAATATCTGTATAAATACCTCAAGGTTTCTCCCTGATTTATGTTATGTGTGAGAACTTCAAGACAGAAGACATCTTTCTGAAATGTGACTATTTTTACTCATTTCATTGTGACATATATATCTGTGTGTGAGGGGGAGAAAGAGAGAGAGCGGTGGCTGCCATCTTTACCTAGTTTAGTTTAGTCAATAGATCAACATCACGGCACACGGGTATAACCCATAAGTGCTCTGTTCTCCTAACTCAAATCTGAGTCTGGAGAAACTCAGCTCAGTGCACAAACTCTGTAGCACCGATGAGGATCCTGAAATACTTTCGGTAGATTTTTAACTCAAAATTTTCCCCAGGCTGCGCCGTTAGGCTACTCTTTTTCGATTTCCAACTCCCAAGGGATTTTTTTACGTGCGCAACAATACACACGGGCGTCCGATCTCACTACCCAGAGACCAGGGAAAATTTTATTACTAGAAGTCCACGTGAAAAAATCCTGGTCCTCACCGGGTTTGAACCCGGGACCTCCAGCACTCTAGGTGGACACCATACCTCAAGACCACGCAGTCCCTATCTTTACCTGCTGACCCTATGTTCGAATCTCCATTGAGGATAACTTTCTCAAATTGACATGGACTCCCAGGTTGACATAGTCGAAAATGTGTACCAGAAAATTTTAGAAAGTAAAGGTGGCCAGTGTGATATTGTCCAAACCACCCATTGCATGCTGATTCGTCTTTTCACATGTGAACCATTATATACAAGCTTCAAGGAATGTAGAAGGCTTCTTTATTTACATATATAAGATTGTCATTTAGTTAGTTGCATATCCTTTTAAAGGACGTCAGTCATCCCCAGCAATTTTGGCTGTTCTTGATTTCTTGGCAAGTTTACGTTCAGTAGTTTGCCATTGCATCTGAATGACCGGCACCCATACCATTTCGTTAAAAAAAAGCAACGCAAGGTGATCTGCTGCCAAATCGCTCACAGCTGTGATTCGAACACGGTATGCCGGATTACGAACAACACCTTCACCAAGGAGCTGGAAGATTGTCAGTACAAATTAAAAATGTTTAAAAAGGAGCATGCCATGGGCCTGTGCTGTTTTTGTTTTTAAAGTTGCATATCTTTTACAGGATGTTGCAGTCAACAGCATTTTACTGCCGTTGTTGATGTCTTGGCGAGTTTTACGTTCAGTAGTTTGCTATTGCTTTCTGAACGACCAGCTCCCATACCAACACGTTAAAACCAGTGAGACACCGTCTGCTGCCAAATCGGTCACCGCCGTGTTTCAAACTCGGGTAAACAGCATTACGAATCGTGTCCGCAATGACATCGAGGCACGGTGATGCGTTTGACCATCACAGTTAGTAGGCCTGAATGCACGGAGGAATATGTGGCCAGGCTTTCCCTCATCTAACGGACAATTAATGCAAGCGTAAACTCTCGTCAGACCACGCTCATAACATGATCAACTTAGGCCCCTAGCAATGACACCCATGACACTGTCATAGCCTAACGGCGCTGTCCGAGCAAAATTTTGAGTTAAAAATCTACCCAAAGTATTTCAGGATCCTCGCTGGTGCTACGGAGTTCGTGCACTGAGCTGAGATTCTCCGGACTCATGTTTGAGTTAGGAGTAGAACGGAGAACTTATGGGTTACACCCATGTGCCGTGATGTTGATCCATCGAGTAAACTAAACTGTCATGACCGCAATCAATACACAAACAAGTTCTTAATCTGACTATAGTGACTACAAAGTACAGTCAACGCAACAATTGCTTATTCACATTTCATAAGTATCTCCACACATGACTTCTATTTGGCTTCCCAAAATGACCACTTTAACTAGTTAAAAATTTGGCACACAGGTCTGTCTGACATTCTGCCTTCAAAATTTCTCTCTCCTCTTCCATCACTTATTAGATTAATCCCAGACAAAACCAAGACAAGAGCTAAACAACTGGATAACAATACCTGTATTTGCAGTTATCACATTGGTAGGTGTACTTGGTAGCGATCTCATAACTGTGGCAGCGGCTTATTACAGGCAAGAATGGGAATGCTCTGTTAACCTTCCGTGCCCTGAAAATGTGAAAATCATACAATAACTATTCACTTTTTAAGAAAAAGATAAAGTTGCCTTACTATCTATATTTTTAATTCTCACATTATCTATTTTTTCTGACCTACAATTGTAATGTGTTGTTATTTCACCTCATCTATCTAGTTTCTAGACCTAACATATCTAATGTTTTGTTATTTCACATCATGTCTATTTTGTTGACCATACATATATAATTTTTACCCCATCAATCTGTCTATTTTGTTGACCTAACATATGTTTTGCTATTTCACTCATCTTTTTGTTGACCCTACATATCTAATTTCTTGTATTCTCACATCTGTCTATTTTGTTGACCCTACACATCTAATTTTGTTATTTCACATCATCTGTCTACTTTGTTGATCTATCGGAAAGTGGTATAGTGGTTCGTACGTTTTCCTGCTAAGACAGCAGCCCATGTTCAATACCCATCATAGGTAGGATTATTTTGTCCTGACCAGCAGCTCTTCGGTTGACCCAGCCTCATAAAAATGGGTGCCAAACAATTTCAGCATTTTGGATAATCGTATGGAAAGGAAGGGTAATGAGAAAGGTAACTAGCCACCCCACCGCATATGTAATGGCGTGGAAAATGTACAACCTTAAAAGTTGAGAGGATCGACTTCATTGCCCCTGGTTTTATCCCATGTGGCTCAATCTCTTTTCACAGGGCGACCTGCAGAAATCATCGCACAAAGCTTGAACTCCATAGCTCCAGCAACGATCCCCAGGGGTCTCTGAGAAAAATGCACCCCTGAACCGAAACACAGTCTGGAATTGAACCCACAACCTTCAGAGCGTGAGGTAGACGGCTTGATCACTTCACCATGGAGACTCCCTTCCATGGCGAAGTGGTCAAGCCATCTGACTCAGGTTCCAAAGCTTGTGGGTTTGATTCCTTCGGTTCGCGAGTGCATTTTTAAAAGAAACTCCAGAGGGTTGTCGCTGGAGATAGCAGAGTTCATGCTTTATGCGACACTTTCCATGCTGCGGAAAGGGACTTGAGCCATATGAGGATACAAAATCTGGTGCAATGAAATCGACCTTGTCGACTTTTAAGTGCAAGCCTCACACTTCACATTGCCATAGCAGTTTCTGCTAGGGCAGTGGTTCTCAATCTTTTTTGGCCTGTTCCCCCCTGCACCATATTTTCAGAACGTCATCTCCCCCCCCCCTTCCTATCAAAAATTTGGCCTCATGCCCCCCCCCCCCCCCCCTGTTTCACCATATTTTCCGAACGTCATTCCCTCCCTTTCATATTTCCTATCTAAACATCCCCCCCACCCCTACACAGTATACGTAAAAATTAAAGGTAAATTTAATAGCATATACTAAAACAAGTCTAGACATCCACATAAAACATGATTTGTGGGTCTACTTACTTTATAAAATGAATTTTAGAAGGATGAGACATACATAACTGTAAAGTATGAAGGGAAAAACAATATCAAGTAATCGGTTCTTGTATTAACGCGATCTTGAAATGGTCTTCATTCCCCCCTGGAAACCCTAAAATTCCCCCCCCCCCTGGGGGGGGGGGGGGGGGGGGGGAGAGAATTCCCCACCGGTTGAGAACCACTGTGCTAGGGGAATACATTACCTCTTCGCAATAACAACAGTGACTCTAGCAGGAACAGCAAAACTGAATTGGGAGTATGAACAAACTTAGCTACAGAACTGGCCTTACAGAATTGACAAACACAAGGGCCTCTGTTGGTGCTTAGTGGTTCCTCTAGTAGACTGAACCTTAACTCTTGAGGCCAGGTGAGCTGTAGCGGAGAGGTGTGCCTTGATTTCAGAAGGTACCGGGTGTGATTCCACTGGTATCTAATGTTACCCCCCCCCCCCCCCCCCGATCTATTGGGTAGTGAGACTGGACACCAAGCCCTCTTGGATAAGGGTGAAAAGCAGGAGGTTCCTGAGCAGGTTGTGCATGATAAAAATGCCAAGACAGTCAAAATCGCAATGAGTAGACCATAAAGCCACTGCGCTGGCAAAACTTATGAAA
The DNA here is from genome assembly GCA_014155875.1 of Cepaea nemoralis. NCBI lineage: Eukaryota > Metazoa > Mollusca > Gastropoda > Stylommatophora > Helicidae > Cepaea > Cepaea nemoralis. Next base: position 435,025 of record JACEFZ010007128.1, read on the forward strand.
AACAAACCAACCCACGAGTAGATTTGACCTAGCTGGGTAATAATTCCTTCACAGGTTCTAGGCACTTTATTTATTTTGTTGTTTTGTTTGCTCGCTTTCAGCCCAAGTGTAGTCCACACAGGACTGATGTTTGCGTGTGGGCCAGATTTCCGTGTTACCAGTGTCCTTCGCCATCAGGTGAACTAACTGAGGTACTTGTAATTTATGTACCCGAGTCAAGGACCAGAAGTTAACGTTTTAGTCCAACTGACCGGTGCAGGAGTTGAACCCGCTACCTTGTCTATCAGCACGTCGTAAGTTTAAGAATGAGTGCTCTTATCCACTCAGCTATGCATGACCTCCTAGGCATTTCATTGGTCAACAAACTCCAACATTTCATTGGTGAACAAACTCCAACATTTCATTGGTGAACAAACTCCAACATTTCAATGTCAACAAACTCCAACATTTCATTGGTCAACAAACTCCACCATTTCACTGTCAACAAACTCCAACATTTCATTGTCAACAAACTCCAACATTTCACTGGTCAACAAACTCCAACATTTCATTGTCAACAAACTCCAACATTTCACTGGTCAACAAACTCCAACATTTCACTGGTCAACAAACTCCAACATTTCACTGTCAACAAACCTCAACCAAAAGCACAGAAGGATAGAAGCAACAACAGAACAATACCCACCAGGATTTCCAGAACACTCCGTGGCTCTCCTTGACGCCACTGATAAGCCTGACCGCTGCGTGACAAAGTTCGTGTGCAAGAGTATCCCTCACTCGCTCTGAGATCAATTAGATAATAATATATCAGTTCACACAAATTACTTTGTTAAACCAAAATACATTAAAATTATAACCGCTATTTGGTTTGATCAATGTGTGATCAATTTAGTCAATGCACTGCGTGTGTGAAGGTAATTCCAATGAAAAACCACCACATGAATGTGAAATGTGAGGCCTTCACAGTCTCAGCCATGCATAAAGAATTGAGGTAACCAATTCTCTCCACTGTGCTTCCTCCCAAGACAATTCCAATAAAATTACCTGGCATATAATTTTATGACGCACAGGTCAGGTGAAGAAAAACAAAATATTGTCTCCGCTAGGAACTGAACCCAGACCTACCTGCTTAGAATTGCAGGTGCAATAACCATGATTCTACCGCAGCTGCTAGAGATGTGAAGTATAAATCTTTCACATAATAATAAGGTTTGACAACCAGCCCCCTTTATCAGGGCTATTCATAAGTAAAGTGGTAAAAGACCTTCTTGTTGTTTGTCCATCAAGAATGATGATGACCATTCATTTCATCCAGTGGGGTTGAAGGTATGGAGCCGTGAGTTCTAAGATGGTTGATAAGGCCTATTTTGGCTCGAAATGTTCTTTGACAATGTGGACAAAGAATGCTTGATGTTTCAGGAGGAGGATCTTCTACAGTGGTTTTTCTGTCCAGCCTTTTCTTCACAGCTCTTGCAGTCCTGGTTGCTTCACAAGTGACTGCACTCTTATGTAATGATGTACGCTACAAATTACGGTCTTTAGCAGCAGTCTCCCAGGTGTCAAGATGAATTCCAAAAGCTTACACACCTTGAGGCAAACTGAGTGTACAGTGTGCAAGCCCTATATTTATATAGACCAATCCGTGATGTATTCTTCTTATTCTGCTGCGTTCATCCGGAGAGTTTTTTCGGACGTGATTGCGTTGTGCCTTGTTTACAGCAGAGCTTCGTTCTTGTGCCATTAGGCAGACACATCTGACTTCTGCAGGCATTTGTTGGTCGGGTTAACCTTCCCGGGGGTTTCGTAAGACGCTTGACTCTCACTGTTGTGGTGTTATCCCCCATCCCAGCTTGGCCATTTAGAACAGCTGAAGACATCCCGGTCAGCCCTCAAGGGAAGGCAGGGGCAGACCATGGGCATTCCCCGCCATCCATTTCTCATGACTTGTCCAAAACATTTGGATTTTCTTCTTCTGATAAGTAACCAGTACCTTTTGAGTAACTTCATTCAAAGTATCTTCATTATGCTTGTCTTTCCATGGTGGTCCCATCATTCTCTTATTAGATAATATGTGTAAGGATAGAACATATATCAGACAACATTATGGGACCTCACAGAAAATCATTAACTTCATAAAGGCAAAAATATGGTCACAAAATACAGAGTTTCATGAGATAAAACTAACAGATACATTCAAACAAGAAATAGAGTGATGCCTCTTGTCACCTCTATAATTCTTACTGACAATTAATTGGATTATGAAGGCATAAACTGCCACCAGAAATGGATTTCAGTGGAATTTGGCAGAGCAAAAAGATTCTCAACCTTTAGCCCATTCTGCAGCTTTAGTTTCATGCTAAGTCGTCGGTAAAGTCCTATCCATTGTTATGCAGGTTGGTTCCTGTCTCTTCTACCAGGCACAACGCCTTCCATCACTGTCCCCTGTCAGCCACATAGATGTTTAATGTGGACCAAATTACTTCAACTTGTGAGACATGATCTGATTATCAGCCAGTTTTCTTCAGTGCTCAGATGTTGTCGAATGTCAGCATTTTATTTCTTCCTGGTTCACATTATTCTAAGATCTTTTCTGCAACATTTAAACTCATGTCATGTCATCCATCCTTCTTTTAAAAATATGACATAGAACTCACTGAAAGAACAATAACCATGACAACAATGATAATTTCTGACCTGGACTGTCACATATTTTGACAGACAGGACTATTTTTGTCGAAAAGCAGGTTCCATTTCTTATGTAATTAAATGTGCCTGCTGTTTTTGTGTATCTTGCATTCCATTCAAATCGGAAATCTTTTTGCAACTGAAAAGTCATAAGAAAAACAGGTTACAAACTGAAATTCTAGCAACACTCACTAGGTACCCAATTACACAATGACATTGAATGTTAGGAACATCTTTTTAAAAAAGTTGTTTTTGGATATCACAATGGTCAAAATGTTTACCCAGTGTCAGAAAGTTGTTTTGGGATATCGCAATGGTCAAAATGTTTACCTAGTGTCAGAAAGTTGTTTTGGGATATCACAATGGCCAAAATGTTTACCCAGTGTTGAAGTTGTGTTTGGATGTCACAATGCTTACCAAGTGGTCTGACACAGAGAGCAGCCTGTAAACATCTAAGCTTCCTGTGAGGAGACAGCCAATAATTACTATGACTATTTAAGTTCTGACTGGCTGACTGTGAACATCTAAGCTCCCTGTGAGGAGACAGCCAATAATTACTATGACTATTTAAGTTCTGACTGGCTGACTGTAAACATCTAAGCTCCCTGTGAGGAGACAGCCAATAATTACTATGACTATTTAAGTTCTGACTGGCTGACTGTGAACATCTAAGCTCCCTGTGAGGAGACAGCCAATAATTACTATGACTATTTAAGTTCTGACTGGCTGACTGTAAACATCTAAGCTCCCTGTGAGGAGACAGCCAATAATTACTATGACTATTTAAGTTCTGACTGGCTGACTGTGAACATCTAAGCTCCCTGTGAGGAGACAGCCAATAATTACTATGACTATTTAAGTTCTGACTGGCTGATTGTAAACATCTAAGCTCCCTGTGAGGAGACAGCCAATAATTACTATGACTATCTAAGCTCCCTGTCAGGAGACAGCCAATAATTACTATGACTATCTAAGCTCCCTGTCAGGAGACAGCCAATAATTACTATGACTATTTAAGTTCTGACTGGCTGATTGTAAACATCTAAGCTCCCTGTGAGGAGACAGCCAATAATTACTATGACTATCTAAGCTCCCTGTGAGGAGACAGCCAATAATTACTATGACTATCTAAGCTCCCTGTCAGGAGACAGCCAATAATTACTATGACTATTTAAGTTCTGACTGGCTGACTGTAAACATGTAAGCTCCCTGTCAGGAGACAGCCAATAATTACTATGACTATTTAAGCTCCCTGTGAGGAGACAGCCAATAATTGTAAACATCTAAGCTCCCTGTGAGGAGACAGCCAATAATTACTATGACTATTTAAGTTCTGACTGGCTGACTGTAAACATCTAAGCTCCCTGTGAGGAGACAGCCAATAATTACTATGACTATTTAAGTTCTGACTGGCTGACTGTAACATCTAAGCTCCCTGTCGAGGAGACAGCCAATAATTACTATGACTATTTAAGTTCTGACTGGCTGACTGTAAACATCTAAGCTCCCTGTGAGGAGACAGCCAATAATTACTATGACTATTTAAGTTCTGACTGGCTGACTGTGAACATCTAAGCTCCCTGTGAGGAGACAGCCAATAATTACTATGACTATTTAAGTTCTGACTGGCTGACTGTAAACATCTAAGCTTCCTGTCAGGAGACAGCCAATAATTACTATGACTATTTAAGTTCTGACTGGCTGACTGTAAACATCTAAGCTCCCTGTGAGGAGACAGCCAATAATTACTATGACTATTTAAGTTCTGACTGGCTGACTGTAAACATCTAAGCTTCCTGTCAGGAGACAGCCAATAATTACTGACTATTTAAGCTTCCTGTCAGGAGACAGCCAATAATTACTATGACTATTTAAGCTCCCTGTGAGGAGACAGCCAATAATTACTATGACTATTTAAGTTCTGACTGGCTGATTGTGAACATCTAAGCTCCCTGTCAGGAGACAGCCAATAATTACTATGACTATTTAAGCTCCCTGTCAGGAGACAGCCAATAATTACTATGACTATTTAAGCTCCCTGTGAGGAGACAGCCAATAATTACTATGACTATTTAAGCTCCCTGTCAGGAGACAGCCAATAATTACTATGACTATTTAAGCTCCCTGTGAGGAGACAGCCAATAATTACTATGACTATTTAAGTTCTGACTGGCTGATTGTGAACATCTAAGCTCCCTGTCAGGAGACAGCCAATAATTACTATGACTATTTAAGCTCCCTGTGAGGAGACAGCCAATAATTACTATGACTATTTAAGCTCCCTGTGAGGAGACAGCCAATAATTACTATGACTATTTAAGCTCCCTGTCAGGAGACAGCCAATAATTACTATGACTATTTAAGCTCCCTGTCAGGAGACAGCCAATAATTACTATGACTATTTAAGCTCCCTGTCAGGAGACAGCCAATAATTACTATGACTATTTAAGCTCCCTGTGAGGAGACAGCCAATAATTACTATGACTATTTAAGCTCCCTGTCAGGAGACAGCCAATAATTACTATGACTATTTAAGCTCCCTGTCAGGAGACAGCCAATAATTACTATGACTATTTAAGCTCCCTGTCAGGAGACAGCCAATAATTACTATGACTATTTAAGCTTCCTGTCAGGAGACAGCCAATAATTACTATGACTATTTAAGCTCCCTGTCAGGAGACAGCCAATAATTACTATGACTATCTAAGCTCCCTGTCAGGAGACAGCCAATAATTACTATGACTATTTAAGCTCCCTGTCAGGAGACAGCCAATAATTACTATGACTATTTAAGCTCCCTGTCAGGAGACAGCCAATAATTCCTATGACTATTTAAGCTCCCTGTCAGGAGACAGCCAATAATTACTATGACTATCTAAGCTCCCTGTCAGGAGACAGCCAATAATTACTATGACTATCTAAGCTCCCTGTCAGGAGACAGCCAATAATTACTATGACTATTTAAGCTCCCTGTCAGGAGACAGCCAATAATTACTATGACTATCTAAGCTCCCTGTCAGGAGACAGCCAATAATTACTATGACTATTTAAGCTCCCTGTCAGGAGACAGCCAATAATTACTATGACTATTTAAGCTCCCTGTCAGGAGACAGCCAATAATTACTATGACTATTTAAGCTCCCTGTCAGGAGACAGCCAATAATTACTATGACTATTTAAGTTCTGACTGGCTGACTGTGAACAATCTGTAACACTGAATTTAACTCCTTACGTCCAATGCACTGACATTGAGATTGTCTGAGTCCTCAAGAGGACTTGAATCTATCCGAGTGAGGTTGCTGTAAAGACATTCCTTATACCTGGTAACATAAAAACATTCCTTCTACCTGGTATCAAAGTACTTGTAAAGACATTCCTTCTACCTGGTATCAAAGTACCTGTAAAGACATTCCTTCTACCTGGTAACATAAAAACATTCCTTCTACCTGGTAACATAAAGACATTCCTTCTACCTGGTAACAAAGTACCTGTAAAGACATTCCTTCTACCTGGTAACATAAAGACATTCCTTCTACCTGGTAACATACAGACATTCCTTCTACCTGGTAACAAAGTACCTGTAAAGACATTCCTTCTACCTGGTAACATAAAGACATTCCTTCTACCTGGTAACATACAGACATTCCTTCTACCTGGTAAAAAAGTACCTGTATAGACATTCCTTCTACCTGATAACATAAAGACATTCCTTCTACCTGGTAACATAAAGACATTCCTTCTACCTGGTAACATAAAGACATTCCTTCTACCTGGTGTAACAAAGACATTTCTTCTACCTGGTAACATACAGACATTCCTTCTACCTGGTAACAAAGTACCTGTATAGACATTCCTTCTACCTGGTAACATAAAGACATTCCTTCTACCTGGTAACATAAAGACCTTCCTTCTACCTGGTAACATAAAGACATTCCTTCTACCTGGTAACATACAGACATTCCTTCTACCTGGTAACAAAGTACCTGTACAGACATTCCTTCTACCTGGTAACATAAAGACATTCCTTCTACCTGGGAACATACAGACATTCCTTCTACCTGGTAACAAAGTACCTGTATAGACATTCCTTCTACCTGGTAACATAAAGACATTCCTTTTACCTGGTAACATAAAGACATTCCTTCTACCTGGTAACATAAAGACATTCCTTCTACCTGGTAACAAAGTACCCGTATAGACATTCCTTCTACCTGGTAACATAAAGACATTCCTTCTACCTGGTAACATACAGACATTCCTTCTACCTGGTAACAAAGTACCTGTAAAGACATTCCTTCTACCTGGTAACATAAAGACATTTCTTCCACCTGGTAACATAAAGACATTCCTTCTACCTGGTAACAAAGTATCTGTAAAGACGTTCCTTCTACCTGGTAACATAAAGACATTTCTTCCACCTGGTAACATACAGACATTCCTTCTACCTGGTAACAAAGTACCTGTAAAGACATTCCTTCTACCTGGTAACAAAGTACCTGTAAAGACATTCCTTCTACCTGGTAACAAAGTACCTGTAAAGACATTCCTTCTACCTGGTAACATAAAGACATTTCTTCCACCTGGTAACATAAAGACATTTCTTCTACCTGGTACCAAAATACCTGTAAAGACATTCCTTCTACATGGGGACTGTCGCAGCGCTCTTCTTCCCCTCTGCAAGCTCAGAAATCAGTGGGGCATGCAAGACCTGTACTACAATTAGCATCTGCAGACAGGCATGTTGATCTTTGATATTTTATCCAGAAAAGGAAGCCAGTCAGGGGGTAGACCACACAACAACAAGAAATCAATGCATCCCTGTGCTGTTTGTTATGTAGCAGGACACAACCTTTCAACCACCAACCTTCCTCAGTTATCTCTTATGACATGCTTGATAAGTTATGGTGGATCCCCATAACACATTAGAATTTCAGGCTAAAACAAATAATTGTTCAGAGTTTGGGAACGTGTCTGTGTTTTTTCACTTGTATTAATGATTAGTTATGAACATGAAAGAAGCCAACTATATGCCTTTTCCATGCATATCCACAACCTCCCATCTTATGTACTGCCAATATTTTCAATACAGTATTTCTCCATGCCATTATCACATCCGTCTAGCATCTCTTCTCTAGGGTTTACTCCAGTCTCTCTTTTCATCTAACTGTTAAATATAATACGGTCATACTGTGATCATGGAAAATCAATTAAATCTGCTAAAACACCAAAGAACAGCAGACGATATATTATTGTTAAACAAACCTTGTTTTCAAACACTGTGTTATTGAAAATTTCAAATATTTTCTGTGTCAGTTCCACCTTCGTATCTCTAAATCGTTTAATAAATCTGTAGGAAAAGAAAATAAAAAAATCACAAACAATAATTTGCAGTATTGTAAATTTTTTAAGAAACTGGAATACTTTCTTCAAATTTAATTTCCACTATTCAGCAATAATCCAAGTTGAGAGCTGTTTGATCAACAAGCTAGGTGAATGATATTTTTTTTTGTTGGACAAAAGAAGTAAAAACAGCACTCGGGCTGCTCGATGTATAACTGTATGTATGTGTGTGTGTGTGCATGGGTAAGTGATGGGGGATGGGAGGAAGAGAGAGACAGAGACTAACTGATCTTATAATTGCAAGCAATGTACTTCACATCTAATGTAATCAAAAATTTATAATTTCAAATAAACACACATTCTTTTAGATTCTTCTTCTTCTGCCTTTCACTCTCCCAATGCAGACTTGGCTTTCCACCAACTCAAACCCTCCCTTTGTAGCCTTCTTCATGGTGAGTTGGATTTTGTGGCTATATTTTTACAGGATGAGGTAGCCAGTGTCATGCCAACCCTCCTTAGGTGCCAGTTATGACATGCACAGTAGGTGTTACTAAACAGTTAATTATATACCATTTACAGGACGTCGCAGTCAACACCAGCATTTTTTGTGATTTCTTGGCAAGTTTACGTTCAATAGTTTGCCATTGCTTTCTGCACAAAGTAAAGGTAGTCCAATAATATTAACTGCCACTAGGGTGTCAAGTGTTAGGTCTTCAAATTAAAAAAACAATTTTTGGCGTCTGTTCGCTGTGAACTCAAGGTAACGTATAAGCCTAGTGCACTGAACTGTTTGCATGTGGGTTAGCGTTCCGCCTTTTTTTAATTGTTAAAAACATTTGCTGGCTTTAAACTCAAGCGCCCCTCTGCTGTGTGTCCACCGTGACGAGGTAGAGGGGCTTGTGCGTCCCAATGACCCCAAGAGCTATGCCGACGGTAGCACAGCTACTGGTAGGGCCACCCATGTCGGACAGGTCAAGGGAGAGGGACCAGACGAAGAGACACACAAACCTGCTGCCTTGTAGGTAGACTGGGGACAGTCAAAGGCTAGGGAAAGCACCCCAAATACATGCTTATCGAAATCGGATGTACTGAGCCACAGGCTTGACAAAGCAGTGCAACGTGAAACCTGCTGCCTTGTAGGTAGACTGGGGACAGTCAAAGGCTAGGGAAAGCATCCCGAATAAATGCTTGTCGAAATCGGATGTACTGAGCCACAGGCTTGACAAAGCAGTGCAACGTAACTTAATTCATGATGTCACAAATCAAAATTAATCGATATGGTGCTAATCCCGTGAAGTCCCATCAGGCGGTGATAGTGCCGGGCCCCCTGCCTCGAGGGGGTCCACCCATGACTACTGGTGGTCACCTTCCCCTGTGCTGTGGAGTCAAGGCACAGAGGAGTAGGTTAAGAGCTATTGACCAAATACCCCGGACACTCAACATACTACAGTGGAATGCCGAAGGAGTTTACAAGAAGAAAGACTCCCTAACACAGCGTCTTCATAAAGATAGAATAGATGTGGCATGCATTCAAGAGACACACCTCAACGCCAATCACAAATTCTCAGTCAGAGGATATCAGGCCACACGTTTCGACCGCGAAGGACACAAAGGAGGAGTTCTAATACTTACACGAAATACAATACCTTGCAGCGAAGTATCTGTGATCTCTAACAACCAAACGGAAATTATAGGTGTTGATATAATGATAAAGGACGTGAAAATAAGAATCTACAATCTGTATAGCCCAGCAGATAAGGACCTTACACTCTCAAACATGAAAATAACTGACACAAACTGCATTATTGTCGGAGACTTTAATAGCCGTTCAGAAAGATGGGGATACCCAGATACTGACAAAAGAGGAGATGAATTGGAGGACTGGGAAATAGACTCAAATCTCCATCTACTCAACAAAGCGGATGACACACCGAGCTTCTACTCCAGAAGATGGCTTACCACTTCTACTCCAGACTTAGCTTTCTGCACAGGAGACATCCTCCACAAAATCGATCGCCATGTGCTGGACCAATTAGCAGGTAGTGACCACAGACCAATCAAGCTTGAAATGAATATGGAGTATGTTCCACAGGAGCAAAAGCCCTTGCCCCGCTGGAATTACAAACGAGCAGATTGGGACAGATTTGCCATACTAACAGACAAATATTGTGAAAACGTAAATACACGATATGGCAACATAAAGCAAATGGTGGAAAGTCTAAACAGAGCGATAATACAGGCAGCCACTGAGTCCATTCCAAGAGGAGCGAGGAAAAATTACAAACCATACTGGACTGAAGAACTACAAAGTTTGGAGGACAAAGTTGAAGATGCCAGGAAGACAGCAGAGAGAGAACAAACAATTGAAGCAAACATCTCTCTCAAAGCCATCTCAGCAAAATATAAAAGAACAGTAAATCAAACAACAAGAGATTGTTGGAGGGAAAAAACAGAAAACCTGAATTTTGACAGGGATGGAAACAAACTATGGAAACTAGTGAAAGCCATGAACAATGAAGGACCTAGAAACAAACAAATAACAATTAAACAAGGAAATGCCTTGCTTACAGGCAAAAAGGCTGCAAATGCACTAATGGAACACTATGCAAATGCAAACCACATTGATATTACAACCGAACAGAAGAAAGCAATCAAAGACAAACAGATACATCATAGAAATACAGAGACAGCAGCAGAATATATGATGGCAAATCTAACAATGGAAGAAATGGAACAGGCAATGAATACCCTAAAAAAGAAGAAATCACCAGGAAAGGATGGAATCACAAATGAAATGCTAATAGGACTAGGCACCAAGGCAAAGAAGAAACTACTAGCAGTCCTAAATAACAGCTGGAAGAGAGGAATAGTCCCACAGGCATGGAAGGAAGCTATACTAATACCAGTCCCAAAGAAAGGAAAAGACCTGGAAGAACCAAATGGCTATCGACCTATCAGTCTACTTAGCTGTGTAGGAAAATTAATGGAACGCATTATCAATGGCAGGCTAACATGGCATCTGGAAGAAAACAAACTCTTAACACCACACCAAGCAGGATTCAGAAAATACAGATCCACTGAAGATCAAATAACCTATATAGCTCAGGAAATAGAGGATGCCTTCCAAGAGAAAAAGCACACACTAGCAGTCTGGATAGATTTAGAAAAAGCATTTGATAAAGTATGGAAGGAAGGACTGAAAGTAAAACTGCAAAACATGCATGTTTGTGGAAAAATGTATAAATGGATCAGCCACTACCTTGAGAACAGAACTGCCAGGACAAAAGTACAAGGACAAACAAGCAAAATGATGCTGCTGGAGCAAGGTGTCCCCCAAGGAGGAGTTCTTTCACCAACATTATTCCTAGCATATATAAATGACATCACAGAAAATTTTCCAGCCAGAGTACACACATCCTCCTTTGCAGATGACCTAGCCATATGGACATCTGAAGAATATATTAGTACAGCTAACAGCAGAATACAGCAAGCCTTATTAGCGCTAGAGGACTGGTCAAAATCATGGCTAGTGAAGATAAGTGAGGAGAAAACAACATGCACAGTGTTCTCCCTCTCAAATAAAACTCAGCAACCTAAGCTGGTATTGAATGGAAAAATATTGCGCCATGAAGAAAATCCAAACTATCTAGGAGTCACCTTTGATCGTCGCCTGACATGGAAGACACAGGTTGAGAAAAATCGAACAAGAGCAAGGCAGAGAATGGCAATCATGAAAAAGCTTGCTGGTACAACGTGGGGAGCAGATGAGAAAGTTCTCAAGAAGTTATATACTGGACGGGTGAGGCCAGTACTGGAATATGGCATTGCAGCTTGGGCAACAGCAGCTAAGTCAAACTTTAACAAAATAAGTAGAGTCCAAAACCAAGGAATGCGAATCATAACTGGAAGCCTGAAGACAACGCCTATTAATGAACTAGAAAAGATCACTTGTTTACAACCAATGCAGGATAGAAGAGATAGCAGAGCCCAGCAACAAGCAGAAAAATTTAGAAGATTGACAGACCACCCTATGTACAACAGATTTAATGGTTTTGGAAAGGGAAGACTGAAGCGTAGCAACTTTGTAGAAACTGCAAAACGAAGGATTAGGGCAGATCCTATACTTAACATATCAACAGTCAAGCCCATACACAATGCACACAAGTTCCCAGCTTGGAGACAGCAGCAACTGCCTGAGATGATAGAAAACATTCCTGGTATTGAGAAAAAGAACACTCAGCATGAAACCGAAAGAAGAGAAATAACCCTAAACTACATAAAAGAACATTACCCAAGCAGGAATTGGACCCATGCATATACAGATGGATCAGCCAAAAATTCAATAGAGAATGGAGGAGGAGGAATTCTCCTAAATTTAAAAAATGGAGTGAAAAAAACACATTCAATGGCAACTGGAAAATTTTCAAGTAACTTCAAAGCGGAGGTAGAGGCTTTGAAAACTGCAGCAGAAATGCTCCTGATGGAGGAAAATAAAGAGAAGCAAATAGCTATCTTCACAGATGCAAAGTCAGCTGTCTCAATACTCAAGAGCAATAACAGCACAGAACTAACTGACCTAAGAGCAGCACTCCATGGTCTATGCCAGAAATCCAAAAAAGTTGTAATACAGTGGATCCCATCACATTGCAGTATACCTGGAAACGAAGAGGCTGACAGACTGGCAAAAGAGGGCGGACGACTACCACAGCCTGACATAGACATAACCTATAATGAGGCAAAGAGGTTAATAAAAAGCACTTATAGAACCAAATGGGAATCTGAGCATCCAGGCCATCAGAAGGATGATGCATATTACAAACTCGACCGAAGAGAACAAGTAGCAATCTTCAGACTCCGCACAGGACATAACAGGCTGAAATACCACTTGTTCAATAAACTAAAGATAGGAGATACCGATGAATGTAATTGTAGAACTGGAAAAATGACAGCAAAACATTTGCTACAGGATTGCCCAACGTATGCAGAACAGAGAAAGATATTTTGGCCCACACCTGCTTCATTTGAGGACAAGCTCTATGGAGATATCAACAAGCTCAAGTTGACCGCAGCTTACTTTAACTACATACAGGTTGACATTTAAAGGTGCATGAAGACCCAGAGGCATGAAATGGAATATTGCTTGGATAGCAAATCCATTATGTGGAAAGTCCAAATCGAAAGCTCGCTGTGTGGGCTTCATAAAAGGTGGAAAAGTGTCCTAGTGGCACGAAATGGAATATTGCTTGGATAGCAAATCCATTACGTGGAAAGTCCGAATCAAAAGCCCATTGTGTGGGCTTCATAAAAGGTGGAAAAGTGTCCTAGTGACATGAAATGGAATATTGCTTGGATAGCAAATCCATTACGTGGAAAGTCTGTATCTAAAGCCCACTGTGTGGACTTCATAAAAGGTGGAAAAGTGTCCTAGTGGCACGAAATGGAATATTGCTTGGATAGCAAATCCATTACATGGAAAGTCCAAATCGAAAGCTCACTGTGTGGATGTCATCTGCAGACTGCATACTTCTGGTTTCCGGAAGAACAGCCTATGGTGAACGGAAGGCCCAATATACGGAAGTGAGGCTAAGCAGCCATGTGCAGGACGTGACGATTCCTTGGGTGAGCCCAGTACCAGAGCGATGTATCGGCTCTGCAATTATGGAAGCCTCCTTGGATGGCGGGGAATGCCCATGGTCTGCCCCTGCCTTCCCTTGAGGGCTGACCAGGATCTTTGGCTGTTCTATATGGACCAGCTGGGATGGGGGATAACACCACAACAGTGAGAGTCAAACGTCCTAAGAAACCCCCGGGAAGGTTAACCTGGTCAACAAATGCCCGCAGAAGTCGGATGTGTCGGCCTAACGGCGCAAGAACGCAGCTCTGCTGTAAACAGGCACAACGCAATCACATCCGGAAAAAAACTCCGGATGAACGAAGAAGAAGAAGAAACTCAAGCGTAGTCCATATACATTCTACTAAGTCTAGTACATTGGGCTGATTGTAGGTCAGCATGGCTGATTGGATAAGAATGCATGTTCTTAAACATCCAGTGTACTGATGTCGAGGTAAGGGGTTCAACCCCTACACCAGACAGTTGGACTAAAATGTTGACCTACTGTCCTTGACTTGGGGGCATAAATTACAAGTACCTCTGAAGTTGGAGTGAGTTTGTCTGATGGCGAGGGACATTGTTAATATGGAAAGTTAATCCACACACAAAATTCAGTCCAGCATTACTAGAAGTTGTGTGTATGGACTACGCTTGAGTTCAAAGCAAGCGAGTGCCAAAAGAAAAAAGACAAGATTTTTTTCGTGGGGGACAGATTTGTGCGTGTGGGACAGATTTTTCCGTGTGGGATAGCTTTCCGCCTTTTTAAAAAAACGCTTGCTTGCTTTGAACTGAAGCATGGTCCGTATACTTACTACTAAGTCTAGCACACGGGACGGATATTTGCGTGTGGATTAGCTTATCCCTTTTACTAGTGTCCCTCTCCATCAGGCGAACCCAATCCTACTTCAGAGGTACTTGTAATTTACATCCTCAAGTTAAGGACAAGAAGTCAACATTTTAGTCCAACTGACCAGTGTAGGGGTTGAACCTGTTACCTCGGCATCAGCACACCGGATATTTAAGAACAAATGCTCTTATCCATTCAGCCATGCTGACCTCATTAGCTTTCCCTATTACCAGCGTCCCTGGCCATCAGACGAACCCACTCCGACTTCAGAGGTGGTCTTGGAATATTCTAAAGCACAGCTCTTCTAACATATTTATATACATTTGACAATTCTAAATTATTATGTGTTATTTATCTCCCTAGACGTCAATAATCTTTTCTTGTTGTTTGAAATATTTCTGGCCATTTCCTATTCTCTTCTTGATCTGTTTCAATTCTGCGTCCATATGTTACATATATGTCCAAGACAGGAGAAACTTGTTACTTGTCACACATTAGCTAGACCCCCAATACACATGCGACAAGTTCAATCTCTCCATTCCACATCCAGACTCAATATCCAATTTTGGAACTCCTGTACTGACATCACAAAGCTCAGTATCTTCTTCTTCTTCTGCGTCCGCCTGGAATGTTGTTTTAGACGTAATTGCATTGTGCCTGTTTACTGCAGAGCTGCAATATTTGCACCTTTCGGCCGACACATCCGACTTCTTCAGGCATTTGTTGGCTGGGTTACCCTCCCGGGTGTTTTGTAAGATGTTTGATTCTCATCCCAGCTGGCCCATTTACAACAGCTGAAGACGTCCCGGTCAGCCTTCAAGGGTTGGCAGGGGCAGACCATAGGCATTCCCCGACACCCAAGGAGGCTTTCATAATTGCAGAGCCAACACATAGAATTCTGGTACTGGGCTCACCCAAGGAATCGTCACGTCCTGCACATGGCTACTTAGCCTCACTTCGATATATTAGGCTCAGTATCTGAATGGCACTGCTTTGTTAGTCGCCTTGCGCTAGGCGAGTTATTAAATTCATGATCTTTCACAAACTGCCCGCCCCAAATGAGATTCATGCATGGCCTGAATAATATTCACTCAAGACAAGGGACATTGAGTTAAAACAACTGCAAGGATTTATAAACTCTTAAAACACACCAACTCTTCTGAAAACATTATGCAAGTCAAACTCTAATATCTTGTCTATTGTTTTGACAGTGAGTGTAATGCCAGGACTTCACCATACCTGACAGCATCAGCATGTCGCTTGTAGTCAGCCATGTCAGCATTTAAAGACTTCAGAAAGAATGCATTGTCATTAACAGCATCTCCGCCAAACGTAGGTCGCGGAGCTGTCGTAGGATGCAGATCCAGTCCTGCACATATGGGAATGTCAAAATAAATGGTAAAGTCCATTTGTGCGAAGCTTATACAAGAGACAACATTGCAGTTGCAGACAAGCTGATACAAGAGACGACAAGCTTATAAAAGAGACAACATTGCAGGTACAGACATTTATACAAGAGACAACATTGCAGGTACAGACATTTATACAAGAGACAACATTGCAGGTACAGACAATCTATTTCATATGACCAAAAGAAGTCCTTGATATGCCATGAGACATTGGGCGTATGCTGCTAGGCCCATCTCCCATAACCAAACTGCACATGTGGGATTATATTGCTGTAAAACTCCAGCTGATTATACATTTTCAACTCTCTGACCCCCAATGAATTAGGCTGGGTCACCTCCAGAGCTGCAGTTGACAGAAACTTTTTGAAATATTTAATATTGCCACTACAGAAAAATTACAGACAATCTACATGATCTGAACATGGAAGAAAACAGGGCTCATTAACAGCACCATCTCTGGGAAACTGAAATACTTTAGTCACAGTAAATGTCTCATTGGTTTGGAAATATTTTGGTAACAGTAAATGTCTCATTGGTTTGGAAATACTTTGGTCACAGTACATGTCTCATTGGTTTGGAAATACTTTAGTCACAGTAAATGTCTCATTGGTTTGGAAAGAACCAGGTTGGAAGCCAAGGATCCATAAGAAGAAGCAAGAGTCAACCAGTACAAATAGGGACAAAGGACATTTCAGACACCATAGGCATGAGGGTGCATGGGGAGTGGGAAAAGATCAAGACACTTTCTTGTGCTATGATGAGACCGACGTTCTGCAAAGGACCTAATACATGATGATGTTGTGATTGTCACTACTGGGGAGTGGAACTCTTGTATGACTTGAAGAACTGAGGACAGGTGATAGACTTGGTTCTATCCCGTCAGGCAAGAACGCACTCAAGCCCATCATGCTCTCCAAGTGGCAAGTACAAAACTTGGAAGCTGATTGTCTATCATCTTTACAAAAGTCTTAAAAGTCAAGAGGATCAGCTTCATTGCACTGGGTTTAATCCCACATGGCTCAGTCTCTTTCAGCAGGGTGGCCTGCTGAAAGTGTTGCACAAAGCACGAGCTCCGTAACTCCGGCGATGACCCTCAAGAGTCTCTGAGAAAAATGCACTCATGAACCGAAAGACGTAACCCGGAATTGAACCCACAACCTTCGCAGCGGGAGGCAAACAGCTTGACCACTTCACCACGGAGACTCCCTGTCTATCATCATTGTGGGGAATAGCTAAGACTCCTTAGCATCCTCACTATGGGCAAAGTTTTATTCCTTGCAAGGCTTCATTATAGAAGAGGCCATGGTAAGTCCTCCTTCGTTAGCCAGACTAGAATCAGTCCAGGATGCTTCCTACGTGGAGGTGAAGGAAGTCTTGGTCAGTATAAACCTCAAAGATGGCACAGCAGCTTCTCTGCATTCCCACTGTGTTGGTAAGTGAGTGCATTAAGCAGTATCACATAAGCCATATGTGGAAATGTAATTGTTATTTTTCACCTAGCCTAGGTTGAAATAAAATTTAAAAAAAGATTAAACAGGCATTACAAGGTATGGGTGCCGGTCGTTCTAAAAACAATGGCAAAGTTAGTTAGTTAGTTAGTCGACAGATCATCCTCATTGCACATCGAACCATTCAGTCCATAAGTGCTCGGATCCCCTCCTCAGCAAATCCTGCAGCGTGTAGCGGCTAACAACACCAGTTCTGTGTTGGTTTGTCAATCTTCTTTGGCTTCCTGCGTAGTGTTCTTGTTTTGGCCACACCTCTTTTAATTTGCAGTTCTCGCAGTCTGACCATGGTTGTAGATTCAGTCATCACTTGGTTCTCGCAAGTCTTACTTCTCGTAGAGCATTCAGAATGTCAGCCTGGTCCATGGCGCGTCCGCCCTCCACAGTAGCCTTACCTGCGAGCTTGTCAGCCCGCTCATTTCCTTGTACTCCCGCATGCCCTGGCACGAAGATGAAACTAATCTTTGCCAGCCGAGACCGCTCCAGAGACAGCAACCACTCTCTTCGGATCCACCCCATCTCTATCCTCTTGAGCATGCTCATTGAGTCGCTAAGGAAACATGCCCTAGTGAATGTCTGTGTCTCGAGCCATGTTATTGCTTTACTTACTGCCATGACTTCCATAGTCAGGCTACTTGTGGTCTCAACAAAAGCACCAGAGTCCTCCTTCACAATTCTCCCTCCGGCCTGAGCCGTAAAGGCCCATGAGCTTCTCACATGTCGGACGACCGACCCATCTGTGTATATGACAGCATCACCGTCTAACGAATTCTCGAAAATCAACGCTTGTACTTCCGCCTCCACAGCAGCCGGATTTTCTTGTCTGCATTTTCTGTCTAGTTGGATGCAAACTGAAAAAAGACGTACAGAAATCTGTTGGCACTTGTACCCACTCCTCGCCAGGTTCTAAGTCCTCAAGTAAACATACCTGTTGAAGAATGTCTTCGGCTTGACCCATCCACGACCTTCCTCTTTTTAACCTGCTGCCCTTCACCTTCCTAATTTCACTATGCAGTGGATGTTGTGTGTTTGCGTTAACTCTGAGGTAGGCACGTGCTCTGCAAATTTGTATTCTGTCTTCAATGGTTGGAAAATCAAGAAGGTAGCGCATCGCCCTGCATGCTGTATCTCTTGTACATCCAAGAATAATGCGCATGGCTTCGTTCTGTATCCTTTCCATCCTTTCTATCTGCTTACGGCTGAGAGTCAGGATCGCCATCGCATACTCAAAAACAGACATGACCAGCCCCTCACACAGAAGACACAGACAGCGCTGCTCACAGTCCGCCGTCACCACCCGCATCGCCGAACACAGCTCCACAGCTGGTGTTGGAGTGCCGACAACATTCGAACACAGCCAACCATTCAAAGAGAACCATGTCACTGCTGCTCACTGCTGCCTTTGTTGGGTTGACCACTGCACCAGCTCAATGGCAAAGTACTGAACGTAAACTTGCCCAGGAATCATGTACAGCCTAAAAATGCTGGGGTTGACTGCTACATCCCATAAAAGATATGCATCTAACTTAACTAACAATGAGAGAGGATCAACTTCACCACACTAAGTTCTATGCCGTCTAGCTCAGTCTCTCTCTCTCTCTGCACAGCAGCTAATGTGCCTGCCAAAAAACATCACACAGAGCATCAACTTTGTTGATCAGGCCACGAGCCCCTGTAGTTCCTGAAGAAACTGCACTAGCAATGACGGAAATTGAAAATAAACCCATGACCTTCTGAGCACTAAGACAGACTGTTAAACCACTTTGTCAAAGAGAACCCTTGGATAAATGTTTGTTAATCATTTAGGAGTGGCTGGCAGAGTGGCTTAGAATGCCAGGTTCTCTTTCAGGAGACCCGGGTTCAAATCCTTGGTAAGGTGTGGATTTATTTCTGTTGGGTCATAAAAAAGAAAACCCTAACCTGCAGTTTTCAGCGACTGCACTGGCCAGACAGCCTTAACTCCTCAGGTTCAAGACCCCCCCCCCCCTCCCCCTGTCCTAAACCACAAGGTACTATAGACAGCAATGACAGTTTAGCCAATCATTAATTCAATCTGTCCCTTCCTGTACTAGGGAAGCACATTATGGGTACCACATGAATGGTCTTAAGTCCTTGGCCTTGGACAGTAATTTCTGGTTACCAGGACAAGTGAATGCCCTGTTCTGCTCAAGTGCAGAGCTGTATATTGATTCCATTGGATATTCAGTCCACTGTTGCATTTGCACTCTTGTCCAAGGTACAATTTGGATTTCCTGTTATATTTCATAATCACAGATGAATTACAAAATGGTATCGAGGGCTTTGCTGCTGCCGAGCTTATACAGGATTCCGTTTAGGGAAGTACTAATTTGTGTTGTTTTTTAAACAATATTTTTATTGATTCGTTCTTGTTCTGTTGATAAAGACTTCATTGAAAACATGCACCCATATCTGTGTGTGTTTTTCCATCCACCGAGCTTCTTAGTCATATTTTGCGTGATCTCATAACTCGAGAAAGGAAAATCCCAAATGCATCACCACATGATGGGAAAGTGTGGGAACACCACAGTGTAGCTAACTATCAATGTGGATATGGAAGTCAAGGAGAAGCCACTACATTATTCTCCCGAGAGAAAGTTTACAATTTCATGATTATGCTGAAAATATATAATCATGCTGGCAAATATAGGACCCCAGTAGCTGATATCGAGCCTCACAGAAGAAAGGACAAAACTTCTTAAGTCATTAAGGAGCAAAATGATTGCCATATTTCAGATTCTGGGCAAGAGAAAACGAAGATGTTCAAGGAACAACTACATCACACAAGTATACAAGGACATTGGGAGTCAGATTTATGCTGTGCTGAGGAGAGTTGCCGAGAACAGGATACATTGTTGGGACATGATCAGACTTCAACACCAATCTTCAGAATGATTGAACTGATGATGATGATGAATGTCCTATAGTAGTTAATGAGTCAACTTACCTTTAACATTTCTTGGTGTTTTAAAAATATCCTTCATGTCCAATCTGGCAGGAGTTACAAAGGGATGTTTCCACTGCTCAACATGTTCAGGAGCTTTATTTTTACTGGCAGGTTTTGTATCCAGAAGCGATTCATCACTTGACAGGTCAAAGGCAGCCTGTGGTGATTTAATTTTAGCGTCTTTCTTTTTTGGCTGCACATCGACAATAAAATCATCAAGATCAGAATCTGAGTCATCAAAGTCTGAACAGCTGTTATCTGAGTGGTAATATGTGTAATCTGTTTCCTGAAATCTAAAACAGAAATACATTGTTAATGCAAGTCTGTCATTGATACCTGTAAGTTTGCTAAAAGATACAGAGAATACAGTGGAACCTTGCTTAACGAGCACCTCTCATAACAAGTAATTCGCATAATGAGCAAAATAAATTATTAAAAATGATTTGCATAACGAGTGACGTTTCGCATAACGAGTGATGAGGGGGAGGGGAAGTCCCGGATTGTGTGCCTGCAACAGCAAGGACCAGCAGGTTATTTCTAACTTTAAGAAGCTCTACACTAAAGCGCTCTTTGAGCGTTGTTTTGAGGTGACTGAAGGGACCAGTCTTACTCTCAGAGAGTTTTGGAAATTTCACTTCCACATCGTTGCCTGCCTCAAAATGATCGAAAAGGCGTGGGAAGGGGTTACCAAGAGAACCCTCACTTCTGCTTGGAAGAAGCTTTGGCCAGAGAGCGTTGTCGAATGTGACTTTGAGGGGTTTTAGACAGTACCTGTGGAGCCTGTAGTCAACGAGATTGTGTCTTTGGCCAAGATCATGGAACTGGAGGTGAATAACAATGATATCGATGAGCTTGTGGAAGAGCATAGCCAAGAGCTGACCACCGAAGAGCTTATGGAATTACATTGTGTTTCACAGCAAGAAGTTGTGGAGGAGAGTTTGTCCGAAGAGGAGGAGAAGGTAACAGCAAACCAACAATCTTCTGGCGCAATAAGAGAAATGCTGAAAGCATGGGAAACTGTTGCATCGTACATTGAGAACCATCACCCTAATAAGGCAGTGGCTATGAGAGCTACTAATTTATTTAATGATAATGCTGTGTCGCATTTCCACCAAATTCTGAAGCGTCGGCAAAAACAAATTTCTCTAGACAGCTTTCTAGTAAAAAAGAATTAGGTATGTATTATAAATTGTAAATTAATTATTTCAATTTTTTTTTTGTTTTCTACAAATCGAATTCTCATTCCAGGTTCGTTCATTCCGTGATAGAAGAGGAAGATGAATCACGCTCCTTAACAATGTATATATAATTTTCTTTGAATAAACGTTATACAAAATATTTTGAGTATTTTTTCGGCATGGAACGCATTATCGTATTTTACATTAATTTGTATGGGAAAAACTGTTTCGCTTAACAAGTGTTTTGCTTTACGAGTTAGATTCTGGAACGAATTATGCTCGTTAAGCCAGGTTCCACTGTATTGTTAATGATACAACCATGCTATTTTCGACACTTCTATGAGTGTTGATCAATAGCTATGAACTGATGTCTCATGGCATTTTAATGTTTAAAAGATTCCTGACACGTTATAGCCTTGTCACAGGTGGATTGGGGGGGGGGGGGGGGGGGGGGGGGGAGGGGGAGGGAGGGAGGGAGGAGAGGAGAGAGAGAGAGAGAGAGAGAGAGAGAGAGAGAGAGAGAGAGAGAGAGAGAGAGAGAGAGAGAGAGAGAGAGAGAGAGAGAGAGAGAGAGAGAGAGAGAGAGGACCTATGCAACATCTGCAGGAAAATTGAAGTGAAAAGAAATTAAAACTAATACCAAACTTAGAATATTTAACTCTAACATTGAATCACGAATCCTATATGGGGCAGAAACATGGAGAACAACACACAAACACAAACAATTACAAATAAACCCCAAACATTCAATAACTGGTCCTGTTTAGAACCGAAAGACAAAAATGGTACAACAGAATCCCTAATGAGAGCTTTAGGTGAGAATTAAACAGATTCCACCGAACAAGTATTGAGAAAATGACCCTGGTGTTGGATAGGAGACACACTGAGAAAACCTGAGAATAGTATAACATAAAGTCTTTTCACTGCAGCCAAAATGGCAAACGAAATAGATGGAGAATAACCCTTTAATGATGATCTATTGGAGAGCAAGTCTGGTGTCAGCAGCCACGGTAATTCCAGCTCCAACAGCGTCAATTTAAATGTTCTTGCAGTTCAATAGCTCGTAATTGGATCTCAGGTGCAGGCAGGGTTCTGGCTCGTATCGGTTCACTGCCCCTTGTTCCGGCACTACCGTTTCCTGGCTCTATCTGTAGGTACTCTTTGGTGATTGTCCCGGGTTGCCGGCACATTTACTTTGATAAATCAGAGTGTTCAAAGCAGGCCACGGCTGCCTGAATAAGGTGCATGGAAAATGGAATAGGACATCGGTTCTAGTAAATCCATTATGTGGAAAGTCTGCATCAACATCTCACTGTGTGGATGTCATCTGCAGACTGATTTCTTCTGGTTTCCGGAGGGACAGCCTGTGGCGAACCGAGGGCTCCAATAAATGGAAGTGAGGCGAAGCAGCCATGTGCAGAACATGACGATTCCTTGGGTGAGCCCAGTACCAGAGCGCTATGTGTTGGCCCTGCTATTATTGTGTAGGAGGAGGAGGAGGAAGAAGAAGAAGAAGAAGCAGAAGAAGAAGAAGAAGCAGCAGAAGAAGAAGAAGAAGAAGAAGAAGAAGAAGAAGAAGAAGAAGAAGAAGAAGAAGAAGAAGAAGAAGAAGAAGAAGAAGAAGAAGAAGAAGAAGAAGAAGAGGAAGAAGAAGAAATAATAATAATGCAAGATCAACATGAGACACACAGGGTTCTAGTGACGTGAGCTCAGCCCGAGGAATGTATGAGTCTATTCGTTAATGAGTGGAAGAGTAAATAAACTAGCATTATGCATGTGTGTTTGTGCAGTCCATATCACTTGACTGTCCTCCAGGTTGTACGATTGTGTACACTGTACACTGTGCAAGTATCCAAGGAAGGAATGGCTTATAGGTATGGCATCTTCCTTCAGCCCAGGTATGCTGGGTGTGATTCAGTCTGAATTTTTACAAAATAAGGAACCTGATAGTAGTTGATCAAACATCTAGCCTTCTCAGATAAGGGTGAGAAAATATTACAAAATATGGTTGAAACTTTAAAAATTCCCCAGGGATTGGATTTTGAAAAGATTAGATTTAACACATCGCTATCCAGGCTACATTTCAAATTACAAAAATCACACAAAAATATTTACAGACTGGTTTCACTCACTGGCACCTTGCTGTCTTGACAGAAAATAGTTTGTTACATTGTGCTTCAAAATAAGGCATAACTACAATCCATGGCAGGGACTAGGGATGGAGTTATACCTCGTCATAGCACAAAGCCTGGGCTGAACTGTAGAGACCATACGTTGCCCATGCAGCATGATCCCTCACTTGTCCTGCCTAGTTTACTCCAGAGGAAAGGTAACACCAATACATCTGGAATAAGACCAGCTGCAGAAACTGCCAAATCAGTAAATCATTGCTCTAACTGTCCACATGTTGGAGCTTCAATCCTAGACCAGTTGCCAACCAAGGCTTAAGGCCTGGTCTGCCCTGCCATGGCATTTAGTCTATAGGTCAAATTACCTCGCACCAGGATAAGGTTTGTATCCTCCTAATTGCACTCCTCCGCCTGAAGCTGTTGGCACAATATGGGGTGTTGGGTTTGGTGAGCTTTGCATGACATTCGGTGCTAGCAGAAAGCAGATAGTACCATCTACAGTCATACAGGTAGCTCAGTCATATCTGACTAAGACC
The DNA here is from genome assembly GCA_014155875.1 of Cepaea nemoralis. Lineage (NCBI taxonomy): Eukaryota > Metazoa > Mollusca > Gastropoda > Stylommatophora > Helicidae > Cepaea > Cepaea nemoralis. Next base: position 459,230 of record JACEFZ010007128.1, read on the forward strand.
CAACATTCGGTGCTAGCAGAAAGCAGGTAGTACCATCTACAGTCATACGGTAGCTCAGTCATATCTGACTAAGACCCAACATTCGGTGCTAGCAGAAAGCAGGTAGTACCATCTACAGTCAGACGATAGCTCAGTCATATCTGACTAAGACCCAACATTCGGTGCTAGCAGAAAGCAGGTAGTACCATCTACAGTCATACGGTAGCTCAGTCATATCTGACTAAGACCCAACATTCAGTGCTAGCAGAAAGCAGGTAGTACCATCTACAGTCATACGGTAGCTCAGTCATATCTGACTAAGACCCAACATTCGGTGCTAGCAGAAAGCAGGTAGTACCATCTACTGTCATACAGTAGCTCAGTCATATCTGACTAAGACCCAACATTCGGTGCTAACAGAAAGCAGGTAGTAGCATCTACTGTCATACAATATCTCAGCCATATCTGACTAAGACCCAACATTCGGTGCTAAGCAGAAAGCAGGTAGTACCATCTACTAGTCATACGGTAGCTCAGTCATATCTGACTAAGACCCAACATTCAGGCGCTAACAGAAAGCAGGTAGTACCAGTCTACTGTCATACGGTAGCTCAGTCATATCTGACTAAGACCCAACATTCGGCGCTAACAGAAAGCAGGTAGTACCATCTACTGTCATTCAGTAGCTCAGTCATATCTGACTAAGACCCAACATTCGGCGCTAACAGAAAGCAGGTAGTACCAGTCTACTGTCATACAATATCTCAGTCATATCTGACTAAGACCCAACATTCGGCGCTAACAGAAAGCAGGTAGTACCATCTACTGTCATTCAGTAGCTCAGTCATATCTGACTAAGACCCAACATTCGGCGCTAACAGAAAGCAGGTAGTACCATCTACTATCATTCAGTAGCTCAGTCATATCTGACTAAGACCCAACATTCGGCGCTAACAGAAAGCAGGTAGTACCATCTACTGTCATTCAGTAGCTCAGTCATATCTGACTAAGACCCAACATTCGGCGCTAACAGAAAGCAGGTAGTACCATCTACTGTCATTCAGTAGCTCAGTCATATCTGACTAAGACCCAACATTCAGCGCTAACAGAAAGCAGGTAGTACCATCTATAGTCATACGGTAGCTCAGTCATATCTGACTAAGACCCAACATTCGGTGCTAGCAGAAAGCAGGTAGTACCATCTACAGTCATACGGTAGCTCAGTCATATCTGACTAAGACCCAACATTCGGCGCTAACAGAAAGTAGGTAGAACCATCTACTGTCATTCAGTAGCTCAGTCATATCTGACTAAGACCCAACATTCGGCGCTAACAGAAAGCAGGTAGTACCATCTACTGTCATTCAGTAGCTCAGTCATATCTGACTAAGACCCAACATTCGGCGCTAACAGAAAGCAGGTAGTACCATCTACTGTCATTCAGTAGCTCAGTCATATCTGACTAAGACCCAACATTCGGCGCTAACAGAAAGCAGGTAGTACCATCTACTGTCATTCAGTAGCTCAGTCATATCTAAGACCTGACATTATAGACTGGTTGATTTATGTAAAATCCATGCTGTGTCTACTGGTTGATTTATGTAAAATCCATGCTGTGTCTACTGGTTGATTTATGTAAAATCCATGCTGTGTCTACTGGTTGATTTATGTAAAATCCATGCTGTGTCTACTGGTTGATTTATGTAAAATCCATGCTGTGTCTGCTGGTTGATTTATGTAAAATCCATGCTGTGTCTACTGGTTGATTTATGTAAAATCCATGCTGTGTCTACTGGTTGATTTATGTAAAATCCATGCTGTTCTACCCGGTCACAAAAGGAACAATTCAATACAGCAGTTGTTTGTTTACATTCGCTAGCCTTGAACTTGAAGATAGTCCACACGTGCTACTAGTGAGTTCACTGCATTGATTTTTTAGTTACCAGTGTCCCACATCAGCAGGCAAACATCTCTCTGACTTCTGAGGTACTTGCAGTTTATGGCCCCAAAGTCAAGGACAAGTAGTCAACATTCAAGTCCAACTGACCGGCGTGCTGAACCCACTGAGTTGTGGTCAGAAGAAAAAGTGTAAGCGCTTTAAACCTCTCAGCCAGACCAGCCTACAAATATAGTTAAATTTCAAGTTTTTATTTTTTCTTCGACATGCTCCAGAACAGTGGCTTACCTGCGTAGTAATCGTCTCGTACTCTTCACGTCATTTAAGTCATTGTTAGTTTTGAGGTAAAACACTTCATCATCATTATCAGCATCATTATCTGTAGCTTTCGATGAATCATCATCTTCTTCATCATCATCTATGATAAATTCATCCATTGGCCTGACAAGAGAAATAAACTACAATATACAGATGCTTTGTATCTCTTTCATTTGTGTGTATGTGCGTGTGTCAAATACTCATTTATGTGTACAGATACTCACTTATACGTAAAAATACTCATTTATGCGTAAAGATACTTATGTGTGGAAATACTCATTTACATGAAAACTACTCATATATATAAAAAATACACATTTATATGATCAAACAGATCCTGCATGTACCAGACAGTCACATTATACATAACATCAGAGCAGAGTATTGAACTGTATTCAGCATTTTATATGAAGATATTTTTGGGGCATTTGCTCGCTTTAAACTCAAGCATAGTACGCATGTCGCTACTTCTAGAGCACTGGACTGATTTTTGCGTGTGGATTAGTTTTCCGTGTTACCAGCGTCCGTCACCATCAGGCTATCCCACCCCAACTTCAGAGATATTGTGGTTATGAAAAGGCCTTTGACAGCATTGATAGGACATGGAGGGGTGGTCTTATGCTCTATACAACACGGTATTTCTGGTAAATCTGCAACATCTATACACAGAAGTACCAAATACACACAAGAAATTCTGCTTACATTTCTGCTGTAACTTTCTTCTCAGGATGTAAGGAACTCTTCACCTTGCTCAAAACTATAAAAACACAAAATATATCATTAGAAATTGTGTCATTCGATGTTAAGTTATTAGGTCAATCTGAAAACTGGGGTAACTTTTAACATATAAAATGGGAATTTTATTCAATTGACCTGGACTCCCAAGCTAACACACGCATACAAAATCAGCCTAAACATGGGCATCAGGAAATGTTCTGGGGGAAAAAGAGTGACCAATATGGTATTTATCACATTACCTATTGAGTGTCAATTGATGTATGTCAAGCACCAAATACCTAATGCACTTTACCATTAGAGAGGAGTATATCTTGAGCAGTGCATAAACCTATGAAAGTTTCTACTTTGAAATGATCTGTACCATGTTTTTATATATATAAATTCTACCATTTTCTCCCGTAGCCTAGAAGATTATAGTGACTCCATCCACTGGTGTCCTTAGTTATTTGTGGGGTATCATCCTTACACTCTGGACATGTCTATAGGTGCTCAGATCCTCCCCACCCCAGCGTATGTATCATAGTGCCAGTTGTGTGTTGGCCGACAAAGCCCCTCATTCTCCCAATATGTCTCGTGTGTTTGGTCATGCCAATTTTTCCTCCAAGTCTCTCAATCTAGACAACAATGTGGACTCAGTGGCTTCAAAATCCTCCGCTCTCTACATCTCTCTAAGGGCATTAATAATATTGGCATGATCCATGGGCTGGCCATGTGCAGGGGACGTAGAGCCAGCAAATTTATCAGCTTATTCATTTCCCTCAACTCGCACATGTCCTCGAATGGTCATACTTTATGTGAAATTTCAATGTCTACCAGGATTTTTCCTGATCATTTCTGATTATTACTGGTAAAGAATTTTTGGTCCCTCCTTTCACTCTGCCCTGGGATTGATCTAGTAAGTATAAAGGTTAACAGCAAGAGATTCAACTTTATTGGACTAGGTTTTAACCCCATCTGGCTCAGTCTCTCTCTCTCTCTCTCTGACAAGTGCACTGCACAAAGCCTGAACTCTGTAGCTCAAGTAGTGAACCCCAGGAGTTTGCAGAAAAATCATTCATTGTCTGAGTAACACAATCATCATAACTGAACCTATGACCTTTACAGAGCAAAGCAGACGGCTTAATCGCTTCACCATGCATAACACCCCTCTAGTAAATATAATGCAGAAGAACAAAGTTGTCCACTCCAACAAGCCATTCCCAAGATTAACAAACATGTGACGCATCAGATATCTACTTACAATTTTCAAAGTCACTGTCCTCACTACTGGACTCTGAGACCCGTCTTCGTGATCTGCTATCAAAAGATAACAACAAAGCACAAGTAAAATAATCATACAGTATATTTTCATTACAGCACATATATATTATTACATTATAGCACATTATTAAGGCACATTATATAATATAAATTGTTCTAATTTGGTGCATGATCAGGAATACTGCTGGCAAGCAGAGACATGTTCAGTGACCTGCCTGACAACTGAGATTTAAATGAGTTAACTGACATCACTTGGAGCCATGGTAATGTGGTGGCTAGATGCTTGCCCGATTGTCATGGGTTCAAATTCACATTGATCAGACTTTTAAAATTTACCTGGCCTCCGACGTCAACCTAGCCGAAAATGAGCACCAGTAAATGTTTTGGGAAGTAAAGGCAGCCATTGTGACACTGACCACGTCCCCCCACCAAATGCTGATTGGCCTATACAAATTGGGTTTAGCACCAAATGCCCAATGAGACTTAAGGCATTCGAAAGGACCTTTATATAGTATATTGACGTCATTTCATTTTTTACATATCACATCAGAAAATAAAACAAGAAAATATCCCTCTACAATTCTAAATAAAAGAAAATGTCATATGCCAGGAAAACTTGAGCATTATTGTCTTTATTCTTTAGCGTGGGTTTTTCCTTTCTTTACTGTAATTTACTGTTTTAGGTACAGGATTAATTATTTCCATGGTTTTAAAGCTATACTGACATTCTAATTGGTAATAAAGGGGAAATTTAAGATCAATAATCAGTACTAAACAAACCACTAGAAGCTATCTCTTCAAAACTCATGGCAATAGTCCCAAATGTTTATACTCCATAAACGTGTACAGAAAAATTCTTATCATTTCATGCCTCTATAGTGGCAATCTTCACTTGATAATCGTGGTCTGAGAGAGTCCTTGATATCTCCAGGGTACACCTGTGGTTTATCAAATATTTGTTCTACACTATCTTGGTCATTAGTTGAGTTGAGTTGAGTTAAGAACCGACATCACTGCACTCAGGACATTCCCATACGTGCTCCGTCCCCTCGTTCAACAGCCAGCGAAGAGTCATACTACTAATCGTTCCCACAGCTATCTGATTAAAAGTTTTCCTGGTCTTCCCTCTCAGTTTTGAGATTCTTCCAGAACCCCTGCCGATCCCCCACAATCTCATTCTTTCCACATATGGGTTCTCAACCTGTTCCTCCACCTTGTCCCACAAGCGCACGACCACCTCCCCCTTATCCATAAGCAAACTACCACCAAGAGGTCCATTCCCTGCTAGCCTGTCAGCCTGTTCATTCCCTCGTACATGCGCATGGCCAAGACAAAATATCCATACAATTCTCACAAACTATGACCTCTGAAGTGACGAGAGCCATTCCTACATGAAACATTCCTTTCCCCACCTAACTAAGCATACTCTTTGAATCCGTAATGAATACAACGTGTGTTGCAGTAGTCTCCTCTAGCCACCAGAATGCCGCTGTTACTGCCCCTTGGTCATTAACTCTTAGTTAAATATTAGTCCCAAATACCTGCCTCCTAGTCACTCCCTGCAGCACCATTCTCTCCAGGCTGTGACGATCTAACTGTTCAGCATTACACACACAATCCCAAAGTACTCTGACCACGTTTGCCTTTTCATGCACCAATACCCCACCAAGCACAGACCCAGCTGATCTGTCCGCTTCCTCATGTAAAGAAAGAAAGAAAGAAAGAAAGAAAGAAAGAAAGAAAGACAGAAAGAAAGAAATTGCTTAAAAGCCGACTTCATTGCACCGGGTTTTTATCCCATATGGCTCGGTCTCTTTCCGCAGCGCGGAAAGCGTCGCACTAAGCACGAACTCCGTAGCTCTAGCGACGACCCACAGGAGTCTCTGAAAAATTTCACTCGTGAACCAAAGGATGCGGCCAGAATCGAACCCACAACATTTGGAGCCCGAGTCAAAGGCCTGACCACTTCACCACGGAGACTCCCTTTAAAGAAAGATAGATAGATAGATAGATAGATAGAAAGAAAGAAAGCTAGGCTCATGTAAAGAACCTAACATAGCCACAGAAAGCAAAACATTCATACATTATAGGGGTATGTTAAACACCCACTTCCTAAAAGGGAACCAGCTGCAGAGATGACCCCCATGCTCCTGAAGGAATCTAAACAGAATAACATTATCACAACATATTACCTTACCTGTCAACATTAACTACCATCGCTTCCTTAGTCAAAGTTTTTAGCTGCAGTACCTCGATTATGATTTTGGTTGTATTCAATACTGGCTGATGTTTTTGCATCTGTTTTGTCTGCTGATTTACTGTCAAGAATCCTGTGTCTGGCACCAGATTTGTCTTCACATCCATAATCTGTAGCAGTTGGGTTACGTTCCTTACATTTGATCATCAATTTTGCACCGTTAACATGATGTTTGTTACTTTGTTGTCCATCTTCATCACAATTCACATTGTGATCATTTTCATCACTTTCATCAATATCATTGTTATCTTTGGGAGACTCGGTTTCTCTAAAGTCATGATTTCCTTGGTCCTCAATGTCACTTGAATCAGCTAGAACGTCCCTACTATCCTCACTGTCAGAAAGATTTGACAAGACATGTCTGTGGGTATTTCTCTGACCTTTGGAACAAGGTTTTGTTTGCTTGACTGTGCAATCACTGTGTTTATCTTGATAGATTTTAAAACTATCATCAGAGGAGCCAATATTTTTAGGATAAATAGTCGGATCTTTTTTCTCCTTGTCATCTTTTCCTACAGTACAAGTGTTGATTTCACAATTTTCTTGAACACTCTCAAGTTCTGTTTTATGAATGTCTGTGATAAATACATCTATCCCGTTGTTTGGACTTTTTCTTTCTTGATATCTTCCATGTTCTTTATCATCATCTGAAAGTGTTGTTTTCATACTACAAAATTCATCTTGACTGTTTTGAATGTTCATTTCCATAAATGACTTTTGGATATTGTGTAAATGTTGTTCGATGGAGTCATGACCTACAGAAGCGTATTCTGTGTATTCTGCATCTTCTGACGAAGATTTTCCATCTGGGATAAATGATTCAACAAAGCTTGTTTGTACAGATACATCTTGAACTTCAAAACTTGAAGCCAAGCTTGTTTGTACAGATACATCTTGAACTTCAAAACTTGAAGCCAACACATCATCCTGACTTCCATCGATGGCTGTAGAATTGCCTACTTAACCCCAAAGAATCTTCACATTCTTTGCTGTGAGTTGCCAGGCTGGGCGAATCAAACAATGATGACTCAGACTTAACAGAATCTTCACAATCTGGCATACTGTTCCGAAATTCGCATCCATGGTTATCTTGTGATTCCTGTATGATGTCATTAATGGCAAAACTAGTTTGAACAGACATATCCTGGACTTCAACAAAGCTGTCTGAATGGTCCTTCAGCGATAATTCCTCATACAAGGTAGTGCTGCATTTAGTAGTAGGTTGAGCACACACACTTTTATTTTTATTTTGGAAAAAGGGAATGCGGTTAATTCTGTCATCAGTGCCCTCAAGTCTTAAAGGAGTAAAAAATTCCTCATTTCCATATAATCTGTGTTTCAGTGATGATTTATTTCCATTCTGTGGTGTTTCTCTGATGCTGCTCCATTCTGAATAACTTATCTTGATGATTTGTAACAGGGCTTATATGATAAAGCTGATGCCTGGGAAATCATTTTGCCTTTATTATTATTCAAATGTAAGTTTTCTTTGCATTCCGTCGAACTTCTCCTTTGTGTAGATGTATAATGTTTATGAGTTGTTGGTTTGAGTGAGCTGTGGCAATTCTTGTTCTCTGCTTTAGTCTCAGGGTGAGACTGGCTCTGATTTAGATCATCACCCAACGCTGTCAGATACAAAGTTGGGTCACTATCATAAACATCAAGACATGTTGATTCTGTAACTGGGAGCCCAAAGTCTTCAGAGAAAGATGGCAGTTCGGACATATGAAGACGGTCACTTGAAATAATGGTCTTATCGTAAGTTGAATAGAGATACTTTGTCATACCCTCTTTGAGGTTTGACTCAGCGTTTAACTCTTTCAGTATATACTTAGTTTGAACATCTGAAGAACCACTATCCTTTTCATCGTCAGAATCATCAGAGAAATTAAAGTTAATATTCAAATGCTTGGGTTTTTTCATAACTGCCATTTTTTTTAAAACTGTCACAAAATTTTCAACAACTGTTAACTTCTGTAAATATGTTAATTGTTTTTAGTTCTGTTACTTATAAAAATCAGAAATCCAGAGAAGTTTCCAGCTGTTATTCTTATTCATAGACAGATGGCTAGCTCCCACAGTAACGAAATGCTAATGTCTTGATTCCAGTACCTGGAAGAAATAAATATGTATGAGATAATAAGTAACAGTACAGTTGATAAATTCAATTGGCATTAATGGAACTTAACGCTGATTTATTTTGTCAGAAAGCAATGGCAAACTACTGAAAGTAAACTGCTTAGAAAATCAACCTGATGTTAATTGCAACCTGCCGCAAGGGATTTGCAAAATAAATCAACTACACATACCTCACAGATAAGTATATTAAAACACACTTTTTGCAATTCGGCAACCAAATATTCTCTATCTTCCTTACTTTTATTTACTGTAGTTGAATAGACAATTCATTCACAATAAAATCAACATATCTGTTTATAATTGGCGTAGAGACTTTTTATTCATACGTTTAAAGAAAAGTTCATAATTAATGGCAGTTTAAATCTTTGATTATAATACTGAAAACATGAAGAGACAGTAATAAACAAAGATGAACCTCATAACCCAGTACAACCTACACTCCAGAAATTGCCCATGTCATTAACAGCACGGAATCTTTTGGAAACTGGTCATGTGATTGATCGAGACAATGTGCTTCATGTGATGGTTAACACATAAAATTGATTAATTTTAAAGGCTGCGGAAACCATTGCTTTTCATATAGAAAAGCCAACTTTGTGCACACAAAAAGACATGATAAATGATTTTTTTGGGTTGCATATTCCTTACAGGATGTTGCAGTCAACACCAGCATTTTTCAGCTGCTGTTGATGTACTAGGCAAGATTACGCTCAGTAGTTTGCCATTGTTTCTGAGCAACCGACTCACATACCCCGTAAGTTACCAACGCGGCAAGAACCGCTACCGATTCTCGAGCAGGTTACATTACTCACGAGAATAAACGGAATTATGGAGAAAGACGTTAACCCCTAGGCAGGGAGACCGGCAATGATAAATGATAGCCAGTTTAAAAGTATTGTGACAGACAATTTAAATTACTGTGGAAATTTCAATTTGTGGGTTATATATATCAATTTGAAGGATTTGATTTACTTTCTACTTCTTGCTTTAGTATGTTGTGTGATTTCTGTGCCTGACGAGATGCAGTCAAATACGACAGGCCATAAATTATGCAATCTAGTTTAGTTTAGTCGATGGATCAACATCACAGCACACAGGTGTAACCCATAAGTGCTCCGTTCTACTCCTAACTCATGCCAGAGTCCAAAGAATTTCAGCTCAGTGCATGAACTCTGTAGCACCGGCAAGGATCCCGAAATACTCTGGGTAGATTTTTAACTTGAAATTTTACCTGGGCAGCACCGTTAAGCTACTCTTATTCAATTTCCAACTGCCAAGGGATTTTTTACATGTGCAACAATACACATGGGCGTCCGATCTCACTAGCCAGAGACTATGGGAAATTTTGTTAGTATAAGTCCATGTGACAAAGATCCCGGCCCTCACCAGGGCTTCAACCCGGGACCTCCAGCACGGTGAGCACCCGTGGCAGACACCATACCTCGAGACCTCAGCCGCCCCCTAAAAAAATTTCGCAATCTATTGTTTGTTACTTCCTTGTATTCAAATACACTTAAAATCACTACCAAACAAAACACTTATTTTTAAATTGAATCAATAACCATGTTATTAAAAATAATTAATATATATAGTAATAGTAATATTTATTCGTAATAATTTATAATTATAAATATAATCATCATGTTAAATTTAAATTTTAAAAACGAACACTGCAGAACACTACTTATCACTTTTAATCTCATTTATTATTTTTATTATTTATTAATTTAATTTTAATTTAATTAGTGTGGATTCGATACCTTTAACGACACTTTTTGAGAGGAAAGACAGTTGATTACTATAAATATTTATTAACGTAGCTTGTTCTTGAGAGAACTATCATTTCTACCCACAAGATTGTGTTATGTAGTTGCAAAGTTAATCACAAACAATCATGCACGTCTAACTACTCTACATACTCCAGGATTGCCCAAACTGAAACTCTACAAACAACATATCCAGGCGAACCTTCTGGCCTAGAGAGACAACAGTGGAAGATAAACTCTATGGACCGCTGAATGAACTAAAAAAGACTGTTAGATTCATACAAGAGACAACATTGCAGTTATAAACATATTTTAGGCGAACGAAAGAAGAAGAAGAAGACTACTCTACTAACCTAACCACTACCATCTCACCACCATTGTAGATTTGTGTATTCCTCGTTTGAATTTGCCAGACCGACAGTGGCGGATTTTTTTAGATCGTGTGCTAAATTGTCATTTCAACATCATCATGTGCCCTGCGAACTGTCGTAGACTCCACATATCTCTTCCATTGGTGTTCTGAATCAACTGTGCTGATGATATTCCTCAATGCCACACTATCTGTCCATTCTAGAGCATTTCTCTCAGTCTGCTTCTGCCTCTTCTCCCACTGATCTTTGCAGTCGTATGATGTTCCCTTGTGGCTTACTCTTTCATCTCATTAGTTTAGTTTAGTCGATGGATCAACATCACGGCACACAGGTGCAATCCATAAGTGCTCCGTTCTCCTCCTAACTCCAACCTGAGTATGGAGAAACTCAGCTCAGTGCACGAACTCCGTAGAACCGGCGAGGATCCTGAAATACTTTGGGCAGATTTTTAACTCGAAATTTTGCCCGGGCAGCGCCGTTAGGCTACTCTTTTTCGATTTCCAACTGCCAAGGGATTTTTTACGTGCGCAACAATACACACGGGCGTCCGATCTCACTACCCAGAGACCAGGGGAAATTTTATTACTAGAAGTCCACGAGAAAAAATCCCCGGTCACCGGGGCTTGAACCCAGGACCTCCAGCACTCGAGGCGGACACCATACCTCGAGACCACGCAACCCCCCTTTTCACCTCGAGCTCTGTTGATCTCATTGACATTCTTATAGTAGCAGTGGCGCGCAGAGGTTCTTTAATGCCCGGGGCCAACCCCTTGATTGGATGCCCCTAAATTGTTCTTTACCTCATTCATGCCTCCTCCCCTCCGACTGCACCGTGCTGCCCCCTCTCCCTAACTGGATGCCCCCCTCCCGGCTTGATGTCCGGGGCCGGCGCACCCCCTCTGCACGCCACTGTATAGTAGTATATAATATTATACTGTCATTAGCCTCTTCTATGCAATCGTTGTTAGTTACTCTGGTAGTCCAATTTATTCGCAGCATCCAGGAACCATATATATGTTCCTTTCACGCTCTTCCTAATTTGTTTATTAAAGTTAACGATTCACTGCCATACACCAAAACTGGTTCCATATCACATTTCAGTACTCTCTTTCTGACCTTCATTGGTAGTCTTTTCATTTTCTGAAATGCAGTCTTTGTTTGACTTATTCTGCTCTTAATATCTGCCATGCCTCTTCCGTATAATGACTGGTTCTAGGTAATTAAATTTAGACTAGAGCACCATGCAAGAAGTTAAAGTAGAACAAAGAAGAGTAGTCAGTCAGTCACCACAGAACCGGTGTCATCAGTTGTTACACGCTGAGGGAGATACCGAGGAAAGGATCTGAGCACTTACGTACTAAACTAATAGTTCGTCTGTCCACAGTGTCGGCCTTTGGTGTTCTAGATAAATTCTTTTGATGATTCCCCCCCCCCCCCCTCTTTACTGTCCAGCATAATTTCTCTCGTCTGCCTCTACCGTTTCTATCTGTCATGATATTTTGCAATGACTATCATTTCATTGTACAACAAATTAACAATAACACAGTCTCTTAAGTCTTAATTTTAAAAAATGTTTTGCGTATCCTTTACAGGACTTAGCTGTCAACATCAGCATCTTTCAGCTGTCTGTTGACCTCTTGGCAAGATTACGCTCAGTAGTTTGCCATTGTTTTCTGAGCGGCCAGCTCTGTTATCCCGCAAGTCACCCGCGGGGGTCGAACCGCTACCAGCTTTCGCCCGCTTACCAGACTCTGCGTGATAAACGGGATTACGGAGAAAGTGTTGTAACCCCTCGGCCAGAGAGACCGGCAAGTCATAATAACAGAATGGAAATAATGGGGAAAATGAAAAGAAAAAAAAAAACGGAACAGAACAGAAATAAAATGGTGTGCTTATTATCTTACTTTCGTTATTTTTTTTTTCTTTTCATTTTCCCATTCTTTTCATTCTGTTATTATGCCTCAATGTAATCTCTCTAGCGTCTTCTCTGTGTTTTATATATTGTATTTCCTTGTGTTGGTTTGCTCATGAGGGCTGCGGGAGTCTCCGTGGCGAAGTGGTCAAGCCGTATGCCACGCGCTCCGAGGCTATGTCTTTCGGTTCACGTGATCATTTTTCTCGGAGACTCCTGGGGGTCGTCGCTTGAGCTACGGAGTTCGTGTTTTGTTCAGGCCGCCCTGCGAAAAGAGACCAAGTCATGTGGTATGGGATAAAACCCAGGGCAATGACTTTTAAGACTTTTTTTTTTTTTACGAGGGCTTATTGCCGCATTATAGGTCAAACAAAGACTGCATTTCAGAAAAATGACAGCTGGCCGAGTGGCTAGAATGCCGGATTATCCTTCAGGAGACCCGGTTTCGAATCCTCGGTAAAGTGTTGAGTTTTTTTTCTGTCGGGGGTAAAAAGAAAAACTGCGCTAGCCATGCGGCCTTAATTCCTCAGGCTCAAGACCTCCGTGCCATACACCGCAAGTTATTATAATGGCAGGGGGTACGGGCTGTCAGGCATTGATAGCACCTTTGGTAAGGATGACTCTCGTGTCCTTTTCAGGACCCATTCCCCACTGGTCCAAGCCTGACACCCAGCTCACGCCTATGGCTCCTAGTAGCTGTCAGCATGCGACAGCGCCCCCCCCCCCCTCCCGGGCAACAGCTGTGAGAGGCTGGCTAAACCAGGCATGGGTAGCCGATTTGGTGTCAAACCAAGAGGTAAACTAGGGTATGCCTACCCAGCATGTGAAGACAGGATTCGGCAGACTGCGCGGGAGAAATTATTCCTGATTCAACGGGCAAGACGGCGTTTACCTGCAAAGCGTTGTGGGACGTAATGAGCACGGCAAGGCACGTAGAGCGTCCTGGTCATCCTCTGCACCTGTATTCGTCTCCAGTCGTCTCGACTTGTCTTGCCACTGGACTCAGGCGAGAGAGTGAGGTCGACGAATTGCGCAACTCTTCCTCACTTTAATCCAAGTAATTGCGCAAGTCATTCTTCAAATCCTCCTCCAGAAACGTCAAGCATTCTTTGCCCACATTGTCAAAGAACATTTCGAGCCAAAATAGGCCTTATCAGCCATCTTAGAACCCACGGCTCCATACCTTCAACCCCACTGGATGAAATGAATGGTCATCATCATTCTTGATGGACAAACAACATACAACAACATTATAATGGCAGTAAATGACAGTGACAGTTGTGAAAAAAAATTTTTTTTCGAAAAAGGTATAGGTGCCAGTCGTTCAGAAAGCAATGGCAAACTACTGAAGGTAAAACTTGCCCAGGAATCACGAACAACCGAAATACTGGGGTTGACAGCTACGTCCTGTGAAGGACATGCAACTAAAATAAAAATTGCCGCAACGTCCTTTGTTTTTCGTAATTACGTTTTATAAAGCTGCCGTAAGCTTCGTGTTTTGTATGTTGTATTCAGCAAACAAAAGCGATAACAGAAACAGTCACTTTTAGGCATAATGTATACACCTGTACGATAGAACACGGAAAATGCGTATGGACTTCATGTCGACTGCTTCTTCGTCTGTCCACGATGGGTTTTTTTTTTTTTTTTAATTCATGTTCAGAGAAATGACGTGTTGTCTCGAGCTGGCTGGTTTGCCTTGTGCAGTAATGCGTGTGCAACAGCTGTATTTCTAGTGACTGCTACTTCCATCGACGATGTACTGTAATTCTAGTAGCAGACTTTTGTGTTGGTATTCTGACATAGAATCTTATCTTATTAATCATTATGCGTGCTGTTGGTATTGTCAGGAATTGTTCCACTTTTCAGATGGGGCAGCGAGGAGCATTTTGTGTGGTTTTCGCTGGCACAAGAACGAAGCAATTAAGGGTGACCTGTTGCCGTGAAGTTAAAACCGCGACTAACTTTTCTTGATTCACTCATTGCGTTTCTCAATAACACAGTTTGGGAACCACTTTACAACCGGAAGACTTACCTGTGTAGCACCTGGGACACAGAACACACCTGGAAAAACATTCACAAAGATGGCGCTACCTCGGCGTTGTTTGTGCTGGAATTTGAGAACAGCCACGTTTGCTAATATTGTGGCACTGACGGTGAGCAGAGATCGATTTTATTTTATTTTCAAATTCTGACTGTTTAATAACTGTAAATGCTTCATAACATTGTATCTTATTCGGAATTTTACTGTCACTGCATCGTTAATTCAGTTTGAAACTTCACTTCCGCGTTCATTTTGCACCAACCAACAACAGTCATTACTCATTACTTACAGAGTGGTACACCAAGTGTTCACTGACGACTTCTTACATAAACAGCATTATCAAGTGGCTCACCAACTGACGTGGGCGAGCATGTTTCTCCACATCTTGTGATGTATTATGTATCACTTCGTTAGCTGACATGTCTCTTCCATGCCATCATGGACACACAATGAAGTTGTCAAGAGTCTTCTTTCACTCACTCACTGTCTTTCTCTATCTCACTTTTCACAAATCTTTCACCACTTGTCACAACATATTCCAGTTTTTCTCTAATTGGAATTCTAATCACTCATTACATTTACATTATGAATTCATTATGTGAAAGGGGAAAAGCAGCCACTGGTACTTCAATTTTAATTCACCGCAAACAAACAAGCATCCCTTCGAGCCTCATTTGCATCGGTCCGGCAATCACTTTCCGGTTAGGGTTGTGTGTGTATGTGTGTGTGTGTCGACGACACACACAACCCTAACCCTAACCGGAAAGTGATTGCCGGACCGATGCAAATGAGGCTTGAAGGGATGCTTGTTTGTTTGCGGTGAATTAAAATACCCAGCCACTTTCTGATGTTTGTGGTAAGTTGTCTGTCTGTGTGTCTTCACCTCTTTCAAAACATTTTTTTGTCATTTAGTTGATTTAGATTGCTCATTTTTTTTGCAGTTTCTTTCTAGTGATTTTTTTCCCCTTTACTTTTGTTCCAGAATTCACACCCATATGTTAAAATGGGTTCTATTTAATTTGCAATAATTATTTTTCAAATTTTCGAATACAATGACAAGGATTTATTGCGTAAGTTCTTTATTTTATATCATGCGGGTTTCTTTCGTCCTGTTCTGTTCTTTATCTCTGTGATAAATTTTCCATCTGATATCCATGTTCCTAGCTACTTGTATTTCTAAGCTTTCCTCATATGTGTACCACTGACTTGAATTGTACATTTAGACAATCAATTTTTTTTTATTTTACCATTATTTCTGCCCATTTATTTTCTACAAACATCTATAGTTTTCTGTCATTCCTTCTGATTTGTTGATATCAAGACCATACTTTCAACATAACGCAAGTTATATTATGACCACATATTGCTATGTGCACTTTTTGGCAGCCTGCTATGATGTTCTTAGGGGGTATGTGTTTATTCATTCAATTCTTCTGGCTCGTTCAACTAACAACTCCAGGCACGTTTAACACACTGAAGAAGGACTGTGTCCCAGCGATTTCAAAGCTTTTATTGAACACACCTCACTTTACATTGGTCATTCTGACCCAGTCGTGTTTTGCTTCATGCGCATCACTCCCAGTTGCCTAAGCTATGGTAGCATGTCAGAGGTGGCCTGAGTTTACTCTCGTCTGTCGTCAAGGTCCCCATCACTTGCTAACAACAGCTTTGCTAAATGTAGTACACAAAAAGTCTACTTACAAGTGTCGACATCTGAACACTTCCCTATACACATTCACTGGGTTCTCACAATCATAAAGTGTCACAATGTCCCATTGAATCAAATCGACGGCTTCGCCATTTTGTTGACCAGGCCTTCCTGGTTCCATTCATATTCTGATAGTTTTAGTTCTTATTGTGACTATTGCCGTAACATTGGCCTTAGTTGACTGTGATAGTGTTTAGTTAATTATTTACATATCCTTTATAGGACATAGCAGTCCCCGGGAAGGTTAACCCGGTCAACAAATGCCCGCAGAAGTCGGATGTGTCGGCCTAATGGCGCAAGAACGCAGCTCTGCTGTAAAGAGGCACACGCAATCACGTCCTGAAAAAAAAAATTTCTGGATGAACGCAGAAGAAGAAGAAGACATAGCAGACAACACCAGTATGTTTTAGCTGTTTATGATGCCTGGGCAAGTTTTTCAGTAGTTTGCCATTGCTTTCTGAATGACTGGCATTCATACCATTGTATGGAAACCAAGGCAAGGTTTTCTGCTTTCAAATCACTCACATATATGTTTCGTATGTAGTATGCAGGATTACCAGTTGCGTTCCTGACCTCTGTGCCACAGAGCCGACTATTTTTCTGTATGCTATATTAATTCATTTTGTTGAGTTTAGTATATATTTTACCTGGGAAGCTTAATCCAGTCAATAAATGCACGCAGAAGTCGGATGTGTCAGCCTAAAGGTGCAGTATCACAGTTCTGCTGTAAACAGGCACAATGAAATCACGTCCGAAAAAACTCTCCAGATGAATGCAGCAGAAGAAGAAGAAGTATATATTTTTATCATATAAGCATATCTGAGCGGCAGAGGCCGATGAAGAGAAATTATGCTGGATGGATTGAGATGGTGGCATGGAGGAGTAT
Source organism: Cepaea nemoralis (assembly GCA_014155875.1). NCBI lineage: Eukaryota > Metazoa > Mollusca > Gastropoda > Stylommatophora > Helicidae > Cepaea > Cepaea nemoralis. The sequence continues at coordinate 476,505 of JACEFZ010007128.1, forward strand.
CAGCAGCAGAGTTGCTCAAGAACACCAGTCAGAGATCTGTGGAGAGACATGAACGCCTATACCAGCTGGCAGGGCACTTGATGATGATGGTGATGAAACATATGTGATGATATACAAAAAACAACCATAAAAAGTCCTGTAGCAATATCTTCCTGTTGGTATGTGTAGCATTAGGACCATCATTTTGTGGCCATGGGTGAACAGAGGAATACGTGGCCTGTCTTTTTTCATGTAGTGAATGTCATGAGCTGGCATCAAACCATAGTCCAGCTGTGTTCATGTCATTGTCAGCATAACTTGCTAACTGCTACACCAACATGCCCGCTATCTGATGATACATCAAATGCATTATTTTTCCTTTACCACATGGACCAGATCAAAGAAAATGGTGACACCGAAATGTGACATAGAAATAGAAGGGGAAATTCTTAACCAAGTGGATAATTTTAAATACCTAGGGGCACTTATAACATCAGATGGAAGATGTGCAACAGAGATTAAGAGCAGAATAGGGCAGGCAAAAGCCGCATTTCAGAAAATGAAGAGTATCTTATGCAGTAAGTCACTATCAATGAATGTAAGAAAGACAGTACTGAAATGCTATATAGAACCAGTTTTGCTGTATGGCAGCCAATCTTGGAATGTAAATGAACAAATTAGGAAGAACTTAGAAGCAACAGAGATGTGGTTTTTGAGACGAATGTTGCAAATTCCTTGGACTGCCAAAGTAACCAACAACAATTGCTTGAAAGAGGCTAATGAAACTAGAACACTATATACAACAATAAGAAAGAGACAAACAGCTTTCTTTGGTCATGTGATGAGAAGAGGCATTGGTGGAGAACATGACAACTGGAAAGATCGAGCTGAAGAGAGGCAGAGGCAGACCAAGAGAAATGATGCTGGATGGATTGAGATGGTGGTATGGAGGAATATCAGCAGCAGAGTTGATCCAGGAGACCAAAGACCGAGATCTGTGGAGATGCATCCATCATTTGCCATTCCATCCATCCATCATGTGTCATGCCTAAGCGTGGGCGGTTATGTTTTGCCATCTCACTCGATCACCAGAGTCGTGAATAAGCTCTGTTTTTCTGTCTCGACCATATCACATGGCCAAGCCATCCAGGTATTTACTTCTCTTCTTCCCCTTGGTCTCTTCCCTTCAATCTTGTCAGTTGATCATACATTGCAGGCCAGATAATTTTCTGGAATGTAGGTCAGGTGACTGGTGAGACGCTGGCAACATCATCCATCAGGTGCACTGGGCTGGGGGGAAAAATTTGCTTTTTTTTTAATTCATTGAACAGTTAGTATTGCTATCAAGTAATTTGCAAACAATAAATAAACAACCACACACACACAAATCATTTGAAGCCATAGACATGTGGTTTTATAAAAGAAAACTGAAAGCCATCTTGAATAATCTCAATGTTGTTAAAGAGGTAAAAAGGCAAGATATCACAAACATTGGAAAGAAGCAAACTTTCCTCCCAACCCAGGATCAAGGTACTATCTACAGACTCACGGAGTATGCTTAGTAAGGTGGAGAAAGGAATGTTTCATGGAGAAAGGAATGTTTTGTGTAGAATGGCTTGCCTCGCGTCAGAGGTCACAGATTGTGAGAATTGTATGGATTTTAAGCCCTGGTCATGTGGGAGTGCGGGGGAAATGAATAGGCTGATAGGCTAGCAGGGAATGTGCCTCTTGGTGGTAGAGGGAGAGGTAGTTGAGTGCCTGTGGGACCAGGTGGAGAAAGCAGTGGAACAGACTGACGACCTGTATGTGGAGATGGGCATTGGTTCTGAATGAATTGCAAAATTGAGAACGAATACCAGAACTTTCAATCAGATGACAGTTGGAACATTTAGCAGTATGACTCTTCACTGGCTGTTGAATGAGGGGACAGAGCATGTGTGGGAATGTCCTGAGTGCAGTGATGTCATTTCTTAGCTCAGTTCAACACAACTATCTGCATGGATTCTGTTACAGAGCTATCCTTCCCCTCTCCATGCTGAGAAATAAGCAAGGTGCTCAAGACTGGTACTGTAACTTCAAATATGTCAAGTGGCATGGCAATCCTGGGAATGTTAACTAGACTGGAGACCCAGTAGCAGCTGTGTTGGTGTAGCGGTTAGGACGTTCTACTGACAATGGTATGTGCATGGTGGCACAAGGGTTTTGATGCCAGCTCTCATTATCCGCTACAGGATGGTGAGACTGACCACTTATTTCGCCATATACTCAAAATTGTGATCCTGCAGAAGTCGGATGTGTCGGCCTAAAGGCGCAGTATCGCAGCTCTGCTGTTAACTAGCACAACGCAATCACATCCGAAAAAACTCTCATGATGAATGTAGAAGAAGAAGAGGAAGAAATTGCGATGGTCCTTTAACTTCGCTTACCCTCAGCAGCTTCCTGCTACAGGACTTTGGTTTTCTTGGGGACCTGGTCGATAGAATGGTAGTACCGCAAAAAAGTGCTCCAAGACCTTGGCCAGTGTGACCTCAGTAGCTCAAAATTATACTTCAGGAGCTGATAACTCACAATCTCATTTCAGGTTCTGGCTGGTGGTGCTCTCCTCCTTCGTATTTTGGATGCTTTCACTATTATTGATTACAACTTTATAATAAACCAACATTTCAGAGCTCCATGGCGATCACATCAATGGCAAGGTAAGATGGCTTTCTAATATTTTATAAACATACAAATATGTATATTAAAAATATATTGTAGTTTTTAAAGGGGAATTATTAGTTCTAGCCCTCCTTTGTCCTTTGTAACCACTTAAATATGCTTCATATGACACCACAGCCTCCAGTCTGAGAATGGAGGTGGAGGGGGTTACCGTAGCTTTCCACTGGTTGCAGAACAAACTGTATACGCATGTTGTGATTGATTCACAAAGCATGCATTCAAAGGTGAAGACCGGCATGCTTCGTACAGAATGGCTTGCATCGATTCAGGGGTTGCGGGTTGTTAGCATTCACTGGATCTTTTCTCAGGACACTGGTGTGGTTGGAAATGAACAGGCAGACAGACTGGCTGGTGCTGAATCAATAAGGGGTGATTTGATGCATGATAGGGCAGATGTAGTGAAGACCCTCAGGGAGCATGTGAATAATGCAGAACAGACTGTCATGGTCTAGAGAATGCAGCAGCAAGGGGATGGTCAGAGAATCTGGTCAACAGTCGTCACTCAGAGGTAAAGCAAGACGGACATATAATCAGATTGCAACAGGTACCATTAGTATTGGAACTCTTTGCTGGCTGTTGAAGATTGGGGACTGAGTGCTTATGGGAATGCCTTGAGTGCAATGATGTAGAGACTCAACTCAACATGCATTATAGGCTATGATATTACAATTATTTTTATTTCTTACAGTTCCTGGTAATAAACGGGCAGTTAAATGCCTTCATTGTGTAGAAGGTCCTTTGTAGAGCATCGAAAATAGAGCTCTCCTCATGACCCACCAAAAACATTCTTGTTGATCCTCTGCCAGTTAGTTAGTTAGTTAGTTAGTTAGTTAGTCATGGTTCCAACTTCACAGCAACAGGTCGTCCCCATTATGCTCCGTTCCTGTGCCAGTGAATATCACATAAAACGCTCCCCACTGCCCAATGTGAAAAGTGGAAAAGACAGGAGTCTCGACAAACAACAGCCCTCACAAATTCTCCTGCCCCAAGCATTTGTATGTCCAAGGTGTCTGCAACATGGTGTGCCCATCTTTATGCTGGTCGATCTCTGCTTCTCTTTCCAGAGTTCTTCCATTACAGTTCTTCCAAACTACTGCAATATTTAATACTGCCAAAGTATTTCAGTTTCTGAGACGTGATATTATTTATTCCATAGCCAGCACTGTGGTGAAGGAGTTAACGCAGTTCGTAATCCCGCATAGTTTTTTCGAAACACAGCTGTAGGCGATTTGGAAGCAGACCGCATTGCACTGATTTTCATACAATTGTATGAGTGCCGGTTGTTCAGAAAGCAAAGGCAAACTACTTAATGTAAACTTGTCATGAAATCACAACCAGCTGAAAAATTGGATTGACTGTGATTTCCTGTAAAGGATACAAAACTAACTTTTTTTTCTTTGATGTTCAGATCTTGTAGAATGTCAGTATTTTCCTCTTCTTGATCCAGGATATTCTAGAAACTTTTTTGTATATTCAGTTTCAAAGAATTTTTACAGTAATGTAAAAATGAGGGCTTTCATAGCTTGATCACTTCCTAAGACTTAAAGAAGCACTAAAAAGTGCACTGAAGGGCAAAATACTGGGGAAATACTGGGGAAAAGAGGAAGGGGAGACCAAAGACAATATTCATAAAGCAGACGTGCACGAGTGGTCAGCATGGTCGAGTAGATTAGAGCGTGTTCACTTTTAAACTTCCGGTGTGCTGATGGCGAGGTAGCAGTTTCAGCTCCTACCTACACTGGTCAGTTGGACTGAAATGTTGACTTCTCTTCCTTGACTTGGGGGTGAAAGTTATAAGTACCTCAGAAGTTGGAGTGAGTTCGCCTGATGGCATGGGACACTGGTAGCAGGGAAAGCTACTCCACATGCAAAAAAATCAGTCCAGTGCACTAGAAGTAGTAGCAGGTGTATGGACTACGCTTGAGTTCAAAGCGAGCGAATGCAAAAAAAAAAAGCCAAAAGATCTTTCATGAAATGCCAGCTTATGGTGACCAATCCTGGTATACTGTGATCAAAAAGTGTGGAATTTAAGCAGAAATATGGTGTTGCCATAAGTGACCTAGGGAAGACAGCGAACTCCATTCTGGCAACAGGCCTACTGAGATAGCATGATCAGTAATCTTATCAAAGAAAAAAGAATAACCACATTTGATTGTACATTTGAATAGATTTGTATTCTTGTTTTTATTTTCAGCGTTTGCTGCAAGCGATGCTATCATCATTGCCTGCCATATTACTGTCATTGCGTTTGCATTATACATGCTATACATGATCACACAGAAGGTGACTGGATTGTAGTGTGACATTTATATTAAATAGTTATATACTTTAAATAAATATAAGCTCCAGCTACCTGGAGTACAACGAAAGGAGACGAAGCCTTGTTACAAACCTTTGAGAACAAAGTTTTAAGACGCATCTTTGGACCCATTAGGGATACATAAAGTGGAGAGTGTAAAAGAAGAAGTAACAAAGACATTTATGATCTGTTTAAGTCCCCGCTAATCACTGGTATCATGAAGGCTAATAGACTACAATGGCTGGGGCATATAGAAAGAATGGAAGATAATAGGGAAACAAAACTCGCTTACATTCAGGAAATAAATGACCGTAGACCCCGAGGTAGACCAAGAAGATGGTGGAGAGATAATAAATATACAGACCTACAAGCACTTGGAATCAACGACTGGCAAGAGAAGGTCAACCAGAGAGACGAATGGAGACGGATTGTTATCTGCAGCAAAGAACCTCATTGGCTCGGAACGCTGAAGAAGAAGAAGAAGCTCCAGCTGGTTTTATGCAAACAGAAAGAGTTTGTGTTAAATTTGAAATTACTGTGTGGACAATAAATTTACCACACTCAAACAATACCCGTGACTATGTGTTGTAATTGTTTCAGCTTCAGTATAATTCATTTATTCATTTCAGATGATATATAACTCTGCAGTATGCACCTGAAAAGATGCAACGAAATATGCCAGGCAATAAATCATGCAACATATTGTTTGTGGTTTCTGTGTTTAAATATAAAATGGTAAATAAAACATATAAACTGAATTTAAAGTGAAGAAAATAGAGATAGATATGGCGTACAGTCAGAAGAGAACAAACAGGCATATTCAAAATGTTCTTTGGCTGACACTAAGAATTGTAATTAAAATGAAGATAATCAAAAAGAATTTTGAGAGGGTGAGTCATGCTTTAATAAACAACATAACATTAGAATATTATTATAGAAGTCAGTATAAATTCATTATATATTGTAAATATTTGTGGGGGTGGATTTGTACCCCTACTCACTGTTCCCATTTGAAGTTGGTTATGCTATCTCCTTCTCTTGACCTTGAAGATAGCATTGATATGCCTGGCCAGGCTTCATTTGCAAGTCATGCATTCAGGCTATCAGCAGAATCTCATCAGTATCCAACAACCTTTTCTCCGGGGTGTGCTGGGGAATGAATAGGCGGACCGATTGGCTGGCTCTGCAAAACTTGGTGGAGTATTGATGCATGATAAAGCAGACATGGTTGCAGCCTTGTGGGAGCATGTGTACACCTCGGAGGAGCAAATGGATCACCATGGTCTGGCAAGAATGTGACAGCGAGGGATGACGAGGGGATCTGGCCGACGATCAATGCTCAGGGGAAAGGCGAGACGGACATATAATCAGATTGCTACTGGTACTATAAGTGTTGGAACTCTTCGCTGGTTGCTGAGGATGGGGACGGAGCGCTTATGGGAATGTCCCGAATGCTTTGATGTCGGTTCCTAAATCAATCAATCAATCTTACTATTTGTATTGATGCATTATTTTCCAACTTTCATGCACTAGACATTGTGAGTGTTTTAACCTTGCTAAAACACTTTCATCAGTCACGTCTGGTTTACTGCCTTGCCATTAGATTATTCATGTTGTAGAGTAGCTAACTCCTACTCTCCTTGCATGAATGCGTAACTGCTCACAATTTCAGCGAGATGAAATAAACAAGGCATCAGAAATGAGTTTAATTTATAAGGGTGTTACCTACACCCACTCAGATCCACATGCCACATAGACAATCATGAAAATAGGCTATATTCTTCATCATAATATACTTTCAGACGTGAAAATGAGATTTGACATGAGCTAAATAGAACGAATAGCATGGCATTACTTAAATGGACACAATACAGCCAATATTCTTTTCAGTCAAATGAGGAAATCATATATGAATATATTTCAAAGAAATGTCTGTGCATTACATACCTTTAGACAAAATATTAAATTATGCCATTTTATATCATTGCTAATTTTCAAAGCTGCAGAGTTGTGTATGCTTTATGGCAGACAGCTACTCTTTGCTTTACCGAATTAAAATCTTCATGGCTGGGAAATTACCAGTACTACATGTGCTACTATCTGAACTAGGCAGCTAGCCTACTGTCACCATACAGTGGATACCATCTCACTGCAGAGTACCCAGAAATGAGAGAGCTGATGAACTAGCTAAGGAAGAACAACCTGATGAGCCTGATACATTCTTCTGGCACATTGTTGTTTCGACAAATAATAGTTTGTAACATTGTGTTCTTTAAATAAAAAGGCATAACTTCAACCCATGGTGGTAACCAGAAATGGAATTATACCTCTCCGTAGCACGAAGCCTGGATTCTATAGACCTTGTGTTGCCCATGCAGTCAGATCCCTCTCTTGGCCTGCATAGTTTACTCCAGAGGAAAGGTAGAACGAATGTATCTAGAACAAGATGAGCTGCAGAAGCTGCCGGATCAACAAAGCAATGCTCTAACTCTCTGCATTTCAGACTCAATCCTAGACCAGTTGCAGACCAAGGCTTACGGCCTGGTCTCCCCTGCCATGTTATTTAGTCTTCAGGTTGCATTTCCTCACACTAAGATAAGGCTTGTACCCTCCCACTCCCCAGGAAGGTTAACCCAGTTAACAAATGCCCGGCCCGCAGAAGTCAGATGTGTCAGCCTAATGGCGCAAGAACTCAGCTCTGCTGTAAACAGGCACAACACAATCAAGTCCGAAAAAAAACTCCGGATGAACGCATAAGAAGAAGAAGTACCCTCCCACTTGTGCTCCTCCACCTGAAGCCGTTGGCACAATGTGGAGTATCAGGTTTGTGTGCGCTGCCCAACATTCGGTGCTAACAGAAAGCAGGTAGTACCGTCCATTGCAATATGTCAGTTCAGTCATATTTGACTAAGACCTGACTTTATTTTTGTTTATCAGAAATACAAACAGGTGAAATATTGCTACTAATTTTATTATTTCTTTTGTTGATAATGTTTTTCATGAGAAGTAATTATGATATTTTTTCCCACAGCATTTTGTGCTGTATCTGGAGACGCTGCGGACATTTGCATATCTGTTCATCATGTATATATTCATTGAGTTCTGCTTCTCTGTGTTTGAGTTCTCCTTTTATGGACTCAATACATTTGTAAGTAGACTATATATTATTGATTAGTTTTGCTTCTCTGTGTTTTGGTTATCCTTTTGTGGCTTGATGATTTAAGTCACAGGCATGTGGGCAGTTAAAGCCATTGTGTTGCTTATAAATGAATGCCCTGCCACCTTACTTCGGGCACCAGTGGCTCTATGCTGGTTTTACGGAACCTTATGAAAGACTTTTGTCATACTTCCTCATCATAGACCATGGATAAATGGCCAGCATAGGCCTGAACTGATAGAAGATCTTGGAGTTGGTGGCATGTAGGGATGCATTGGCTGGAAACCATAAAATGGAAAAGTTTCTGGTACTTATCACCTGCCTCAAAATCATGATTAAATAATATCTGTCAAAGGTGTACTCTACTAATCTGACAAATGGATTCTAATGTCCATTGAGTCAGATTCTTACTAAATGACAACCTTAGTTGCATGTCCTTTATAGAATTTTGCAGTCAGCTTTTATTGACGTTTTGTGATTGACTAGGCAATGTTAGTTCAGTGGCTTGACATTGCTTTCTGAACAGCTGATGCCTCATACCACCAAAATCAATGCAAACTGGCCTGCTTACAAATTGCCTGTGGCTGATTTCTTCTTCTTTGCGTTCATCCGGAGTGTTTTTTCAGATGTGAGTGCGGTGTGTGTAAGTTATGCTCCCTTGGTCCAAAACCCGTAGGCCAACACATCCGACTTTAGCGTGCTTTATTGACCAGGTAGCATTCCTGGGACGGCTGATTTCAAACCTCAACTCTGTATTTTGGGGAACTGTGAAAATGCATATCTCACTATCCCCTAAGCCACAACGCGTTACTAAGTATTGATGCTTCCGTCATTGCACCACTTCAGCCCACTACCAGGGTTCAGGTTGCTCAGATCTCTGAGTGTCAAGTACAACTATTTAGTTGACCAAGTCTTGCTAAATGTGCACCAGAGACGCTATCATCTTCCACCACAAACATCTGTCTGCTGTGTCCTTGATAAATTCAACCGCTGATGATCTCCCCTGCCAATTTGTCCAGCATTGCCTCCTCCTGCTGACCTCTCTCTCGCGCCCTTGATCTTCTTAGTTATGACAACCTTCTTCAGACCTCCTCTTGACCAAAAAATGATTGTCTTGTCCTTATGTGGGTAATTATCTGTCTTTATGAGCTGTCCTCTTGCAGAACTTGGATATTAGTTTTTTTTAGCTATCTATGGGATTCTTTGCATTCTGTGAAGAAACGCTTCTCTGTGACCTGCAGTTTCTTTTACTCTCTTTATTGAGTGTCCATGATTTACATGTATACAGTAGCTTTGGCAGTAAATAACATCCTAAAGATAATTTGCTGACTTCCATGAACAGGAATAGGTCACACAGGATATTCTTCATCTGATGGAATGCTGCCTTTTCTTGGGTTATTCTTTATGTTATCTGTGTTACTTTTTCCTTCTGTTGTTATCATTGATCAAAATGATTTTTTTGTTAAAATTTTTGTTCGCTTTGAACTTCAGCGTAGTCCATACACGCGCCACTAATTCTAGTACATGCACATTTTGGAAAGGCTATTTAGAAACACCTGTTCAGGCACAACGCAATCACATCCGAAAAAAAACTCCGGATGAACGAAGAAGAAGAAGAAGAAACACCTGTTCTAGTGATTGGCTGGCTTCTTCTGCACATTATCCCCCAACTGGTGCACCGGCCTTCAACTTAAGCCCAGCAATCTGTTGTACCTGGGAAGAATAATATCATCAAATGGCAAATCAGAAGACGAGATTGAAAATAGATGCAATAAGGCAAACCAACTCAGTGGACAAATGAGATGAGATGAGACTAAAGAACAAACATGTATCAATAACTACTAAGAAAGCACTTTACAACACAATCTTCCTACCAACTCTATGTTACCAATGCCAAACCTGGACAATGAACAGAAAAAGAGAAAAGAAAAATCACAACAACAGAAATGAGATTCCTGAGAAGAATACTCAATATATCAAGAAGAAATAAGATCAGAAATTAAGAAATCAGGACTAAAGTGGGGGTTACAGCTGCGCTTAGATTTTATTAGAAGGCAGCAAGTCAAATGGTTTGGTCATGCAAGTAGGTTACCAACTAACAGTATACCACAACAAGCAATGATGTACAGACCAGAGGGAAGCGGAGGAAGAAGCTGACCACATAAACGATGAATGCAGATAATAAGAGTCCATGGGAACATCGATACATGAAGCCCATAAGTGGGCACTCTCCCGCTGTTTATACTTCACCTGGACACTGCAAGGTACAAGAGGAATATGATGAGATGAGATCTGTTGTTATCTCCTGCAGTGGCCTGATTTACTCCCCATATTATTTACCTCTGTCTCTAGCTCTCTTCTTTGTGTTTTTTATGTCTCCCTCTACTTGGTTTGCCCTATGGGATCCAGTGAAAAAACTTTATAGTTATGCTATTCTCAGATTGTCTCAGTGTGTGACCTATCCAACACCAGCGTCTTTTACTCACATCTTCATTTTCTGGAATCTGTTGAATTCTCTCCCTAAGCTCCGTATTCATTCATTCATCATTTGCTATGCCGATAGCATGGGCGGTCATGATAGGCCATCTCACATGATCACCAGAATCGTGGATCAGCTCAGTGTTCTTGTCTTGACCATACCATGTGAAAAAGCCATCCAGGTATTTACTTCTCTGCCTTCCCCTTGTTCTCATCCCCTCTTGCCAGTTGTTCATCAAGTTCTCCAATTTATTTCCTCTCATAACATGACCAACAAATTTTGACTGTCTAAGTCTAATTTCTCTAATTAGTGTATGATTTTCATTTATTTCTTGTAGGGACTTGGTCATTGATTTTTCTGTCTGTCCATGGTATTCTTTGTATTTTTCTCAGAAACCACATTTCCACAGCCATCAGATGTTTTTTCAGCTTGTCTGCTCATTGTCCACGCTTCACATCCATACAAAAGTACAGTTTCTATGTAGCACCTCGACACTCTTTTTTTTGGTTGGAGTTGGCATATTTTTATTGATCAGTGTGTTTTTCATCTTGCAAAAGGCCCAGCCCATATTAGTGATGCCCAGTTGTGAGCAGGCACTAGTTCATGAATGTTTGAAGCTTACTTATAGTTGTTTTAGTCATTCTCCATGTTTCTGATTCATATAGCAGTACTGAATGAGCATTAGAGTTAAATATTATAAGTTTGGTATAAGTTTTCATTTCTTTATGACTCGGCTAACCAGATGCTAATTCATTCATTCATCATGTGCCATGCCGATAAACATGGGTGGTCATGATTCGCCATCTTACTTGATCACTAGAGTCGTGGATAAGCTCAGTGTTTTAGACTTGACCATACCACGTGGTTGGTCACTGCCAGGAAGGAAAGCACCGACAAACTACCTTCTTTAAAGATGTCTAGTTTATTATGATTCTTCAAATCACAGATGCTAATAGGTTTTTCTTCACTGTGAAAAAATTCATTAACATTACCATTATTTTCTTTCTGTTGTATATGCATTTCAAAGCTTAGGTTGTTTGACCTACAAATTAATTGAAACATTATATTTATTCCAGAGACTGGCCTATGTTGTGTTTCTCTGGCTTTACTGGTTGGCAAGGACAATTGGAAATGTAAGTTTTCACTGAACAGGCTGAGAATATGTCGGTGTTTAGCTTGTTGATCAATGTTTTACTTGCATTCGATAATGTTGCAGCTTGTCTCAACTCAATTTCAAAAGCTCTGCGACTGTTCCATCTTTGTCTCTCTCTCTCTCTCCCTCCCCCCTAATCTCTTTCATCCCAACCTCCCACTTCATATTGGTTGACCTCTGCTTCATCTTCTCTCATATTCGACATTCCTTATAAATTTTCTGCATAAATGTTGAACAGGTGTAGGGGATCTTGTTTACACCCCTTTGCACCTCAAACAATTTCATATTTCACCAGCTACTCTCTCTATTTTGATTGACAAAACTCAAACTCATCAAAAACATTTGAGTACCATTAAAGCCACACTTAAATGTGGAGAAGGAGATTTGGTAAGTATGGTACATAAGATTACAATATACAGCATTCCACCTGACAAGTCACAGGTGTAATGCAGTTAATGGGGGAAGCAAATAGCTTGGTTAAGATGATACTGTTTCCAGCTTTGGCTCAGCTGATAAAGGTATTACCTTTGATGAGGCCAAGAGGTTTATGAGGACTTATAGAACAAAGTGGGAATGGGAGTATTCAGGCTGACAGAAGGGTGATGCATATTACCAGCTTCACCAAACACAGGTTGAAATATCACTTTTCAATAAACTAAAGATAGGAGATAATGGAACTGGCAACCTGCCGTCTGGACAAACGATAGTTTGTTACATTGTGCTGTAAGAAAAAGGTATAATAACCTCTGTACAGCACAAAGCCTGGGCTGAATTGTAGAGACCATGTTTTTCCCATGCAGCATAATTCCTTTCTCGGTCTGTCTAGTTGACTCAGCAAGGCAATACTCTAGCTGTCCGCCTGTCAGAGCTTCGATTCCTAGAGCAGTTGCTGACCAAGGTTTAGAGTCTGGTCTGCCCTTCCATGACATGTAGTCTTTAGGTTGCATTTCCTCACACCAAGATAAGGCCTGTACCCTCCCATTTGAGCTCCTTCATACAAAGTCATTGGCACAATGTGGGGGTGTCAGGTTTGTGAGCGCCACTCACAAATGGCACTAACAGTAAGCTGGTAGTACTGTCATATGGCAGCTCAGTCATATCTGACTAAGAAATGTAAGAGATACTGATGAATGTAACTGGGGAATTGATAAAATGGTAGTTAAATATTTGCTGAAAGAGTCCAAAATACGAAGAACAGAGAAAATTATTTTATCCTACACCAACTCTATTTGAGGAAAGACTGTATGGACATGTCAACAACCTCATATTAACTGCTGCTTTCTTTAAATATATTTAGGTTGACATCGGAAGGTGTTTGAAGAAGTTAATAATGTCATACATATATTATATAACATATAAGTACTAAATGATTTATATCAAAATAAAAGTGAAAGACAAATATAGAAGACAAAATTGAAAAACTTAGAAAGAAATTTCAATTCGTAAGTTGAACATGGCAGAAATTTAAATAATAAAAAATAGAATGTGCAAATATATGTATCATGAATATAAATATGTTTTAGTGATCGAATCCATCACGTCATACACAATATTTGTACAATATTTCTTTACATTTGTTTCCCAAATACAATTTCAGATCTGCATTGCCATTATTCTCTTTGCTCGCATCCATGAAATCGAAGATGATATGGCCACTGAGATCAGATCCTCAGACAAGAAGTATGTCCACTCATACTCAACACTCGGATAAACAGCTGAAATTATGTTTGTATGACAATGTTGTAAAATGTAGATACAAAATTACATTGTTACTTTAAGTTTCAACAGAAAGCGCTGAGATGTATAAATGGTTATAGATTTTATAATGGAAAAGGCTGATTACATTTGTCCAAAGTATAATTATTTTTTGCAAGTTACAAGAGTTGACTAATCCAACCAACAAGAAGTATATTCTTCTTGTGCAGCTTTCTAGGCATGAAAGTTTGTTTGCTGCAATCACAATCTTTTTACGTTTCTTTCTGTCCAATGTGACATTCTCTTGGTCAACAATATTACATTCTCTTGTCTTCATCAGTCCTGTTCTTCTCAGACTGATTCTGGTTTCAGATATGAACTTGGAGAATTCCTTACTGTTGTTTCTAACTGAAGTTTGTCTATTACTTGAGATTTATCTAGTTTCGATATCTTTTTCCTCAACATAACTGAACCATCTTAATTCTACTCTTATCAATTCGGCCATGATAACCATCTTAGTTCTGTTTATTCTTGTCTTATGTACCTTGGTAATAATATCTTTAACTGATCTGAATATTTATGTAATATTCTGTTTTCATTCTGCTGTATTTTTAACAGGAAATACATGTTTTAAAAACAGCATCTATATATTCTTTTTCGTAAGTATTTCCTTATTTAAATATTGTATTTCTCTGACTCGCCAGTTTCAGAAATAGCAATTCACTTCATTTGTTCTGTGAGATGGTGGACCTCAAGTTGTGTACTTAATATACAGACATTAAAGTTATAGCAAATATAATGAATGTTTTCCTTGTTACTTCAGTTTGATTATGAAAAAAGCACATTTCAAAATTAGTAACTCAGGACATTCAAGTGTTTTGCAGCTTCCGTTGCCCAATTTTTGGGTACAATGTAATAATAACATACATTCCAGTTTATAAATATCACTATGAAGTTATTTTTGTGTAAATTTTGTATTGTGGTGGGGCACATTGTATTATATTTTCATATTCCTACCACACTACAAATAATGTGTCATTTGAAAAATACTTGCCTTGATACTAGAGGGAAACCACTCTGGATAAACTGACTGGACATATACATTTCAGTACAGTAAACATACTAAACTACCCACATTGAAATAAAACATACTGTTTTACATATCAAATAAATCCTCTTGAAGCAAAATAACTGATGAGGATTAAACACTTTTGTTTTTTAAATTAATTTTTCTTTCTTGTATTTTATTCCTTCAATAGCATATGCCGTAAACTGGGTAGGTGTCTGTGGCTCAGAGTTTAGGGAAATGGTTTCAGAATTACCCAGAATACAAAGTCAAGGGATCTAGATCAGCTGCAGGCAATTTGAAAGCAGATTGCTTTATTTTGCTTTTTGTGGTATCAAGCAACAGTCATTCAGAAAGCAATGGCAAACTGCTGAACATAAAAATGCTTAGCAGATCAGAAACAGTATATATGCTGGGGTTGATTGCAACATCCTGTAAAGGACATAGCACCAGCTTTAACTTCAGCTAGTGCATTCCAGGTCTCCTAATGGCTTGTCAGTGATTTAAGTTTTTTATTCATATCTGTGCTACAGTTTAGTAGGATACATGCATGGTTGCAAACTGATCTATTTCTATGGCTAATCCAGAGTTCAACTGATCACATGTTCCACACACATCCTTGTCCGTACAAGGTACATGTTTGCCAAATATGCAAGACAGCAAAATCTTGTTACCTACTGTCTATAGTAAAATATGAGTGCAAAGAAAGTTTTCTTCCATTTGTGATTAACATTGTTATGTAAAATGTATGTATGACCAGCTGGAATATGCTTAACCGAATTTTGTAGATATTTTCACATAATCATCTTTACATATGACTTCTCAGATCAAAAATATTGTTTAGTAATATTAACAACATACTAAATATTAAAAATGTTCATACATTCCACTACTGAAATAAAACATTGCTGTCACATCCTACTTTGTTTCCTTCTGTGATCATAAAGAAACTAGAGTTATGTATCTTTGCTGAAGAGCTTCAACAGGAGGCGTAAAAGTAAAGTAAAGGACCTTTCCCCACCCCTGGAGTTGAATCAGGTATATGGTGGCAGCCTCATGTGTTTGTAGACAAATTGGCAATGTAGGGGTCATGTGGTCAAGGTCACACAGGTCACCTTTACTTCCCAAGACCATTGTTGGTACCAGAGGTCAGCATGGCCGAACATATAAGAATGCTCACTCTTAAATGTTCTATGTGTTGATGCCTAAAGTAGGGTTCAACCCCTACACTGGCCATTTGTACTAAAATGTTGACGTCTCGTATTTGACTTGGGGACATAAATTACAAGTACCTCAGAAGTCAGAATTGGGTTCACCTTATGGCAAGGGACACTGTTAATTGAGAAAGCTAACCCAAATGCAAAAATCAGTCAAGTGAGGAATATGCGTGTGTTCAAAATGGGCGAGAAAATAGAAAGAAGAAAAAAAACTTTCCAAGACATTTCCTGGTATCTTTGTTAGACTAGATCAACCTGGGAGCCCAGATCAACTTAACACATTTTCCTCGGTGTAAATATGAATTTATCACCAAGCCGGCACGCAGCGATGCTGCCCACTGCTAAACTGTAGCTCTCAATAGTATATGTAAAGAATAGATTTCATTTTAGACACTCTATGCACACAAAGAACAGGCAAGCATGGAGGACTCTATCTGGTGTTGATTTTTCCATTATGTCACCACCTTTGCCCACTACTGGAGTTCAGGTTGTTCTTATCACTGAGTGTCTAGTACAACTTTTTTGTTGACAATGTCTTGCTAAATGTGCACCAGAGATGCTGTCATTTTCAACCACAAACAGTTGTTCTCTGCGTTCTCGAAAGTTCAACCGCTGATCATCTTCCATGCTGGAACAGAACTATTTAGAAATACATAAATTCAATGTTTGTGAAGGATCACTGTCATTGCACACAGGTGACCCACTCTCCTCCTATAGATCACACAAGGAGTAACTTAGCACAGTGCACAGACTTTATAGCACTTACAAGGATTCAAGGAGCATACACAATTGTAACCACATGAACTATTTATATATTAAAGATTTATCCTGCAAGTAGATGTTTTAAAAATATTTGGAAGTACGATTAGCATTATTGTTTTTCTTGATCTGCCAGGTAATTTCTTGTATTCTGTTACCTTTTGTTTGCTTGTGTGTGTGTGTTTTTTGTTGTTGTCATGCCACAAGAGAACTCTGATTTTCTTGTGGTAAAATAAACATTTCTAACATGATCTAAATAGTTACCTTATTTCGTAGTCTTCAAACGTTGACCAGAGTTTGTTGCCATACATTCTTTTTGTATCCCCCTGGCTAGTTAACTAGAATTGATCTCCTTGCACTTGGAGCACACCCATTTGTGCTGTGTCTCTCAACAGATGTTGAACTGTAGGAATGTTTAGTGCTCTTTTGACATCTTCTGTGAGAATTTATAAGAGAGCACAAACACCACTGCTCCCACATTGCATCCCTCTCATGATACATGCATAGTTGTCCTCCCTGTTTTTTGTTTTGGGGGTTCTTTTGCTTCATTGTCTGGAGGTAAATTTGTTTCTGTATGTTTTATTCTTCCAAGATTACCCATATTCAATTTACTTTTGCAGTGGGTGTTATTCTGTATTGGTTGTTTCTTGTTGTTTTCTTCATGTGCCTTGGTATAGAAATATGATACTTTATCTTATCTATACATGTGTTGTTTGTCCATCAAGAATGATGGTGACCATTAATTTCATCCAGTGTGGTTAAAAGTATGGAGCCGTGAGTTCTAAGATGGCTGATAAGGCCTATTTTGGCTCAAAATGTTCTCCGACAATGTAGGCAAAGAATGCATAATGTTCCAGGAGGAGGATCTCCTGCAGTGGTTTTTCTGTCCAGCCTCTTCTTCGCAGCTCTTGCATTCCTGGTTGCTTCACAAGTGACTGTACCTTTGCGTAATCATGTACGCCACAAATTTTGGTCTTTGGCAGCAGTCTCCCAGGTGTCGAGATGAATTCCAAAAGCTTTTAGTAAGATTTTCAGAGTTTAGCGTTTAGAGAATTTTCAGAGATTAAAGTGTTTCCTCTGGCACCTTGGGAGCGTTTACTACAACGCAACTCCCCATAAGAAATTTGTTTAGGGAGCCTGTGATCTGGCATGCGAGTTAAGTGACCATCCCAGGGAATCTGATTTGTCATTAGTAGAGTGTGGATACTGGGCATGGACACTCTTTCTAGAACTTCAGTGTCTGGGATCTTGTCTTGCCATTTAATCTTCAATAGCTTCCTATACATGTAGTTGTTCTACGAATAACTTCTGTTACCATAAGCCTGTGTGTTAAAATATGCAGATGCCCATTAGTTCATAAAGTAGTGTCCACCTTTTTGTATTAATTAGAATATTTCTTACCTTAAATTTCTGTAAATTGTCATAATGAGCTGTAAAATACATCTTCCTGCACTGCACATTGTTTCTTAAAATTTCTTAGATATTTTGTGTACTTAAATAAGACTAATAAATATTCCTAATAATGACCATATGTTGTCTTGTTTGTTTTTTATTTTACTGAAAACTCTGGCCATTCATGCATGTTAGAAAAAAAGGACCCATTTATGTGCACACTGAGCACATGATGCCAGACCTATATTTTATAGATCAATCAGCACCTCGTGGGTGATCTGGCCAGTATCATGTTGGCTGCCTTTACTGTTGTGTTGGCATTCTGGCAGCGGTCTTTTGTATGTGCTTGCTGTAGGTTTGTCGGTACTGCTATTTGTTCCACTTTTCACATGGGACAGTGAGGATCATTGTGTGTGATATTCACTGGCACAGGAATGGAGCATTGTGGGGGTGACACTTTGCCGTGAAGTTGGAACGGCAACTAACTTACTTTCCAAGACATTTACCAGGACTTTAAAAATCTGCTTAATATATTTCAAACCTATGGCCACTGAGCTGGCAGGCGAGCATCTGGCCACTATGCTACACACCTCCCTCCATGTGAGTGCATATCAGAAAACTGAATTTGAGCATTTCTGACCACACGATATGTGGTATCTGGATAACACAACATGGAATTGTCTCTGTGCAGTGAAATAGAAGTCCTAGTCTGTACACTGTGTGCAACTGTTTGTATTGCCAGGAAAATAATATTACCTAAAGCAACCAGTAACTGTACAAAATGCCATATTTATAGTATTGTATTATTAATGGGACTAATGCTAGTGTGGAGGCCAGGATGGCACAGTGGTTAGTGCACTGTAAATCATCCACCAGTTGTAGGATTATTTTTCAGACCAGTACGTCTCTGGAGCCAACCAGCCACATAAAATGGGTACCAGATAATTTTCAGAATTGTCTGCAAAGAATGACGACCAAAAATAAATTGATGACCCCTATCTTGCCCTGACAATTGATGCTAGATATCAAGCACTCGGGGGGGGGGGGGGGGGGGGGGGGGGGGGGTTAGCGTAGTGATCAGATGCTAGCTTACCGGCGTGGTAGTCATGGGTTACACCCGCATCGCGATGGATTCGAATGTTTACAACTGATCTGGATTTCCAGGCCGACCCAGCCTAAACTGGGCACTAGAAGATGTCCTGGGATATAAAGACGACCGGCACGATACTGGCTGGCCACGTCACCCATCGAGTACCGATTGGTCAATACATTCTATACATATAAGCGTCTTGAGTTGAGTCCAGAACCGACATCACTGCACTCTGGGCCGATTGGTCTATAAATATAAGAGTCTATCACTAGATATAAGACTGAAATTCGTAGCGTATACATCATTACGCAAGGGTGCAGTCACTTGTGAAGCAACCAGGACTGCAAGAGCTGTGAAGAAAAGGCAGGACAGAAAAATCCACTGCAGGAGATCCTCCTCCTGGAACTTCAAGCATTCTTTGCCCATATTGTCAAAGAACATTTCGAGCCAAAATAGGCCTTATTGGCCATCTTAGAGCTCTCGGCTCCATACTGTCAACCCCACTGGATGAAATGAATGATCTCAGTGGCGAAGTGATCAAACCGTTTGACTCGGGTTCCGAAGGTTGTGGGTTCGATTCCGGGCCGCGCTCTTCGGTTCAAGAGTGAAATTTTTTTGGAGACTTCTGTGGGTCGTCGCCAGAGCTACGGAGTTCGTGCTTTGTGCGACGCTTTCCGCGCTGCGGAAAGAGACTGAGCCATGAGGATAAAACCCGGTGCAATGAAGTCGACCCTGTCGACTTTTAAGCGACTTGTAATGAATGAATTCTTGATGGATAAACGACACATACACAAAACACATTTCCACGGGAACTGTGTCGGCGAGCACTCCTTCACTTATCCAAGCTAACAAACCAATGAGACGTGCAGAGGTACAGTGGTACAGATAGAATGAGTCAGTCTATGGCTTTTCATTTTGTCAACTATCTCCGTTGAAAGAAAGTTACAGTGGTACAACAAAGAGGTACAGTGGTACAGAGAGAGGTACCGATAGATGTGCAGAGAAAGTTACAGTGGTACAACAGAGAGGTACAGTGGTACAACAGAGAGGTACAGTGTGACATGCAGAGAGAGGTACTACTGGAATTTCACATCTGTGAAAGACATAGTGGGATGTAACGAGGTCCAGATTCAGTACAGCACATACGGACCGGCTAAAAATAGACCTCGACGTGTTTCCTCCAAGGGTTTTAGATTTTCCATTGTCAGCATACGCCAACATCCCAAACCCACATAATATCTATATTAAATTATAAAGTTAGTGGCATATCCTTGACAGATCGTCGTGGTCAACCCCAGCATTTTGGCTGTTTGTTATTTCTTGGCAAGTTTACGTTCAGTAGTTTGCCATTTATTTCTGAACAATCGGAACTCAAACCACTGTATGAAAATCAACGCAAGGCGGCCTGCTTCAAAATTGCCAGCAGCTTGTGTTTGCTGAAAGAGACCGAGTTACATGGGTTGAAACTCTGCATACTCTTTTTAGCCTTCGCTCGCTTCGAACTCAAGTATCCCCGAGAAGGTTAACTCGGTCAACAAATGCCTGCAGAAGTAGGATGTGTCGGCCTAACGGCGCAAGAACGCAGCTCTGCTGTAAACAGGCACAACACCATCACGTCCGGAAAAAAAACAACTCCGGATGAACGCAGCAGAAGAAGAAGAACTCAAGTATAGTCCATGCACTGGACTGATTTCTGCGCGTGGATTAGCTTAGCTTTCCCTATTACCCGTGTCTCTCGTCATCAGGTGAACCCACTCAGACTTCTGGGGTACTTGTAATTTACGTTCCTAAGTCAAGGACGAGAAGTCAACATTTTAGTCCAACTGACCAATTTAGGTGATGAACCCACCACCTCGGCATCGGCACACCAGAAGTTTAAGTGCGATCGTTTTTATTAATTTGGCCATGCTGACATAATTAAGTCAATCCTCTCGCCGCTAATTGCACCCCGACCCCCTAAAAGTCCTTTTTTTTTTTTTTTACCCAGAGGGACAATATCATTCGTGTTGTTCCCGCGCACTATTAATTCCCGCTTTGGCCTCTGGAGTGGTGCAAAACAATCTGGTCAAAAGTAGGCTCTGTGACTTCGCTTCGTATGCCAGCTTGCAATGATAATTTTCACACATTATTAACGTCATTGAAACCACGGCTCCTAGAAGAGAACAGTAGGGAGTAGGGTGAGACCAAGATAAAGCCTGTGATTCTAACGCCGTGAAAGACAAACACTTTCATCGCCGTGAAAGACAAACACAGATAAAAAGAGAGAAAAATGAAATATCTTGCTCAGTAGAGTTAAGTAAAGAACCGACATCACAGCATTCGAGATATTTTCATATGTGCTTCGTCTTCATTTTCAACAGCCAGTGAAGAGCCCCAATATTAATGGTTTATCAGTCTGATTATGTGTCCGTTTGGCCTTTCCTAGGAGTCATGAGTGTCGACCAGATCATCTAATCACTTCCTGCAACACCATCTCCCCAGGCCGTGATAATCTATCCATTCTAGTGGTTCTCAACCTTTTTTGATCCGTACCCCCATTCACCATATTCTCATAACGTCATTCCCCCGCTCCCCCCCCTTTCGTATTTCCTACCTAAAAATTGGCCCGTACCCCCCTTCGCAATATTTTCAGAACGTCATCCCCCCTTCGTAATTTCTACCTAAAAATTCCGCCCCGCCCCTATACAGTATACGTAATAATGGAAGCTAAATTTAATAGCACATACTAAAACAAGTCTAGACGCCCACATAAAACATGATTTGTGGGTCTACTTACTTTATAAAATGAATTTTAGAAGGGTGAGACGCACAGAACCGTAAAGTATGAAGGGAAAAGCAATATCAAATAATCGGTTCTTGTATTAACGCGATCTTATCTTGAATTAATCTTAATTTCCCTCCCCCCCCCCCCCGCCCCGAAACCCTAAAATTCCCCCCTGGGGGGATTCCCCACCGGTTGAGAACCACTGATCTATTCTTATGCACTATGCAGGTCCTTAACTGTACCTATGCAGGTTCTTAACTATACAGAGGGTGTTCTGTGTCTGCAGCCATTCGGAGATATGATATAGCCTGCAGCACATTGAGGCTGTCTGCTGTCGTGGGTAAGGCCAGGATGTATCGCATACACAATACTGGCGTGCCAAGTGTGCACCTCAGTATCACCCGCTTAACTTCATTTTGTATGTGCTCTACTCTCGCCACCTCATTCTTTGACACTGTGAACAGTGCCAATCCATACTTACTTACTGAGAGGGTCAGATGTTGATAGAATATGAACAACATTCTTTGCTCCATGCCTATTGCTGCCATTAGGCAGGTTAAGAAAAAGAGTCTGGGAGAACAGGAAGCTTACTGCCAAAACAAAAGTCCTTGTCTATCAAGCCTGTGTCCTTAGTACTCTTCTCTATGGCAGTGAAACCTGGACAACTTACTCACACCAAGAGAACAATTTAAACAGCTTTCATATGCGGTGTTTGCGAAGAATTCTTGGTATTAAGTGGCAAGACAAAATCACAAATACTGAAGTATTGGAAAGATCAGGTTGTGTGACAGTTTATTCCATGCTCAGTCTTCGTAGACTTAGATGGATAGGACATCTTAGGAGGATGGATGATGGTAGAATACCAAGGATATCTTTTTTGGTGAATTACAGATGGGTAAGAGATCTCAGGGTCGGCCTCTACTACGATACAAAGATGTGTGTAAGCGGGACATGATTGATACAGGCATTGATAATGCACATTGGGAGCAAGTCGCCGCTGAACGTGTTGCATGGAGGGCAAATATCAGAAATGGAATAAAGTCAAAGGAGAAAATTATTGCAGAAAAGTCACACACCAAGCGTTTGAGACGTAAGATGGTGCATGATGGTGGAAATGACCATGTGTTCAGATGCACCCACTGTGAACGGACATTTACAGCGCAAATTGGCCTTATCAGTCACACTCGCTACCGCCATAGTTAAAAGTTATTATGCCTTTTTAAAGCACAAACTATCGTCTGTCAAGACGGCAAGGTGCCAAGGTGCCAATGGATTGCTTCCATGATCTTCAGCGCACGGAGGCCCTTCTTAGACCTCATAACGTCTGCTTCCACATGATCCATAAATAACAGACTTCTGTCGAAGGTGATTCACAGGTACTTTAGTTTACTCTCTCTGCTAACATTTCTGCCATTTATTGTGAGACTTGTGAAGTCATCCTTAACTATCCTATTGTCCAGAAAGCACCATAACACGGACGCCTTATCTCAGTTAATGACACTAACCATCTTTGTACGGGGCTGAGTGGTCTGGAGGTATGGTGTCCGCCTCGAGTGCTGGAGGTCCCGGGTTCAGCCCCAGTGAGGGCCGGGATTTTTTTCACGTAGACTTCTAGTAACAAAAATGTCCCCTGGTCTCTGGGTAGTGAGATCGGACGCCCGTGTGTATTGTTGTGCACGTAAAAAATCCCTTGGCAGTTGGAAATCGAAAAAGAGTAGCCTAACGGCGCTACCCAGGCAAAATTTCGAGTTAAAAATCTACCCAAAGTATTTCAGGATCCTCGCCGGTACTACGGAGTTCATGCACTGAGCTGAGATTCTCCGGATTCAGGCTTGAGTTAGGAGTAGAACGGAGCACTTATGGGTTACACCCGTGTGCCGTGATGTTTATCCGTTGACTAAACTATAGTATGTCCCACAAAGAATGCCTTCATTCACGATCAATTATTTTGAAAACTGTCTGTTGCATCGAGAAATTTTTCCAGCCGTCTTATATTTACCCCCACCCAAGGAATATGTCTTTGATAGGTCCAAAAACAACTTAAATCATCGAAAGCGGCGACATTCCTTTGATGTTTTGCTGAACAACTAGTGATTTCTCGCTAACAAATTTATGTTTACAGTAATGGGGTACCCGCCAATTCAGATGACACACAAAGGCGTATCCGGATTCGTACGGGAGTGGGTGCAATGAAAGAAGTAGCTTAAAATCGACAGGGTCGGCTGCATTGCACCGGGTTTTTATCCCATATGGCTCAGTTTCTTTCCGCAGCGCGGAAAGCGTCGCACAAAGCACGAACTCCGTAGCTCCAGCGACGACCCTCGGGAGTCTCCGAAAAAATGCACTCGTGAAATGAAGGACGCGGCCCGGAATCGAACATACAACCTTCGGAGCCCGAGTCAGACGGCTTGACCACTTCACCACGGAGAATCCCGAGAGGGGTGCAATGTGTAATATTAGTAAAGACAGAGAATTTACAGAGGCACGGGGTAAATAATTTGTAAATTAACAGGAAAGTAGAAGGAATATATTTCTTACCTTATTTTTCATTTCCTTCTTGTTTCTTCAGCTGCTGGTTAATAAAGTGTACACAAGTATTCATGTTAGCTTTTTATATTGAGTTCGTGAAAGCTTCCAAATAGCTGTGCGTTAATGTGCGTATGGAGTGACCAGAAATGATACCGCAATTTAGTCATCATGTTTCCATTTTTAAGGATCTGTTCAGCTGTCTGTGTAGTTTGTTCACACGTACACATGGGTGACAGACCCGCTTTGAGTCTTCGTGAAAGACTGTCTACTCTGCTGTTTACCGTTCAGAGACGGAACATGATTACTTGTTTTGCACTATGAAAATAGTTGTCAGTGTCTCTGTAGTGGGCTTTCTTCTTAACGACCAAGATGTTGGTCCTCTTTTCATTGAAGTTTATAGATTGATTCGTATGCACGTGTGTTGTCCCCTAATTTGACAACGTGTTTGCTCTCACGTTTCTTGTTATGCCACAATATGTCAGTTTCCACCGCAATATTACTCTTCTGTTGGTATTCAATGCGTTTAGTGTGTGTGTGTGTGTGTGTGTGTGTGTGTGTGTGTGTGTGTGTGTGTTTCAATACAGTTGTTTGTCACCGCTGAGGGCTTGCGGAATTGAAAATTCATCACTATGGAATACAAACTGTTGCCATTGACATTATGCTGATGCTGTAATGTTTAGGGCCTGCAATTCGTCTGAATAGTTGGAGCAAAATATCCCAGTAAGTGTGTACGTAGATTAAGGTCTGCGATCTGCTCAGACCTTAATCTGTGTCGGACGATTCCAGTAGGTTGATGATTGCTCTCGGTTGCATAAAATTCAGTCCATCCTTTCTCCAATAGTCCTCTTCCTCTTTCAACACATGGTCCTCACATTTTTTCCAGTAACTTTTATCAATATTTAATAGCGCGGACTGGTTGATAGATAGACAGACGGACGGTCGGCCGGGTAGGTTGGTAGGTAGGCAGATAAATAGATAGATAGATAGATAATAAGATAGATAGATAGATAGATAGATAGATAGATAGATCCCCGCCAGGAGCTGGGCGAAGTCAGCTAGTTTATTTATATAATAACGTTTCATGAAAGAACCCCAATTGGAGACACCTCTGAACAAACCCATTTAACTTCGCGCTGTTTGTGCCAAAAGGAAACCCGCGAGACAATTTCAAAAAGAGCGGGGGTGTGTCTTGCTGAAGCTGTAATACTTTTAAAATGATGGTATTAATGCCGGAATCGTAAATTATATACCGCATATAAACAAACATTGAAATCTGCTGTACAATCTCCAGAACAAAATTTTTTTTGTTGGGTGGACATAATGATAAGGTTATATGCTAAATCTCATCATTTTCCCTCAGTTGGTTACTGAGATATTGAATTTTATATTGAGGCCAAAAAAAAACACCATAACCCATCTCTGTACACCGATCGATCTATTTGTTTACTGTCTCCAGCAACTCTTGCGTTCTGTCCCTGCTCTGTACATTTGATCACAGACATCATCTACAAATATCAGTATCCTTCCATTCCCTGGTGCTTCAAATCTTGCCATGTTCAGTATTCAAGGGGGAGGTCACTGTGGGAAGCAAGAAAACGTCAACAGCAGAATCATCTCCCTTTCGAGCAAGGCTTGTGTTGCTTGTTTGGTAGATGGTAGGGATACAATTCACGTAAGGCTTGTGTTGTGTTTTGTCAGCATTTTAAATTGAATAATGGTAGTTAGCAATTACTAGTTGCATGTAAAATCATTTTAACTAATAAAACACCTCTGACAATATCCACGACTAAACATTAATAACAGGGCGACGTTTGACCTTAGTTTAAATAGTTTAAACTTCTAACTCTAAGTATATTATTAAATATTAAATTATTATATTATTTATATTTATATATAACTTATAAAAACTTCTAAGACTCTTAGTAATAAGTAAGAGTTTCGAGTTTCTTAGTGAATCTTATTAAAAAAAAGTAAGTAGTAATAAGTAAAGTATTTTGATAACAACACTTTTGAAGTGACTTCTCTATCTTTTCATACACGATAAAAACATATTTTATTTAGGATTTTTTTTGTTTGTTTGGGGGGGGGGGGCATATCCTATTTACAGGACATCGCTGTCAGCACAAGAATTTTACTGCTGTTGTTGATGTCTTGGATATATATGGAGTACATATCTAGCAAACCTATGTAGAAGTTTATATAACAACAGTGAATGCATAGTGAGAGCAACTGGAGGACACTCAGAACCATTCACCATAAGATCTGGAGTACGACAAGGTTGTGTCCTGTCCCCTCTCTTGTTCATAACATATATAGACAACATATATAAAGAAACCAGTCAAGCAGAGTCAGCAAGAATACCGCATGACGAGAACACAGAAGAAGAACCATCTGCAAATCTAACCAATAGAGAACTCCTGTTTGCGGACGACCAAGCACTAATAGCAAAATCAGCAGCTGAATTACAAGACCACATGAATAGTCTAAACGAAATGTGTAGGGAACATAACATGAAAATTAGCACAAGCAAAATAGAGGTAATGACTATAACCAAAGAAGAACAAACAACAACAATTCACCTAAACGAACATCCCCTGAAACAAGTAAAGAGTTTCAAGTACCTAGGAAGTATAATATCATCAAATGGGAATCAGAAGACGAGATCGAAAATAGGTGCAATAAGGCAAATTAACTCATTGGACAAATGGCACCAATACTAAAGAACAAACATGTATCAATAACTACTAAGAAAGCACTTTACAACACAATCTTCCTACCAACTCTATGCTACCAATGCCAAACCTGGACAATGACAGAAAAAGAGAAAAGAAAAATCACAACAACAGAAATTGATTGATTGATTGATTGATTTAGGAACCAACATCACAGCATTTGGGACATTCCCATAAGCGCTCCGTCCCCATCCTCAGCAGCCAGCGAAGAGTTCCAACACTAATAGTTCCAGTAGCAATCTGATTATATGTCTGTCTCGCCTTTCCTCTGAGCGTCGATCGTCGGCCAGATCCCCTCGTCACACCTCGCTGTCTCATTCTTACCAGACTATGGTGATCCATTTGCTCCAAGGTGTACACGTGCTCCCACAAGGCCGCAACCACGTCTGTCTTGTCATGCATCAATACTCCACCAAGTTTTGCCGAGCCAGCCAATCTGTCCGCCTGTTCATTCCCCAGCACACCGGCATGCCCCAGAGAAAAGATCCAGGTGATGCTACCCGTGACCTCCGAAGCGAAGCAAGCCACTCTGCACGAAGCTTGCCTGTTCTCACCCTTCTCAGCATGCTTTCTGAGTCAGTTACAATCACAATGTGTGTATGTGTCGTGTTCTCTATCCAGCGGAAAGTTGCACTGACTGCCTCCACCTCCATTCTTAAGCCAGATGTTGTGTCATCATATGCCAGGCTCTCCTGCACCAAACACCAAACGCCGACCATTAGCTTTTGCTAAGAACCCCCAGGCACTTCTCCTACCTCTCAACACCGACCCATCCGTGTAGATAATCACATCACCTGTGCAAGAATTATCCTGAATTAGTTGCTGAATTTCCACTTCCGTGGCCCCTGCTGGCCACTCCCTGCTCAATGTGATTATAACTCTGCACAAGTCTGACTACTTGGCTGGCACTCTGACCCACTCCTCTCCTCGCTTGATGTTCTCCAAGGCGTTCCTAAGAAGAATACTCAACGTATCAAGAAGAGATAAGATCAGAAATGAAGAAATCAGGACTAAAGTGGGGGTTAAAGCAGCACTAGATTTTATTAGAAAGCAGCAAATTGGGTTGGCCATGCAAGTAGGTTGCTAGTCAACAGCATACCACAACATGCAATGATGTACAGACCAGATGGAAACAGAGGAAGAGGCTGACCACGTAAACATTGGATGGAGGGAATAGCAGAGTCCATGGGAATATTGATATATGAAGCCCGTAATTGGGCACTCTCACAATGTTTATACTTCACCTTGACACCGCAAGGTACAAGAGGAACATGATGAGATGAGATGAGATGAGGTGAGATGAGTTGATGTCTTGCAAGTTTTATGTTTAGTAGTTTGCCATTGATTTCGGAACGACCAGCTCCCTTACCAACACGTTTGGTCTGCTTCCAAATCGGTCGCTGCTGTGTTTTGAACGCGTTGTAAGCGGCTCACGAATCGCGTTCGCTATCGTTTAGCCACGAGATAGTTGACAAAATGAAAAGCCATAGACAGTGACTCATTCTAACCTCTACATCAATTATTTATAACTTATAATAGGTATATGTAGTACTGGCAACACCACCCGGTGATGTGTTTACTACCACATAGACCTATTGGCACTCATCAGGTGATGTGTTTACTACCACATAGACCTATTGGCACTCATCAGGTGATGTGGTTACTACCACATAGACCTATTGGCACTCATCAGGTGATGTGGTTACTACCACATAGACCTATTGGCACTCATCGGGTGATGTGTTTACTACCACATAAACCTATTGGCACTCATCAGATGTTGTGGTTACTACCACATAGACCCACCTATTGGCACTCATCGGATGATGTGGTTACTACCACATAGACCTATTGGCACTCATCAGATGTTGTGGTTACTACCACATAGACTTGTTGGCACTCATCGGGTGATGTGGTTACTACCACATAGACCCACCTATTGGCACTCATTGGATGATGTGGTTACTACCACATAGACCTATTGGCACTCATCAGATGTTGTGGTTACTACCATATAGACCCACCTATTGGCACTCATCAGATGTTGTGTTTACTACCACATAGACCTATTGGCACTCATCGGGTGATGTGGTTACTGCCATATAGACCTATTGGCACTCATCGGGTGATGTGTTTACTATCACATAAACCTATTGGCACTCAGCGGATGATGTGGTCAGTACAACACCAGCCATCTCAACTTTAGCCAGATATTTCCTGTTACCAGCTTTAGGCTGGGTCAACATGGGAGCCGAGATACATTTAAAAAATCTGCCTCAGTGCGGATTCGAACCATGACCACCGGGCTGTAAAAAAAAAAGTAACTTGCCACCACGCTAGCGCAGCTCCCTTTTATGAATATTGGGATGGCAATAATTATACTGAATGAACAAAGCTATAGAACATTTATTGTTAACATTGTAAACATATTTTTGAAAATTAATTCTTCCCTGTTGTTCTTTTCAGCACAAAAAATGGGGTTTCTTATATCCCATACTTTGAAAAGATCATATTTAAGATGCTTTCATGAATATATGAAGCCCACATATTTATTAACTTCGTGTAGTTTGGAGCATCAACTGTCATCTGTCAAGTATTTTGCAACAAATGCTGCACACCTGCTGAGTGTTTCGAAATTTCAAGTTCTCAGGAAAAGACAGTCCGACTTCCTTTCGCCAGTGCCTTTGAAAACACAACTAAGTTTACATTTCTGGAAATCATTATCTTCTGCATCGAGGCAGGTTCTTTCCAAGGATAATTCTAAAGTACAAGAGAACAAACCAGTTGCTTTTACAGACTCTGATATATGTCTCCTTTTTGATGCTCCAGGTATTCTGATTTCACAGCTAACTTTTGCTGAAGTCAAGGCAGTGGCAAATAAAAAGAAATGCAGGCCGGTATACATGCACAAAAACAGCGATGGCATCCACTGCTTTCAACTTCAAGCATTACGAAATGTTAAAACATCAACAGCCTCTAATATAACATCACAAAGAAATGCATTGTTTTCACCACCAAAGAAAAGGCCACAGAAGAGTGAAGTCAAGGAGTTCAGGATTCAAGCAACAGTTGGTGACCATGATTTATCTATAAAGATTAACAAGATGGAGGCTTTACTAGCTAAAGGGAAGCAGCTGAAAGTAGTTATTATCACATCCTCAAGTCAGGCTAAGGTTGGTGTTCCTGTTGTCCCTGTGTAATTCCCGAGTCACATCTTTTTTTCAGCTTTTGAGTCTGCAAGAGACATGTGTTGCAAGCAATTTGTTTCCATCTCTGACCTTAAAGGCCAGTGACATCCCACTGGCTGGAGGACAAACAACAAATACATTTCGGACTCAGAGAATGCTGGGAAAGGTCAAGACAGGTATGCTTTATGCAGGGTGGCATGCCTCAATGAAAAAATCAAAGATAAGGTGCATCTGTTGTCCAGGACATGCTGGTGTTGTGGGAAACAAGCAGGCAGTCAGATTGGCTGGGTATGCACCGCTTGGTGGGGTATTGTTGCACAATAAGATAGAGGTAGTCATGTCCCGTTGGGATCATGTGTGTAGTGTGGCAGAACAGATAAATCATGGCCTAGAGAGAATGGTGCCGCAGGGGGTAACCAGAGGATCTGGCCGACACTCAGTTCTTCGAGGAAATGCCAGACGGACACGTAATCAGACTGTACTGGTATAATTAGTGTTGGGACTTTTCACTGGCTGTTGAAGATGAGTATGGGGTATATGGGTAATGTCCATAGTGCTGTTATATCAGTTCTGGATGCAACTGTAAAGACCAACATATTGACCCCATCATTCACCGAATGCCAAGTGTCATTGACCCCATAATTCACTGAATGACAAGTGTCATTGACCCCATCATTCACCGAATGCCAAGCGTCATTGACCCTATCATTCACCGAATGCCAAGTGTCATTGACCCCATCATTCACCGAATGCCAAGTGTCATTGACCCCATCATTCACCGAATGCCAAGTGTCATTGACCCCAGCATTCATCGAATGCCAAGTGTCATTGAAGCCATCATTCACCGAATGCCAAGTGTCATTGTCCATATCATTCACCGAATGCCAAGTGTCATTGACCCCATCATTCACCGAATGCCAAGTGTCATTGACCCCATCATTCACCGAATGCCAAGTGTCATTGACCCCATCATTCACCGAATGCCAAGAGGTAGAAAAATATTGGGCGGGCACCATATTCCCAGTATTACCTCATGGCATCAGAAGTTTAGTAACTCTCAGGATATTACTCCAGTCCAAGATATTCAGTTCCAGCAGATCTGTTTCCATGCCAACCTCATCTTGATTGCGTTCCTAAGATTTGCTTAGTAAATGCTGTCCCTGTCTCTGCATGACTGGCTCCATGGCGAAGGCGTTACGGACGTGGTCCGTGATTCCACATACCTGCGCTCGAAACACAAATGTGCGCGATTTGGCACCAGACCGTGTTGTGTAGGTTTTTTGCAAATTGGTATGGGTGCCAGTCGTTCAGAAAGCGATGGCAAACTACTGAACGTAAACTTGCCAAGACATCAACAACAGCAAAGAATGCTGGTGTTGACTGCAACGACCTGTAAAGGATATGCAACTAACTTTTATTTTTGTCTCATAAATAAATAATAAATACATTGTTCCGGGCTAGGTTTCTGCTATGGCTCTGATGTGACAGCGCCCACACATCGTAGGCCTGAATACACGGAGGAATAAGTGGCCAGTCTTTTCCATACGACAAGCCCAGATGTCGGAACTCGCGTCCAATCGTGGGGATGACATTACCAGCACAGTTCGCTATCAGCTATGCTAGCTACTCGTCCAGAATATTCAGTTTCAATAGATCCGTTTCCGTGCTGTCCTTTAACACCATCTTGATTGTGTGCCTAAGATTTGCTTAGTAAATGCTTTTCTTGTCTCTGCATAGATTCAAGTTAATACCGATTTTGCAGGTTCACATGGCCGAATGGATTAGAACGCGTGTTCTTAAACATCCGGTGTGCTGATGCCGAGGTAAGCGGTTCAACCCCTACACCGAACAGCTGGACTAAAGTGTTGACCTGTCATCCTTGACTTGGGGACGTAAATTACAAGTACCTCTGAAGTTGGAGTGGGTTCACCTGATGGCGAGGGACACTGTTAAAAGGAAAAGCTAATTAATCCTCACGCAAAGTTCAGTCCAACACTACTATAAATAATGTGTATGGACTACGCTTGAGTTCAAAAGCGAGGGAGCGCCAAAAAAAAAAAAAATTACTGAATTCCACGGTTAGGCCCATTGCTTTATTTTGTTTTGTGCCAGGTGCCACCGGGTCAAAGGGAATGAAAAGGTAGATACTTTGGCTGTTTCTGTATTTTGGAGTCCATCAATGGGCTAAAGCAGACATCTTAAATGTCATTCCATACCTCATTGAAATTGCTGATTTCAATGTCATGGATGAGACAGTGGCCTCGCCCAAGATGAGAGACAGACTTGAAGATTTGATGTGGGACGCGAGAAGATAGGTGAAGCAACACCGGTCATCGGCAAATATCAGTAGCCTTCTAGTCCCTAGTGTTACAGCGCTTACCATCTTTGCTTGTGTAAAAATTGAACCGATCTCCATATCTAGCTGGCAAGGCACTTGATGATGATATGGTAGAATGTATTACATTCACAATTATTATGAGTGCCGGTCGTTCAGAAAGCAGTGACAAACTACTGCTTACAAACAGCCAAAACCGGGAAGGTTAACCTGGTCAACAAATGCCCACAGGCGTCGGCCAAACGGTGCAAGAACCCAGTTCTGCCTTAAACAGGCACAACGTAGTCACGTCCAAAACAAACACTCTCCGGATGAACACAGAAGAAACAGCCAAAAAATGATGGGGTTGACTGCGACATCCTGTAAAGGATATGCAACTAACTCAGTCTAAAATGGGTACCAGAAAATTCTTCGAAAGTAAAGGTGGCCATGAAACAGACTATATCACCCACTGAGTGCGGATTAATGCGAACAAACCTGGGTCTAGATTCATATGTCCAGTGTACTTGAAGGTGTGTAGAAGAGTCCTGTACTGACTGTCTCTCCATTGCAATTTTTCATTACAGAGTGGGAAAGGAGTGGCAGTTTTCATAAAACACTTCACAGAGAAGCTTGGCGATGTTTGCCAGATAAAGCAAGCTTATTCCAGTGACAAGGAAACTTGCCTGAACATGACACCGAAAGAGGCAGCAGACAAAAAGAAGATGGCAGACAAACAGAAGACGGCTGACCAAGAGGAGACAGCAAACCAAAAGGAAGTTGCTGACAAAAAGGAGGATGCAGATAAAAAGGAAACAATCATTGTTTAGCTTCATGTTATATTCTATGGAATAAACATTTTGATCAGATTTTCTGGGTGTTTTTCAGTAGAAATCATACATGAAGAAATTCAACAACCCAAAATGTGTTTTTATTTGATGGAGTTATATATACCAAGCTGGCATAATTTGATGGAGTTATAAATACCAAGCTGGCATAATTTGTAGCAACATCCTACACTTGAGTTGTGCACTTTTTTGTTCATGTCTTGAATATGTTTCAAGACACGCTCTGTTTGTGATTAGCTATTCTGTATATGTACCAATCTATCTGTGACACATTTTTGTGTACCAATCTAAGTGTGATTTATTTGTGTACCAATCTGTGACTTATTTTTGTTACCAATCTATGTGTGATTTATTTGTGTACCAATCTGTGACTTATTTTTGTTACCAATCTGTGTGTGATTTATTTGTGTGCCAATCTGTGACTTATTTTTGTGTACCAATCTATGTGTGATTTATTTGTGTACTAATCTGTGACTTATTTTTGTGTACCAATCTATGTGTGCCGGTCTCCCTGGTCTAGAGGTTACACGACTTTCTCCGTAATCTCGCAAGTAACGTGATGTTGCACGAGAACTGGTAGCGGTTCTCTCTGCGTCTTAAAGGGTATATGAGCCGGTCGCTCAGAAAGCAATGGCAAACTACTGAGCTTAATCTTGCCAAGAAATCAACAACCAGCTGAAAGATGCTGATGTTGACAGCTATGTCCTGTAAAGGATATGCGGAAAAAAAAATAATCTGTGTGACTTATTTTTGTGTACCAATCTATGTGCGACTTATATTTTGTGTACAAATCTATGTGACTTATTTTTGTGTATCTGTTGGATTTCTACCCCAGGACATGCTGGTGTGGTGGGAAACAAGCAGGCAGACAGATTGGTTGGGTCTGCAGAACTTGGGGGGTATTGGTGCATAAGGCAGACGCGGTTGGGGGCCTTTGTAATCTTATGTGCGAGTGCAGAAGTTAGATCATCATGGCTTGGAGAGAATGGTGCTACAGGGAGTGATCAAAGGATCTGACTGACCCTCAGGACTCTGAGGAAAGGCCAGACTGACACATAATCAGACTGCAACTGGTACCATTAGTATTGGGACTGCTGGCTATTGCAGATGAGGACGGAGCACAAATGGGAATGTCCTGAGTGCTGTGATGTCAATTCTCAACTCAGCTCATGAAATAGTGTTGATATCTGTTGAAGATGTAGTCCCAGTGCAGATACTGTCCTTTGGGGTTTAAAGCTTTAGGCCTTCACATATTCTGGGCCATGACATACGAGGTGAGGTGACCAACTCCCTTCATCTCCTTACCTTCCTAGACAATTCCCACCAAAATGGCTGGTGCCCATTTCTATGAGGCTAGTTCTTCTTTGACTGCGTTCATCCGTTTTTTTTTTCCGGATGTGATTGCGTTGTGCCTGTTTACAGCAGAGCTGCGTTCTTGCACCGTTAGGCCGACACATCCAACTTCTGTGGACATTTGTTGACCGGGTTAACTTTCCCGGTGAGGCTAGTTCAACTCCAGATCTGCACATGGTCACAAAATATAACCCTGCCTTGCTGTGAATTGAACCCGGACCCGTCTTGGCACGCAAGCACACCAACTCTGTGCCATTACAGCCCCTCATACCCGTTACTATACCAATAACTAAGTTGAGAAACATTATTTATTAACGAATATTGCAAGACCTTAAAAAAATCTAACAGAGATTTAGGTTGCAAACAAAAAGTTAGTCGCACATCCTTTACAGGATGTCACAGTCAACCCCAGCATTTTTTGGGTTGTTTTGTGATTTCTTGGCAAGTTTACATGTTTAGTCATTTGCCATTGCTTTCTGAACGACTGGCATTCAAACCATTTTATGAAAACCAAATCGCCTGCAGGTGTGTTTCAATCGCGGTAAGCGGGATTACAAGTTGAGTCCATAACCCTTTTGCCACATTTAAACATAAGGTCACCATTTAAAAAAAAATTTTGTCCTCTTATTCAGGTACCTTGTTAAAAACCTAAGGTAAATTTCACTTCAGAGAGGGAATGGATAGAGAAATCAACACACATTATACAAAGGCAAATCAAATACTAGAACAACTAGCGCCACCTCTGCCATACAGAGGTTGTCAATTTGTCTCTTGTAGTCGTGTTTTAGTAAAGCTCACAATCTACTTCTCATTCATTGCCATACAGAAGGATACTTATAAATACTAAAGCAACTCTTTAAGAGATCTCTTTGCCAATATTATGCTACCAATGTCAAACATGGACTTATTGCGACTAATGAGCGCAAAATCATAACACAGATGAGATGCCTTAGTTAGCTTCGGGAGTAATTGTGAGAGATAGAATTAGGAAATAAGACGACTAGGTCTGAAACCAGTCAGGCACTTCATTAAAGGACAACAAATGGCCACAAGAATGCCCTGGTACTATTTTCCACAAAGAAGACATAATGGATACAGAGCAAGTGGATGTAAAAGATGGTGTGATATCAAGAACAACCTTAGGAAAATGAATGCCAACTTAGAAAGAACGCATAAAAGATCTTGGCATCTCCCCCCAACACTTCACTGAGGTAACTGGACAGCCCGTTCAGCGGGCCGAACCGTTCAAGAATCCAGTGGTGCCCACTCTATGACCACAAGCAGCATGACGATGGAGGTGATGGCAGTTATACAGGCTTTCATGTGGCTGGAATCACAGCATTATACCAACGTGTGTGTACTAAGTGATTCAATGAGCATGATTCAGAAGGTCGAAGCTGGATCTGTACGTAGACAGTGGACTGAGTCGCTGCGGAAGTCTGTTGTCCGTAAAGTCACCTTCATCTTCGTCCTGGGACATGCGGGAGTCGAGGGAAATGAACGAGCTGACAAACTGGCTGGCTCTGCACCCCCTGTAGATGGCCAGCTCATGGATCGTGCCGATGTTATTAACGTACTCAAAGATATGGCGAGAACAGAGGACTTTGACGTCAGTGATTCCACATCGCTGTCCAGGATGAAAGACCTGGGAGTAAGAATCGGCACAGCCAGACGCGAGAGGTACATCGGGAAAACAAAGCGCCTCGTCAACCAACACAGAACTGGCACTATTAGCCACCGGACACTGATGCATATGCTGGGGGGAGGATCTGAGCACCTATGGACATGTCCGGAGTGCAATGAAGATAACCCAACTGATAACTGAACTGATAACTGGAGATAGAGAAAAAGACCTAATTGAAGGGGAAGAGAGGCAGGGGGAGACCAATAGAGAAGATGCTGGACAGTGATATGACATGGAGTAATGTTGGTATCAGAAATGATTCACAGCACAAGAGACAGAGGGCTGTAGGCAGACACGATAAACAGCGCCATGGACTATAAGATTGGTAGTACACACGACAGAGCTGTGGACAGACACGATCACCAACATAACACAGCATGGACCATAAGATCCGGGAAGGTTAACCCGGTCAACAAATGCCCGCAGAAGTCGGATGTGTCGGCCTAACGGCGCAAGAACGCAGCTCTGCTGTAAACAGACACAACGCAGTCATGTCCGAAAGAACTCTCTGTCTGGATGAACGCAGAAGTTTGGCAGTACATGAGATAGAAGGCTGGGGACAGACATATTCCCCAACGCCACATGGCTTGGACCATAAGAAGTTTGGCAGTACATGAGATAGAAGGCTGGGGACAGACATATTCCCCAACGCCACATGGCTTGGACCATAAGAAGATTGGCAGTACATGAGATAGAAGGCTGGGGACAGACATATTCCCCAACGCCACATGGCTTGGACCATAAGAAGATTGGCAGTACATGAGATAGAAGGCTGGGGACAGACATATTCCCCAACGCCACATGGCTTGGACCATAAGAAGATTGGCAGTACATGAGATAGAAGGCTGGGGACAGACATATTCCCCAACGCCACATGGCTTGGACCATAAGAAGATTGGCAGCACACGAGACAGAAGACGGTGTGTGGACAGAGATGATCACCGCATCTCCTATAAGAAAACCTTGCTTGGACCAGACATTGGTGATGACTCTCTGATGTTTTGTGTTATTATATTGTCTCAGGTGTATTGAGTATATATTTTTCTTAGATGAAATGACGCAAAATAAAAGTCGTCAGAAAATCGCGAACCAAATCTTGAGAAACTAGGAGGCTGACGTAAAAAGGAGATGTCAGAGAAATTGTCAACAACAAAGAGTCAGATCTTGGAGCTTGACAAGCGAGGCAGCATGATTCGATGCTCTGGAACGAGATATATTGTATACTGGAAGGACACTATTATGATAGCCAACAATTATTGGAAAAGACCACGACAATATTAATATATGACGGATATCAGCCCGAAAATCATGGACAGATGTGCCCAGATCAGAATGAGACTTAGAAAGTAAGAGCAAGGTGACTCATAGGCAGATTAGTGAAGGACAGAAGGACTGTGACAGGGTCGTTGCAATGCTTGAACATATTCAACTATATATTGTTCATAATTAATATTTTTTGCCGCCCCACCTGGCCATAACAGGCACGATATCAACAAATTGTAAATTGTTACTGATGTTATTGAATATGCAACAAGCTCGACTCAGGCAAATAAAGAGTGTCTTAAAATGTTAAACGCCGGCCTCAGAGTCATTCATCAATGTTGGCATTATGGTTCTGTGTTCTACTGCAGTCCTGGACCTTTGAGCATTGTTTGTTAATTTTCATCATTTCACGCGTTACAGTCTAGCAGTAGTGATGGACTGAATTTTGTGTGTGGATTAGCTTTCCCTATTAACAGGGTCCTTTGCCATCAGGCGAACCCACTCCGACTTCAGCGGTACTTATAATTTACGCCCCCAAGTCAAAGACGACAAGTCAACATTATAATCCAGCTGTCCGGTGTAGGGGTTGAACCGCTTACCTCAGCTCTGCACACTGGATGTTTAAGAACTTGTGTTCTTACCCATTCGGCCATGCTGACCTGCGTATATGATGCCAGACCCATATGTTTATAGACAGCCGGCACTCGGCAGTTGATGTGGTATCGCACCGGCCGCCTTCAATTCACATTTCCTGGCACCCACTTTGGACTGGGACCCAGGTAAAATGTAAAAACCCACCCTGATACAGATTCAAACCTGTGACTACCAGCCTGACAGGCAAGTGTGTGTGGTCTTTACACTACAGCAGTTCAAGCCTCACACACATTTTGCTTTGTCTTCATCTCTCTTGCTTGGTATCTTCCCATATGAGGCTGATTTCTCTATTCTATTACTTTTATGAAACTCCCATACATTTCACATCTTTTCCTTGTGGTTAGATAGTGACATAGTAATACCAGCTACTGCCAATACTCAACATTTCTTGTCTTCCCCGTTCACAATGTGTTCAAATTCGCCAGTTTTTGATGTGCAGAACTAGTGTGACACTCTCTCCAATAAAGGAATGAAGAAAAGAAGAGGAAGAAATTCTAAACAAAAAACCGTGTCTCAGCTTCAAAATTTAACTACTCACTGTCCAGCATTTAAACCTACATAAAATTATTACACACTGTTGGAGATCGCAAGTTGTGGAGAAGATTGCCCAAGCCAGTTGGCAAGGCACTTGATGACAGAAATGATCATACACATTTTAATAAGCCAATGTAACAATGCTTGTACAGAGGACTAACAAGTTCTGCTGGATTATTTTAAAACATGCTTTATTTGATTATGATGGTCGATACAAAATCACAGTACAATTCTATCATGATGTTGACTTCTCTTCTCTCGTCCTTGGTGTTTACTGACTACCCCAACAACAAGCCACGTCACGACTTGAGCATCCTTCTAGCTGTTCCTATCATTGATGCTCAAGCGTGCTGTAGCCTTGCACGCCTACACTAATACATTCTGCTACACCTCCCTATGTTTGAAAAGACTTTTTTCCTTCAAAAGTCTTTAACTCCTAATCCCTCTATCCTACACCTTCTCTCCTTACCTCCCACAATTTCTCTAATCCGCCCCAAACTAACTCTATTTTAAGTAAATATTTCATTCTATTTGTAACTCTTCTCCCTGTCACATAGCAAACCACTATGAACTTCTTCTTCGTTCTTGGTTCTTCAAGTTTCTTTATAAAATATATATATCATAAGAACATCTCGTATCAATCGTTATCGTACACTTGACATTATGAAATTTCTCACTCTTTCACAACACAGGATAGACAGAAAAAAATGTAGTTAGAAAAAGTAAAGAAGGGGTGCGCACCCAGTTTATGAAAAGTATAAAGGAATGAATAGTCAACACAATCACATTTACCTCTCTTGCCAACGAAAAAACTTTTGTAAAAAGGTTTTAAAAAAAAATATATCTTATGAAATACATATCTGTTCACTATAAATTAAGTTGATCTAAGTTTTCTCAACATTTATATACTCAATATTTATATTGCCATCCACAACCTTGTCTATATTTCACTTATCTCACCTTCAACCACGAACCAATGTTCATATTCCATGAACATTTTAAATTAATTAACGCTGTTTTTTCACAGCTCCTATATCTTGCCCCCTCACATCCCATGATACGCTTCCTTGTTTATCTATTCCATCTACCCAACCTTATATGCTGCCATTCACAGCCCCCTTTTTATCTATTCTCTATTAACCAACTATCATATCGTTACTCATAATATGGTATCCAATCCATATATCTTCAAATAATGCTGACTTTAATACAGCTCCTATTTTAACTTTCCCATAACCATTCCCGGCATATGTTTCTAATATTTCATAGCCCTATCAACCTCTTCATCACAGCAACAGAATATACCCATGAACATATTATTCACTAAGATAATGTGTCTCTCTACTAGTCCTCAGTAGTTTATTACTATTTTCTGAACGAAGGGTACTATATAAAGTCCCGTGTACTGGACAAAACCATAACTGTTTGTAATTTAAACTTAACTTAACCAACACATTTATAAACAAGGTAATTCTAATTTAACACACAAGACATTTCACTTAAATTATGAGTTAAGCGAAATAAAATCACAACAGGACATCATACCCCCCAAGTTTTTATACATCATTTATGTTTCCCCTCATATTAAATAAAGATATCAACTCATTCAAGGAAAAACATATTTTAAAATAATATAACATACATCCTATCTATTGTTAGTCTCTTTTATGGACTAACAATAACTTATTTATCTATCTAAGAAAACTCAAGAAGTCAAAACATAAAATCAATCGGCAATTAAATTACAGAAAACAAAATAACATGTTTCACTCGAATTTACATCCATATTAGTTATCTTAATACCTCCTCAAGACAACTCATTATAAATATCAATAGAACCCTTTTCTATGACTAATGTGTCATATACCTCATCAAGTATCTCTTTCCTTTTTAAATCATGAAATTTATATCTTGCTATCTGCAGTATTTTCTATCAATTTATCTCCTACGTTTCCATTTCTTCAATAACTCTAAGTTCCTTTGAATAAGTGCTATCTCTACATCAATATCTTCTTCTTCGTATAAAGTATTACTTTCTTCCATACTACTATTTGATTCTGACTTTTCATCCATTTCCTCTTCTTCACCTGTATGTCTCTCGCTAGCAGCCGCTAATTTCTTCTGTTCTATATCCCATCTAATTTGTCTATCATTATTTCTTAACGACCTTTCTAGTAGGGGCATGTCTTCGCCGCTTGATGAATAATCTCTAATTCTTCTCTGTCTTTTCACTTCTTTTTCCCTTTGTCTCTCTATTCTCCTTTTCACTGCTTGTCTAGTATTTTTAAATGGGGCGTTTACCTCTTCTTCCATAGATTCTGCACTATCATAATAACCCTCATTCTCATTTTTTTCTTCTGTTATTATCGTTTTCGGTATTGTCTGTTCTTGAGTATCATCACAAACTGGAGTTGTTATTAACTGACTTTGTGCTGGACCTTTTCTAAAACCTGGGGTTATTGTAGCTCTTCTGGCGACTTGTTCATCTAAGTATACGGTGTCTGAATAATAATAATTATTATAATTATTGTTTCCCTTCTCATGCTCATCTCTTCTTAAGTGCTCTACGTGTGCCCTTGCCACATGTCCCGTGATCTGGTTCTTTATACTGTACGATACATTTCCTAGCTTTTCTAAAATGTAATAACCTGGAACCCAACGAGCATCAAACTTAGAGTTCCTTCTATGCTTCTTGTAATAAACTCTATCACCTACTTTAAATTCCTGTAATTTTGTATTCACGTTTCTGTACTTTTTCTGTCTTTCTCTAGCTTTAATTATATTATTCTTTAATCTTACGTGTGCTTTATGCATTTCTTGTATGATGATCTCTTGAAAGTCTTCCCCCATATATTTACGTCTTGGTTTTAACAGATTATCTATAGGTAGTATTGGCTCTCTCCCGTGTATTAAATAAAATGGTGAAAACCCCGTGCTCTCATTTTGATTTGTGCGTATAGCGCTAAGCGCAGGTCCTAGGAATAGATCCCAATCTTTTTCATGTTCATCGACAATCTTTGCTATAACATCGTACAATGTCCTATGTTGTCTTTCGTTCCTAGCATTTGAAGAAGGTCTATAGTATGAGGTCTTTATATGTTTTATACTCAAATCTTTTAATAACTTTTCAAATTTCTTATTCACAAATTCTTTACCATTATCCGTAAGTACAATCTGTGGGCAACTAAACCTTGGTATGAATTCCTGTAAAAAGATATTAATGATAGTATCTGCGCTCTTGTCTGGGATTGCATAGATTTCCGGCCAGAGACTGTAGACGTCCACTATATGAATTAGATATACATTCCCCGATAGTGTTCTAGGGTGAGGACCTGATATATCTAAACTAACTTTTTGCATAGGAAACTGAGGAATATCTGTATCTTGTAAAGGACACTTAATTGTTTTCATATTCCTTAATCTGCATCTTTCACACGTATCGACATATTTACAAGCAGTTTTAAATAAATTCGGCCAATAATATTTATTCGTGAGTGCTTTCACTAATTTATCACGACCGAGATGACCATTCTTATCATGATATGCTTTTAAAACTTCGCTTTCCAAATGTTTTGGAATATATTTCCTTAGCTGTTCGTTTCTTTCACTCATGTAATATAACTGTTCATCCTCTTGCAAAACTAAATAATTCTTCTTATACTTATTCTCATCCGTTTCTTTTAATTTCTGTTTTATTTCTAAGACTTTTGGATCTAATTCTTGTTCTTCTTTCATATTAAATTGTGCTAAATGTGGGTCTTCTGCTCTAGGTTCAGACTCTTGATCCGACGGTAAACTCTCAAAATCTTCTCTATTTATTATGGCAGAATCTAATATATTTACTTGCCAGTTTCGGTCGTCTATCTCCGGTTCACCTTCGTCTTCCGTGTTTCCTGATGACTGTGGATACGGGATTCTAGACAATAAATCAGCACATGTGTTAATCCTACCTGGTATGTATTCTATTCTTGTATTGTATCCCTGTAGATTCAATGCCCATGTCTGTATTTTCCTGTTCTGCACTGGAGCTTCTAACAAAGATTTTAAAGGCATGTGGTCAGTTCTAATAATGAAATTTGCGTTATGTAGATAGTAGTTAAGTTTCTGAAGAGCATAATGAATAGCATAAGCCTCCTTCTCAATAGTAGACCATTTCCGCTGAGACCTGCTAAGTTTATGAGACAAGAAATAGATTGGCCTTTCATTTTTAACCCCTGGTATTCCAGATTCTTTTCCTTCGTATGGTTGAACCAAACACGCTCCTATAGCATTATCTGAAGCATCTGTATATAATATTAACTGTTTATTCAAATCTGGATGTGTCAATAGTGGCACTACTGTTAAGCTATTTTTTAAAAACTCGAACGCTTTTTGACATTCCTCATCCCACTTAAATCTAGCGTATTTGCCAGTTAAGTTAGTAATAGGCTCTGCTATTTTTGAGAACCCTGGAATGAAACGCCGATAATACCCACAGGTTCCGATAAAGGCACGAACTTCTTTTACGTTAGTTGGAGGAGGTAGCTCCTTAATAACTTTTATCTTGTCATGATCTGGTTTAATTCCGTCTCTATTAATAATATACCCCAAATATTTTATTTCTGTTTTTAAAAATTCGCATTTACTAAGCTTCAGTTTAACATCATGTATTCTTAATCTGTCGAATACTAATTTTACATGTTTTAAGTGATCATCTACATCTCCTGCTGTATAAATTAGAATGTCATCTATGTATGCCAATGCAAACTTTTGCATACCCTCTAATACTTCATTTATTAACAACATGTAGTGAGATGGAGCCGTCCGAACCCCGAATGGCATTCGTAAAAATTCGTAAGAACCCATATGAGTACAGAATGCACTTTTCTTCTGAGCATCCTCCGACATCGGGATACACCAGAATCCTGATCTTGCGTCTAGTGTCGTGAAGAATGTAGAGCCATTAAGTAAGCCCAAAATATCATCAATCACCGGCAATGGGTACGCTACATTCTTAGTGATTTTGTTCAACGCCCGGTAGTCACAGCAGAATCGATGTGAACCATCAGCTTTGGTCACAATTACAATCGGAGATGACCATTCTGACTTCGATCTTGTTATTATTCCTGCTTTCAACATATCTTCTATTGCCTTTTCAACAATTTCTCTATTTCTTAAGGGAGTTCTATACGGTTTTAAACTAATTGGTGGATGATCTCCCGTATCTATTTCCATTGTAACTGTTTTTGTCCTTCCCAATTCTAAATCATTAATTGCAAATACATCCTGATTCTCTTTTATAAGTTGTTCTAATACTTTCTTATTTTCTGGTGGAGTTTTTAACTGTGCCAACAATTCTTGCTCTCTTGTCATTTTGTCTAGTGAATGTATTTGGGCTATATTTCTTCTGAATGGATGGATCAATTCATCCTTCTGCACGTTTCCTTTTCTTTCGCGTCCGCGTCTGTTATTAATTCTTTCACTAGGAGTTTCTGAATAATTTGTTCCCGGCATTTCTACTCTATCTGTTGCTAATATGTCATTAATGTTATGTTCTACTTTGGCTATTACACATCCTCTGTATAATTTAATTTCTCTACCCGTGTTGTTAATAATCATTACTGGAAAAGTTAAGTGTTTATCTAAT
Source organism: Cepaea nemoralis (assembly GCA_014155875.1). NCBI lineage: Eukaryota > Metazoa > Mollusca > Gastropoda > Stylommatophora > Helicidae > Cepaea > Cepaea nemoralis. Next base: position 520,998 of record JACEFZ010007128.1, read on the forward strand.
GATATTATTCCATCCGGGACTTCTAGACCAGGCTCATCAATTACCTCCCTTTGCAATTCAGTGACTCTAACTGTATGTCCCACTACATAATACGGATTTCTTTTTACCTTTGCCTGTATCAAATTAACCGTCTGTGGTTTTAACGTCGTAGACATTTTAACTCTAACCAGTGCTGATATATGCATGTCTTCCTCTAAATCTACATATACGTCCTTGAATTTTAATTTGTGTAAATCAAAAAAAAGTCTTACACCGTTCTTTGTTAAAAAATCTCTTCCTATAAGCATATTTCTATTTAAATCTTTCACTACATGAAAAAGATGTCTTACGTTGATCCCTCCTAATTTAAAATTCATTATTGTTTGTCCAATTACTTGTAAATTTTGTCCTGTAACAGAGTGAAGATTATTATGACTCCTAAATATTCTGCAATTTCTCATTATTTTATATAAAAAACTTTCTTTGATTACACTAACCTGAGCTCCTGAATCAATTAATGTACGAACTCTATATTTTCCTATTTCTATTATACATGAGCTGGGATCTGTTTTATTCTCTGTAAACTGTTTGATTTCATCTAGTTGAAAGTATTCTCTACTCGTCCTATTATACCTGTTATTAAAATATTCTTTAAATCTTGGGACCTTGTTATTTTCCCTCCTACTACAGGTCCTATTTAATAGGTAGGGCGCCGGTTTTCCTGCGTTCTTGTACTTGTAAAACTTCTGTGTCTATCTTCAACATTGCTATTTAATCTGCTATTGCCATTTCTACTTTGTGTATTCGACTGGACACGAAAAATGTGTCCCCGTTGGCCACAAAACCAACAGACTATATTTGTGTTATTTGTGTTACCTATCGTCTCACTTGTAGGATTTCTCATTTGTCTTCTTTCATTATAAGCACTTCTATTACTACCTTGTAATGTCTGTATACCTCCTCTCCTATTCCATCCGAACCTTGTTTGTCCTATCTCCATAGGCTCCTCAATCCTGTCTTCTCGACTAGTTCCTATTTCTCGTCCTACTCTCAATCTGAATCTACGTCTCAAATTTTCCTCTTGTACCGCTATATCTACAGCTTGTGATAACCTCTCAGGGTTTTCCCTCATCAGCTTAAATTTCAGTCCATCTGATTTTATACCATCTACAAAAATCCCGACCAACATCCTCTCCACCTCTTCTCCTCGTACATTCTGTCCTAAGAATGCTTCTTCAGCCAGGTTAATCAACCTATCGCTGAACAATTGTACAGTTTCTCCAGTGTTTTGTTTGGACTGTCTTAACACCGAAAACGCATGTTGTGGGTCCGTTATTTCCGCGTACTTATGGGCCAGGTCGTCCTTGAACTGCTCCCATGTCTCATCCACCCTAGCCTCTAATTTCCTTCTGATATGATCAGAAACCGGTTCTGTTGCTGCCTGATAAGCAAGTTTCATTTTCTCTTCATCTGATGCTGACACCAAATATGCATATTTCTCTATTGAAGTTACCCACTTCTTAAAATCTTTCGCCTGTCCGCTAAATTTAACAATTTCAGCTGCCATTCCTTGTTGTTTCATTACTGTGTTGAGTTTACTTATTACCGACCCTACCCCCGTCAAAACTTGTGTCAGTGAACCTTGTTCTTCTGCCATGCTGAAATATTTTACTATACACTTATACAATCAAATTCACATTTATAACAACTTAATTTAAAGATATGATCGTATTTAACTTACGCAATTCCTAATAATAATTGTTCAATCAGTCAATAGTATCTAAAATGACATTTAAAGTTTAACTAATTACCATTATTTCTGCTCTTGATCCAAGAAATATGGATTCACCTATGTCCGCTGAAAATTTTCTTGCCAGGTAGAACCCAAACGTTAGGAGTTTGTATTTGTTGAAATCATCCAAACGATCACGTAATTTCGGTGAGCTTCTTCTTCCAACGTCTCAAGTTTCAGTACCTTCAGCCCCTGGGTGGGCCCCTACCAGACTTCAGCCTTCTTTTCACCCGTTAACAGGGCACATCTAAGCGACGTCTTGAAAACTGGTCTAGCTCAATAAAGTGATTTGACTTTGGGTCCCCTCTTCAGCAGGTCGGCAACCCAGTATGCCCAACTACCTCCGAGGGTTCCCTAACGATATGTTCGCTTTTGTTGAAAAACATTCTGATTAGAGCAACCACGAGTGAAAATTTCTTCTTACTTTCCAACCAAAGGAGCAATTGGCTTGATTCTTCAGGCACCCAAGGTCACGGTTCAATGAACATAACGGCTTTGAGTTCGCTCTAGGTAGTCTTGATACAAAGAAGGTAACCGCTCTCTCAGAACAACATTTCTATTTGATTCAAGTTGTTTACATTCGTTTTGAAATTTCTTTGCTCCTGGACCTGGACAAATCTCAGCATGTGACTGGCTGACCTTCAAACACAAGGCAAGGTTACCAACGGCTGTAATACCGGCAGGTCAAAGTTTATAATATTTTTTTGACAAGAATCCCGTTCCTTCAAATAGTTATGATGAAAACATCTCAGCAACACTCCATATGCAATCATGTTATACAGATGGCTCTATTCACAAATCTTGATAATTTTGATAGTGTCCAAAAAATGTTGAAATTTTGACTTTCTTACTCAATCAAAAATGATCCGATTTTGAACTTTTTGTTTAAATGAGTCTAAACTTTTCAAGAGAAACTCACATACTATAAACTGACATCAAGAGTGACTTTCTTACTTCACATTGTGGCCGCGACCTCCAAGTAAAAAATATCGAATCCTGTGTGCGGCTCCATTTAATCCTCCTGTAACAATGCTTGTACAGAGGACTAACAAGTTCTGCTGGATTATTTTAAAACAGGCTTTATTTGATTATGATGGTCGATACAAAATCACAGTACAATTCTATCATGATGTTGACTTCTCTTCTCTCGTACTTGGTGTTTTCTGACTACCCCAACAACAAGCCACGTCACGACTTGAGCATCCTTCTATCTGTTCCATCATTGATGCTCAAGCGTGCTGTAGCCTTGCACGCCTAAACTAATACATTCTGCTACACCAATTCTTGCACTTGTGATATTCCTAATTGGTCACAATGTTAAGGGAAAACAACAAAACATTAACAAATACATATTTCTTCCACTTCATGTATGAGCATCAGTTACATAAGAGACAACAAATTCTGGTTGAAAAAACTCATTAAATTTAACCTTTTATTTTCAAGTTGCCTACCACCTCAAAGGAAGTGTATGAAGTTTGTAAAGCCACTGAAATAAAGCAATGTGTAATAGAAAAGCAATAGTTAAACACAAATTATGTTCTACTTATCTCAATGTTTATAAATTAATGCATTAGCATTAATATATATATATAAATGCAATTTAGATAATTAAGCAATTAAAGCACAATAAAGCTGAATTTGAATGGCGTTTTAAACAATAAATTTACTTTACAGTGAAGAAAGAAAAGGACACAACATTCAGAAACTCCTGTTTGTTTAGTGTGTGTGTGTGAGAGTGAGAGAGAGAGGCTTTAAATTGAAACTCTTTATTCTGTATTACAAAATGCATATAGATTACAAAAATAAATAAATTTAAAAAAAAAGTTAAAGTTCCCTTTTACACGCCTAAAAGCTTATTGGGCATATGATGCCAGACATATTTTTATAGACCAATTCAGATCTCACCCTTGACCACTGATATGGCAGGTGAATGTCTAGCCACTATGCTACTGTGGCTCCCCAATGAAATTTAATGCATACACCGGTAACAAACAAAAGTATAATGGCACGGTATAGGATTTATTGCAGAACACATAATAATAATAATAAAAACTATACAAGAAAGACAATGTTCAATACCTGGGGTGGGTAAATGGGGAAAGCTAATCCACATGTAAAAAGCAGTCCAATACTACTAGAAATGGTAGCAAGTGTATCGACTACGTTTGAGTCCAAAGCGAGCGAAGGCAAAAAAAAAGTTCAACATGGAGTTAAAATAGTTAATATAAAGGACCCAAACCCTTTGACACAGCTTGAGACATGGGGGTATATGGTGCCAACCCCATGTTTTCATAGATCATTCGCTACTCGATGGGTGATATGGTCACTATCATGTCGACTGATGTATTTCCCATGTTCTCTTGTGTGCTTAGCAGTGTGTTTTGGAATTTCTGTAAAGGCTTAGTTGCTGCTCTCTTGACTTCCACACAAGTTCAACTTCGGGGTCCACCATGAGGACTGTACAAAAGTGAGTCTGCTTGGTCTAATCCACGAGGACGGAGCACCTGTGGGAATGTCTTTGAGTGCTGTGATGTCGGTTCTTGATACAACTCAAGTACTTCCCAAGGGCAAGCTATTCCTGGTACGCAATTTAGGCTGGGTGCCCAATCATTTTAATAAAAAAAATTATAAAAATAAAACACCCCAATCAGGATAAAACAAATGGGCACTGGACAAACAGGCAAACACAGTTTAAAAATACCAACCATAAAATCTTTAGATTAAAAACTTAACATCGGATGTCAGAAGTGACATGTCTTTTCAGGTCTTAACTGTTGTAGTGTATATATGAGGGAGCTTTTAGTGAAAATCTTAAAAGTATGAAAGAAATTACAATAACCATGCCATTGCCTTGTAACCTGTTAATATTGTTAAGGATGTCAAACGTTTAAGCATGTGACAGTATGGTGCAGACGAATACAATGACAACATAAGGACCGTTTAAAGATGGGCGCTCCACTTTTGACATGCACCAAAGAGGAGCAGCGTTACACAGTTGCAAAACCTGAAGCTTATTTTTATATTCCACAGGATCCTTGGCATTTTTTTCCACCTTCTTAACGAAAGTCAACAAGCATAAAGTTGATACTTTTGCAATGTGATATTCATCAGCGCACACTAGTTACCAAAACAAAACTTTAAGCACACACCAACATGTATATCATGCAAAAGCAGACACAATTGGCCAAATTCCAATCCACATACTTTCGTCTGTCAATACGGCCAGGTGCCACTCACTGTCATGTGGTTATCATAGTTCACTTAAAAAGAGTTTAAACTCATATATTCATCAGGAACAAGCAGACTGTAAAATAAAACTGTTGATGTAGCCACCATGTAGTTATCATATATTCACAACAAGCTAGATATAATTGTGTGAGTGTGAGCAACAAGCAAACAGCAATAAAGTTACTGGTACCTCTACTGGATGACACTCATAAGTAGATAGTAACAAGTTAAACACAATCGTCTACATTTCTGCCAGGAACGAGCAGATGAGAACAAAACTGTTGATACCCCCACCGTATATTTATCATAAATTCACAGTAACACACTAGATGTAATAGTGTGTGTATTTGTGTCAGGAACAAGCAGATGAGAATAAAGTTATTGGTACTTCCACATTTTGACACGCATAAGCAGATGGAAACAATGTGATACACATAAGTAGACAGTAACAAGTCAAACACAATCGTCTACATAGGTCAGAACACACAGATGGGAATAAAACTGCTACCTTTACATTGTGATACTTACGAGTACATGTTACATGTAAGAGAGACCTGTGTAAACATTCCTTTTATGTTTCAAGATATATGTATTGTTCTTGATGAAGATATCAATTACTGAAACGTCAGACAGTTGTGTTGATTTATACTTGTCTTTAAAACAGGGAGTCTGTGTGGCAAAGTGGTTACATCGCTTGCCTTGTGTTCCAAAGCCATGGGCTTGAATCCAGGCTACATAATTAGGTTCACGAGCGCAATTTTCCTACGTGTCGTCACTCAAGCTATGCTCTCTACAGGCGGCCCTGCAGAAAGAGACAGCGTGATGTGGGAACAAACCCAGTTCAATGAAGTCGACCCTCTTGCATTTTAAACTCCTCCTTTTTTATCTTCATATTATTTTAATCTATTTCCCTCACATTAATTATTATGTTTACCTAGTCTGAAATCCTAGTCAGGTTTGTAAATGTGTTTTTGTTTCACCACAGCGTCTAAAAATCTGTTTGTTTCAATATATACATTACTATCACCACGCAATAAGCCAAACACAACAGGTCACATTTACGACCCACACATCAAACATTCTTCTTTGTTTTGTAGTGAGCAGGCCAGCATAGCCATATTCTTACTTCTCTGACTCCGCTCTTTTTCATTTTCTTTATTCTCACCGCGCCTCATTTGAGAGGTGGGTTTCTCTGGTTTTGTCTTCCTGGGGCTTGTGCCAGATTTACTGCCAACTTTTGTGCTGGCTAAACGAGTTTTATCTACTGTAAACTGGATAGCTTGAGCTGCTGGCTTTGTACGTAGGTAGTACATACCTGTCTTTAAGCCCTGTGGAATAAATCAAATTGATGAAATTATGAAACAATTATGAGAATACAAAAACAAAACAAAAGACACAATTTATTGCTTGGATTATTTTGCTATAACCATCAGGTGCATACAACACAAAAAGTTCAACACATACTACAGTGCAGACTTGATAAGGGAACTCACCTGGGACCCAAGAAATAATTCTTATAAGAAATTCCTCTTATAAGAGTTCAAGCATATAGTAATGCATTTACAACGTACAATACAATATTGTTCTTCACAACAGAAATTCACCACATCCAAGATCACCTTAATCAGTTTGCACTGTAAATCCCTTTTTAAAAACAAAAATACACGAACGAGTTGATAAACTTCCTGGCTCTGCATCCCCTGCAGATGGATAGCCTATGGATCATGCTGATATTATTGCATCTATGAAAATGTCCAGAGTGCAAGGGTGATGATACTCCAACATATAGCTAACTAGCTGAAATACATAAAACATATTGTCATGCGTTTCACTGTCACCACAGTAATCTTAAAGAAAATATAACTTCTGTTTATTTATATAATTTTGGTTTACCCGCATGTATCACAGATGCCTGTGTATAGCTCAGTAACTCAGTGTAGTAAATAGCACACTGAAATCCTCTTTGTCTGTCATAGCCTGAATTCTGTTAAATGGCATGCAGGAAGAAGATGGCTTCTTAAATTCATAAGCCAACAACAAGCCCTACATGTAAACACAGCTGCTTGCTAAAAAATGTACTGGGCAGAAAAGTAAAGGGAAAGCATGGAAGAGGAAGACAACATCACAAGATGGACTGGAAGAGTTTAAATGAATGCACCTTAAAGATATAGGGCAGAGGGTTTGGAGCCTAGTTGCAGCTGACCTTCAGTGTGGAGATGGCACTTGCCTGTTTGACTAATGTTTATATCATTTCTCAAAAATTAGTGATCAAGAGATTGACACTTGTAATGAAGAGCTTGAATTTTGAATTCAATCTGGTAATTGAATATGAAATCAAGAATTAACATTGCTGGACTTAGGACATTTCCACACGTGTTTCATCCTCTTCTTGAGTAGCCAATGAACAGTCCCCAGCTGACAGCATCCAGTGGTATGTGTTGCATGCTGTCCAGATACTCACTGGCACCTTGCTGACTTGACAGACGATAGTTTGTTACATTTTGCCTCTAATAAGGCATAATAACTACAATCCATGGAAGCAGCGAATGTTAAACCTCTCTATAGTACTGGTGGTGTTGTACATAGTAATAATTGTACAGACCATGTGATGCCCATGCAGCATGATCCATTTCTTGACCTGCCTAGTTTACTCCAGAGCAAAGGTAACACCAATCTGGAACAAGGCAAGCTGTAGACGCTGCCGGATCAGCAAAGCAATGCTTTAACTGTCTATCTGCTTCGATTCTAGACCAGCTGCCAACCAAGGCTTAGAGCCTGGTCTGCCCTGCCATGACATTTAATCTTTAGGTCACATTTCCTTGCACCAGGATAAGTCTTGTGCTTCCCCACCTGAAACCATTGGTACAATGTGAGGTATCAGGTTTGGCGAGCGCCGCCCAACATTCAATGCTAACAGAAAGCAGGCAGTACCGTCTACTGTCATACGGTAGTCAGTCATATCTGACTAAGACCTGTCCAGATACAAGCTCAGATTATCTGGTGTATAAATAAAGAACAAAATAGAAATTTAAAAAAAAAAGATAAGAACAACATACAAGTTTCCAGGCATGGAAGTGCATGCTAGATAGTTTTCCATAGTTTGGCTCTGCAATATGGATGTTTAAGGACTGGCTCTGGTCAATGAATGCCCCGCGATCAGCCGCCATTTCCAGGATGACCTGAAACGGGAAAAAAGTTCATGCTTATTGCCTAAAGTAAACAGTAAAAATCTAGACCGAATTAACACATGGAAAAACTGCAACACTTTCATAGAAAACTTAAAGTATGTAAAAAGTTTATTACGACTCTAAGAGTGATTGTGCAAACTGAAAGTTAGGAAAGTTGTATTAATTCTTAACTAAAAGTAATTTGTGATGTGTGATTGGCTCTCCTGCACTTTAATCTCAACCAACGTGTAATGTGTTCTTACTTTTTAAAAATCTTTCCAGTAGTCTCATGTTCCAGTTTAACTCTTCTCAAAATGTGGCCAGTGAAAAACAAGACTGCATCTTTTTAAATATTCAGAACACTCATGTTGGTTCTTTTTGGCTGTCCAAATAATTTTCAGCATTATTTTTTAAAACCAAATCTCTGAGGCTTTAAGGGATGTGCTTCGCTTGTTTACTAATTGTACAAGATTCACAGCCACTTTAAAACTGGTTCTGTGTAACATAAATGAATTCTTTTCAACCTCTCATAACATTTATATAGTGAATAAGATCTTTTTTTTTTTTTTATAAACAGCAGTGTTTGCTTCTCCTATTCTGTTTGATACATCTTCCATCTGATAAAAAAAGAAGTCTTAAAAGACAAGAGGATCGACTTAATTGCACCGGGTTTTATCCCATATGGTTCTGTCTCTTTCCGCCGAAAGTGTTGCACAAAGCACAAACTCCGTAGCTCCAGCAATGACAACCATGAGTCTCAGAGACAAATCGTGAACCGAAAGATGTAGCCCGGAATCGAAGCCACAACCTTCAGAGCGCGAGGCAAAGGGCATAACCACTTCGTTACGGAGACTCCCATCTAATTTTATCTATATGCCTAGATACTTTTATTTCTGTACTTGCCCCAAATTAATACCAATGACTTTAATTGAAATTTAGGCAAGATTCGTTTTTCTAATATTACAGAAGAGTAAATGGGATCATGAACCGCAACCCCTTCGCCACTGAGAAAGGCAGATACAAATATAGTCAGGAAAATACCAGGTATGAAGCATGATTATAGACTGGAAAATACTGTACATAAGAAAGCATGATTAAAGACAGGAAAATGCCATAGATATGAAGGCATGATTATGGGCAAGAAAATGCCATAGATATGAATGCTTCATTAAACAAGAACATTCCATAGATATGTAGGTATGATTATAGACAGGAAAATAGCTTTATATGAAAGTATGATTACAGGGTGGAAAATAGCATTAGATATTAAAGTATGATTATAGACAAGAAAATATAGATATGAAGATATGATTATAGAAAAACAAATACCATACGTATGATTATAGACAAAAAAACTAACCTTCTGCTTGATCTCCCAAACTGTTTTGTAAAGAGCTTTAAGATCATCAGGAATAGAGGCAATTCCCTGGATGGATCCACCGGCTGCAATCATTTCAGTTTTCAGATCCTCACTCCACAAGCCCAGGTCTGTCAGATCTATTCAAGGCAACAGAAATACAATTTGAATAACGAAGTCACAAACAAAATTTTGCTGCATCTCGTCAGGTATTTTGAGTCTCTGTGACGCCTGCCTCGTTTGGTTCACGAGTGCAATTTTGCCGAAAACTCCTATTTCTCGTTGCTAGAGCTATGGAAATCATATTTTCTGCGGGACATCCTGCAAAAAGAGACCAGACCAAGCCATGTGGGATAAAACCTGGTGCAATGAAGTCAGTCCACCTGCCTTTTTTCCCTCCATTAGGTACATACTGGAGAAACCAAATAAGATAAACTAAAGTAATTAGATAAATCCTGCAAACTGAAATATGCAACACACATATTCACACAGTAATTTGAATTGTCTACCACATAAGACATACATAATTGAAAGCCAGTCACTCCATGGGAGACTCATCATATTACAGAAATGTTACAGCAAATTATGCTCAATGGGTAAATGTGATGAAAAACAAAGGCATTTGAGATACAGAAGTATCTAAATGCAAAGAATACCACGGACAGACAGAAAAATCAATGAGCAAACACTACAAGAATCAAATAAAAACTGTAAACTGATTAGAGAAATTAGACGTAGACAGTCAACGATGCCAGCGGGGTGTGCAAGACCAGTACAGGAACTCCACATATCCACAGAGAGCCAGGTCAGGGTGTCACCAGGTCATGGATCAGCACAACTCATGCGGACTGGCTGGAACTAGGCCTGGGTGGGTCTGATCATGCCTCCTTCGTGGGTTTTAGCTATTTCATCATCAACAGATTCTAACCCAGTGTCCCGTTGAAGAGCCTCATATTTAGCCCATCAAGTGTTTTACAGCCATTATATCTGCCTCTAGAGGAAGCTCAATGGTAACAGGTAATACATTTGGAATGGAAAAAAAAAATACATGTTTTGGGTCACAGAACCAGGTTCCGCCCCCCCCCCCCCCCTCAAAGGCACGATGATTGGCTTCTTTATACCAGTTTCTTTTTCATCTTCTTCTGCGTTCGTCTAAAGAGATTTTTCCAGGCGTGATTGCGTTGTGCCTGTTTACGGCAGAGCTGCGTTCTTGCGCCGTTAGGCAGACACATAAGATTTCTGCGGGCATTTGTTGACCAGGTTAACCTTCCTGGGGTACCAGGTTCTATCCCACATCTCAGTCTTTTTTTCCAGAGAGGCCTGCCAAAAGTGTCGTACAGAGCACAAATTCTGGAGCTCCAGCAGAGACCCCCCCCCCCCCCCCCCCCCCCCCCCCAGGAGTGTCGGGAAAAATTGCACCCATAAACTGAATGACTAGGTCCAAATAGACATCTATGCAAGGCAAGTAGCTTGACCACAGAAATACACTGCTCTCCTGTCCCATCCTGTTAATACAACTTGAATCTCTTTCTCCTGAACCCACAAGCCAACACCCCCCCCCCCCCCCCCCAAAAAAAAAAAAACAATTTTTTTTAAAAATCATAGAGAAGAGAATTAAAGACCTAGAGTAATAATAATAGGAGAACATGAATGAAGCCACAGGAAATGGTAAAAAAAAGTACAAGATAGCTTGTTGCTCCATTGATGGGTAAAAGACAAGAACTTAGGGCACCTCATTGTGGTTCTGCCTACCCAGAGTGGATCACCAATCTGACCAATGCTCAAAAGAAAGAAGCATTGAAATTTGCATCTGTAAATACGATTATACTGAACAACTCTAAATGTCCATACCATCACTACTAGACACAAGCACACGTGTAAGATTGCTAGGGGATGTCACTATCTCTCTTTGTGTAAAAATTAACTCGCTTTTGAATAAGCATAGTTCACACACTTGCTACTAGTAGTAAATTCACTGGATTGATTTTGCGTGAGGGTTGGCTTTCCCTGTTACCAGTGACCCTTGTGATCAGAAAAACCTTCTGACTTATGAGGAACATGTCATTTACGTCCCCAAGTCCCAGTCGAGAAGTCAATATGTTAGCCCAAACTGACCAGCGTGTGAACTGAATCCACCATGCCGCAATCAGCAGAGAAAGTTAAAGCAACGCCAACCTTCATCATAATTTATTTTTAAAATTTAAATTATGTGTTAAAAAAAATGTCTTTGTTGTCTAAGATTTAAAAACTATTATTAAATTATTTACAGCTAACCCTACAGATTGTTAAACTCTTTAGCCACGCCGACCCGACTCTATTTTCTTTAAAATGTGTTAAAAACGTCTTTGTTGGCTTTGACTTAAAAACTGCCGTTATTGAACTATTTAAACCCTGACCTTTCAGAAGATGCTGATTGACAATCTGGAACTCTCCAGACAAGACTCGCCGAGAGTAGATATTACTGGTGTATGCCTCAATGGATTCATTGTTGCCCAGAATCTGTGCAGTAGATGCCGTGGGCATGGGGGCTAGCAGAAGGCTGTTCCTCAGTCCATACTTGGCAATACGTTGTCGTAGGCTCACCCAGTCCAGGCTGGTTGTCTGGATTATCATTTGGGAAAACAAAAAAAATCAGGAAAATAAGGAGTTATGTCTTATTTTTTTTTATAAATGTCTGCTCTGCGTTGCATAAATTATAGTTTAATTTGCGATATAATTTTGTAAAACTTGTTTAACTGATTTAGTGCCATGGGATGATTAATCGTCTTTAGCAACTTCCTCTATCTGCCATGGGCTTATATATATCAAAAATGTTATCATTGCTTTATAATACAACATGTCTCTACCATATTAATAACTTTAAATAAAGTCCTACCTGTGACACATCCCTACTTCCCATTTTCCGCCATTCATTTTTGGTAAGTCCAAACCTACTTTTTTGTTTGGGACAGAATCTGTTAACTTGTACAGGAAGTGCGTCATACCTGGTTATGCACCACTCTTCTTCTTCTGTGTTCATCCGGAGCTCTTTTTTTTCCCGGATGTGATTGTGTTGTGCCTGTTTACAGCAGAGCTGCGCCGTTAGGCCGACACATCCGACTTCTGCGGGCATTTGTTGACCGGGTTAACCTTCCCAGGGATGCACCAATCAGAGGCCAGTGTGTCCGACTTCGGCATGCACTCGAATAATGTTTATTTTATCCAGACAGGTTCCACCCAGGTAACAGACTACTCATGAGGTTTTTTCACTTAAAAATGTGTCCTTATCTTTTACTCTTTAAAACCTCCACCTGCAGAGGGATTTTTACCACACAAATTGCACATCTGACCTCTGGTTTTTCACCCTTATTCGAGAAGGTGAGGTATCCAATCTCACAATCTAAGACAGTGGTTCTCAACCTTTTTCGGCCCGTGCCCCCCCTCACCATATTTTCAGAACGTCACCCCCCCCCCCCTTTCGTATTTCCTACCTAAAAATTTGGCCCATGCCACCTTCGCCATATTTTCGGAACGTCATCTCCCCCACCACACAGCATACATAATAATGGAAGCTAAATTTAGTAGCACATACTAAAACAAGTCTAGACGTCCACATAAAACGTGATTTGTGGGTCTACTTACTTTATAAAATGAATTTTTAGAAGGATGAGACATACAGAACCGTAAAGTATGAAGGGAAAAACAATATCAGGTAATCGGTTCTGGTATTAACGCGATCTTGAAATAATCTTAATTTCCCCCCTCCCCCTGTAAACCCTAAAATTCCCCACCGGTTGAGAACCACTGATCTAAGAGATTATATTTACATAATACATAAATACCAAAATTTTAATTTCCTTACATAAGGAAAATATGTAATTATTCTTACAGGTTTGTCCTGAAAATTATGACTATATTGTAAATTGTGGCTGTATTGTGTCAACATGTCTTTGTCAATGAATGTGAAGAAGAGTTTTAAAGAATAATTAAGAAGTCAATTCTGCTGTCTGGAAGGGAATTATGGACAATAAACAGATTAGTGAGAGATTACAGAGATTGAGTTCTAAATAAAATATGCCTCAGAAAACCTTGGACAAACATAAATAGTAAAGAAGATATCTTGACAGAGATCCAAAAAATGAAAAGAACTGGTTGCTCATACTAGAAACAGACAATCCACATACATTACCAAGATGTGTAAACTGGAAAATGTCATGAAAACAGGATCGTTGGAAGGGAAGAGAGGCGGGAAGATACAGAGAGAGAAGATGCTCAACAGCTTGGTATCATGGCATAGAGAAACCTGTAACAGAAATAGTTAGTCACGGGTACAACTTCATGGCAAAGGGTCGCCCTATTCCTATGCCAGTGAATATCACACAAAATGCTCCTCACTGCCACATGTGAAAAGTGGGACAGACAGGAGTCTCGACAAACTAACAGCCCACAGAATCCTATGCATAATGCCACTGCCAGAATACCAACACAATAGTCTGCCACGAAAAACAGTTCATCGTCGATGGAAGCAGCAGTCACTAGAAAACCAGCAGCCACACATTACTGCATAAGGCAACCCAGTTAGTTCAATGACCATGTTTTTGAACATGCAGTTCATGCTACAAACAACTGTGGACAGATGTAAAAGCACTCCACACAAAATTCACAGCTCATAGTGTCGCTCCACACACTCAACTCAACAGCAGGGCGACGGAACCATACACTTCCAGTCCAATACGAGGAAAATGTGTAAGCAAACCGTAGCCACAAGCACAAACACCCCAGATGCCTTAACAGCTCAACTGCCTATCCTCCGTGTTGGGGATAGGAAATGATTGACAAAATATGATTAAGGCAAGACACAAGACAGGGGGTTTTAGACAAACATGTCAATGAAACTCGTGGACAATAAGAGGTGTTAAGGTAGCTTACAGTTTAACATTACATGAAAACTGTATCTATTCAAATGCCGCACTGGTATGGTGGCTGGTGTTATTGCCTACCAAGACAGTGGTCCATGTTCATTCTCCAGGAGGGACAGGATTCTTTGTCTGACACAACTGCCTGTTGGCGTCATGTTAGAATCACCAATGAGCAGATTTTTTTTTAAAAAGTGACTTAGGCATTCTTCCAGCCTAATATGGGTACCAAGAACCATCACAGGAAGAAACTTGAGAGGCATGATATTGACCACGACACTCACTGAGTTCCAATGGGTGTATAAAATAAACGACAGCATCATATATCTATTATGCCTTAAGGCAAGGGTCCTTAACTAAACTTTCAGGAGCTGAAGTGAACCCTGTCTCATAAAATGGATACTGGATAATTTCTTGAATTTTCCAGTAAGAAGAGACAATAAGAAAGAGAATTGAGCACACCACTTTTGCCAAAAAATCAGAAGGTGAAATATTTAACACCAGAAAGTCAGTATACGACTTTACCATTACTTGTATATTCAAATAGAAAGAAACCAGATGTATTAGCCAACAGGCACAAATATCACACAGCTATAAACATAAACAACGTGAATAATGTCTAATACTTAATGGCACCTGGCTGTCTTGACAGGCGATAGTTTGTAAAATGGAGTTATACACTCCATAAAACATAGCCTGAGCTAAATTTAGAGACCATGTATTGCCCATGCAGCATGATCCCTCTCTCAGCCTGCCTAGTTTACTCCAGAGGAAAGGTAACACCAATATGTCTGGAACAAGACAAGTTGCAAAAGCTGCTGGATCAGCAAAGCAATGCTCTAACTGTTCGCCTGTCGGAGCTTCAATCCTAGACCAGTTGCTGACCAAGTTTTAGGGTCTGGTCTGCCCTACCATGACATTTAGACTTTAGGTTGC
This sequence comes from Cepaea nemoralis, assembly GCA_014155875.1. Taxonomy (NCBI): domain Eukaryota; kingdom Metazoa; phylum Mollusca; class Gastropoda; order Stylommatophora; family Helicidae; genus Cepaea; species Cepaea nemoralis. The sequence goes on from JACEFZ010007128.1 coordinate 536,352, forward strand.
ATTTCCTCGCACTAGGGTAAGGCTTGTGCCCTCCCAATTGCACTCCTCTACCCGAAGTCATTGGCACAATGTAGGGGTGTCAGATTTGGTAAGCGACGACTAAAATTCAGCGCTAACAGAAAGCAGGTAATACCGTCTATTGTCAATGCGTCTAACAAATAAAAGAATAATTATTGGAGGGAAGTAAAGGAATGTTAAGTGTAAATGCTGCCACACCACCACTGAACCACTCGTGATCAAGAAATGCAACCCAACGTAACAATTTTAGTTACTCACCGGTTTCACACCCCACATGTCATGCTGCAGGACACCCTTGCTGACAGGACTTCCTTCGTACGTCTCATAATGTCCATGCTTCTCAGCCAGTTCACAGCTTGCATCCAAGGCAGCGAAGTAGATGGTTTCAAATATTTCCTTGTTTAGCTGTTTAGCTTCAGGGCTATCAAAGGGGAACCTCATCAGGATGAATGCGTCTGCAAGGCCTTGGACTCCAATTCCAATTGGGCGGTGACGTTTGTTGGAACGCTCTGCCTATAATTTGGAATGCTTTGTTTATAGCTTCAGACACGACATTTTTTTAAAATATAGGAGTATAAAGGTCAAAGACATTGTCAGCTGGCTCTAGAAAACAATGGATAGTATAATACTGAATTTAGCAAGATAAGATAACTCTAACCAAATACCAGAGAGTTACACTTCATATCTGAAAATTATTCAGCTGATCTTTGGTCATTGCAGCACACCTGGTAACAAAGCATGCAGACTAGCTAAGAAGAGGTCTAGACAAGCACAATTGAGTACAGCAACACGTCTCAGAACAGCCAAGCAGCTAATAAAAACTATAAATAAAGAAGCTTACTGAACAGATGAACCACTTGACACATCGGAAGGGAATTATACAAATATAACCCATGTCCTGGCCTCAAAGACATGTAAACTGTCTAACAAGGAAGGACCAGAACATAATTATCCAACTGCAAACACAACACGTAGCTCTTTCTGTCCCTTAAATGCATTTGTGATAGACTTCGTTCCTGTGTACCAAGCAAACTTAACAAAATGAAGTGCATGACATATTCTAAGAAAGCACACATTTTAATTTACTTAATTTATAGTAAAGGTTTATAAATCAAACAGGCCAATTATTTTAGACTAGACTACACAGTGACAACATGTGACGGAAGATGCGTCACGGGTAAAGAAATGACTCGCCATAACCAAGGATTCTTGTACAAAATATTACCAATGTCACGAGAAACTGAAATATCAAAGTACAAAGTCCACTTAGTGAATAGTTATGTGTGCCACATTCTGTACGGATGTAACTATTGGACAATGAGCAATGGAATGATCAAGACACTGGAGGCAGTACTGATGTGAGGTCAGTATGGTCGAACATATGATTTGGATAATGTCCAAGTTTGACATTAACAGCATAGGGTTGCTATAAAAATTATGTTTATTATCTGTCATTTTGCAGTTTTAAGTATAATTGGATGTTTTAGTAACGGTGTCAGTCGATATATAAGCGATTTCATGTGTTTGTTAGTTCCATTTTCTTCTTTTTTCGTTCGCTAGTTAGTTGCATATCATTTATTGGATGTTGCAGTCTCCCCCAGCCTTTCTTTGGCTGTCAGATATTTCTTGCCAAGTTTACATTCAGTTGATTGCCATTGCTTTTTGAATGACCGGACCTCATACCATTCTATGAAAACCAACGCAAGGCAGTCTACTTCCAAATTGCCCTCAGCTGTGTTTCATATGTAAAGACAAAATATGGAATTCTCAGAGAGTCAGAAAGCTCCCATAACGTCACTATGTTTGAAATGTTCCTTGTGACTTTACAGTCCTGCATAGATCTGTGACAAATAAACAGACAAACTAACAGAGGGACATGGTAGAAGCTACAACAGACAACAATCAAATGAGTTACCTCAGGAACTGGGTAGTAGTTGATGTCAATGATCTTGTTAAGGTTGCGAACAATGACCTTTGTCACCTGCTGCAGTTTATCAAAATCAAACGTTCTGTCAGGTTTCACATACATGTTCAGTGCAATGGATGCCAAGTTGCAGACGGCAACCTAAAAGAATTTAATAGAATGGTAATGTGTTTATATATATATATATATATATATATATATATATATATATATATATATATATATATATATATATATATATATATATATATATATATATATATATTATATATATATATATATATTCTTCTTCTTCAGCTTTCCGAGCCATTGAGGTTCTTTGCTGCAAATACAATCCGTCTCCATTCGTCTCTCTGGTGGACCTTCTCTTGCCAGTCGTTGATTCCAAGTGCTTATAGGTCTGTACATGTATTATCTCTCCACCGTCTTCTTGGTCTACGGTCATTTATTTCCTGAGTGTAAGCGAGTTTTGTTTCCCTATTATCTTCCATTCTTTCTATATGCCCCAGCCATTGTAGTCTATTAGCCTTCATGATACCAGTGATTAGCGTTAGCGGGGACTTAAACAGATCATAAACGTCTTTGTTACTTCTTCTTTTCCACTCTCCACTTTGTGTATCCCTAATGGGTCCAAAGATGCGTCTTAAAATTTTGTTCTCAAAGGTTTGTAACAAGGCATATATGGACTTAATTATCAAGATCCATTTTAATTCCAAGGGGGCTTCAAATGAAAACCTTAAAAGTGTGATAGAAATTACAATAACCATGCCATTGTCTTGTAACCTGTTAATATTGTTGTTAAGGATGTCAAGAGTGTTAAGCATGTGACATCATGGTGCAAACAAACACGGTGACATCATAAAGACTGTTTAAAGATGGATGCCCCACTTTTGACATGCACCAAAGAGGAGCAGTATTCTGTTACCTGTGTATTTTAAAATCAGTGAAGGGGTGAAACCCATAGAAATTCATCGGCGATGAAGGTCCAGTATGGTGATACATGCCAGTGTATGAGTGGAGTAGGAAGTTTCAAAATGGTCTGACTTCTTTTCGGTCCAATGAAGAGGTACAGCACACATGACCAAGAGAATTTTTTTCCACAGGAGTCCAAGCACTTTATCGAAGCTGGAGGACTTGCATTGAACGTAGTGGTGACTACATCAAAAAATGATACATTTGCTCTTTACTTTTTCAGAATATATTCACCCAAAACTAAACCAAAAAAAAACATTTGAGGTTTTTATTTGAAGCCCCCTTATGTGTCACATGAATGGATCATGACATACGGTCATACTGTTAGAGTACAAGTCAATACAGTGCAAAACAGCTAAAGGCAATCTCAGATTTGACGAATTTCTGTTGTGAAGAACAATATTGTATTGTACATTGTAAATGCATTACTATATACTTTAACTCTTATAAGAGCAATTTCTGATAAGAAGAACTATTTCTTGGGTTCCAGGTGACTTCGTCTTATGGCTGCACTTAGAGCAATCTAGTACGGGTATTACACGTTTGTTGATGGGGCATGAAGTAATCAAAAGGGGGAATTATTTTTTTTTTGTTTTTAGAAAGGCAATGGTCATAGAAGACAGTATATAAATTAAATTAAAAGAATGAATATATATTTAATAATTTTGATTGTGTGCATTGTAGTAAGTGACTAGTGATTAGTACACTTGCCTGCTAAAGCAGTGATTCTGGTTCAATTTCCAGAAATGCAGGATTATTTTCAGGGATAGAAAGATTATGACATGCTGTGGAATAGAAAATGTAATAGCCTAAATCTTAACACACTGGGAGCCTCGGTAGCCTAGTGGCTAGACACTCATCTACCCACCCAGAGGCCATGAGTTCAAACGAACTTGGATTTTTAAAAACATTTACCTATTATATTATTTCTTAATGGACTATAATTAGTCTATTAAAATTAAATATATGGTTAAGTATTAGGTTGTTTGTGAATCTCCTGGAAGACTGAGTTAACTCTTAAATCCAGATACACTGACTAACTCTTAAGCCTAATACACTAGCTAACTCCCAAGTCTGATACACTGGCTAACTCCCAAGTCTGATACATTGGCTAACTCCTAAATCCGATACACTGAATAACAAGTCCGATACACTGGCTAACTCCCAAATCCGATACACTGGCTAACTCCGATACACTGGCTAACTCCGATACACTGGCTAACTCCTAAGACCGATTCTTCTTCTTCTTCGTTCATCCGGAGTTTTTTTTCGGATGTGATTGCGTTGTGCCTGTTTACAGCAGAGCTGCGTTCTTGCGCTGTTAGGCCGACACATCCGACTTCTGCGGGCATTTGTTGACCGGGTTAACCTTCCCGGGAGACCGATTCACTGAATAACAAGTCCGATACACTGGCTAACTCCTAAATCCGATACACTGGCTAACTCCTAAATGCGATACACTGGCTACCTCTTAAATCCGATACACTGGCTAACTCCTAAGTTCGATGCATTTGGCATTCGTTACTCAAGTACCATTTTCGGAACTGTGCTGTACAGCTCTCCTTTCCCTCTCCAAACCCAAAAACTAGTGGCAAGTGCGATGGCTGCTAAAATTTTACATCTGCAAAGAGGCACTTTAGAATTTAACCAGGCCTGCACAGGTCTGCAGGTCTGCACCAGGTCTGCACAGCACACACAGACTGGCTGGGACCAGGGTTAGGTGGGTAACATTTCCTGTACTGGCATTAGGTATTTCATTGTCCAGATTCCAACAGTCTGTGAGATTGCTGTACTTAAATATAATAAGCTCTATGTGTAATATCTTTATATCATTTACCTCATCAGGGGCACTGTATTCAACAATCTCCGTGCACAGGTTACTGCACTTGATGGTGCCGAGGTTCTGCTGGTTGGACTTGCGATTACAGCTGTCTTTGTACATCATGTATGGTGTGCCAGTTTCTGTCTGCGATTCTATGATGGCATACCATAATTTCTGAGCACTGACAGTTCTTCTTCCTCTGCCTTCTGCTTCATATCTAATCCAAATTTATATACAAAATTGTGATAAAGTTTTAAAATATAAATAAAAAATTTGGGGGGGAGAATAATTGTTGGGAATGACAGATTACCACTTGTAAATATATCCTTGAAACAAATTCTAGAAGCAATTCCAACTGGCATTGTGCTTGGGTCAAGGAATATTATGGTATGTAGAGTACATTAAACGAATTCAAGCTAAACAAAACTTTGTTTCTAATTTTTTATTTCCTCTCGCTCACTTTGAAATGTAGCGTAGTCTACACTGGGCTGATTTTTGCGTTATGGTCAGCTTTCCTTATTACCAGTGTCCTTCGCCATCAGGCGAACCCACTCCGACTTCTGAGGTACTTGTAATTTATGTTAGCAAATCAAGAATGAGAAGTCAACATTTTAGTCCGACTGACCGATGTAGGGGTGAACCCACTACCTCGCAATCTTAGGAGCATTCTTATCCTTTCAGTCGGGCTGACCAGTTTCAAATGGGGGTATCCATGACAAAGTGGTCAAGTCGTCCACCTCAAGCTCTGAAGTCATGGATTTGTTTTTGAACTCTGTCATTTGGTTCTTCTTCTTCTTCTTCGTTCATCCGGAGTTTTTTTTCGGATGTGATTGCGTTGTGCCTGTTTACAGCAGAGCTGCGTTCTTGCGCAGTTAGGCCGACACATCCGACTTCTGCGGGCATTTGTTGACCGGGTTAACCTTCCCGGGGTGTCATTTGGTTCATAAGCACACATGTATTTTTCTGGAGGTCATTGAGGGTTCGTCGCTGCAGCCAAAGTTCTTGTTCTGGGCTACGCTTGTGGTAGACAATCTGCAGGGAGAGATGGATTCAGCTTGGATAAAATCTGCAGGGAGAGATGGATTCAGGTTGGATAAAATCTGCAGGGAGAGATGGATTCAGGTTGGATAAAATCTGCAGGGAGAGATGGATTCAGGTTGGATAAAATCTGCAGGGAGAGATGGATTCAGGTTGGATCAAATCTGCAGGGAGAGATGGATTTTGGTTGGAAAAATCTGCAAGGATAGATGGATTTAGGTTGGATAAAATTGGCAGGAATGAAGTTGATCCTTTTGACTTTTTTTTCAAAGCCAGCACGCACCACTCCCTCCCTCCCTACACTACATCTATGTTTGATTCACGAAAATGTGATAAATCAAAGTTTCCTGAGACTATAAAGTTGTGAACATTTATTCAAAAACTGAACTTTTACAAACAGGAAAAGTTGCACATCTCTAGACAACATCCTTGCAATACATCATATCTGTTACATTTTGTAATAGTTTATGGCATGCGTAAATAAATATTAAAACACGAAATTACAAGAACTAGATTTAGCTCTTTGAATATTATTTTTCACTATGCCACTTAGGTTTGCTGTTTATGCAGGTTAGCTAGCAGTAGGTCTCTTGAATGAAACATTTTCTGAGGAAAATGCAAAGATTACCATGGACAGACAGAAAAAAAAACCCAGTGAGCAAGTCCTGAAAGAAGTAAATGAAAAATGTAAACTGATTAGAGAAATTAGACGTAGACAGTCTAAATTTATTTGACACATGATAAGAAGAAATTAACTACAGAACTTGGTGACATCTGGCAAGATTGGGAGGAAAAGAACAAGGGGAAGCCAGAGAAATAAATCTTTGGATGGTTTGGCCACATGACATGGTCGAGACATAACACTACTGTGGTGATCGTGTGAGATGGCCGAAACATGACCATCCACGCTTATCGGCATGGCAGATGATGGATCAATGAAGTAGTAGGTCTATTTTGATCATGTTTCATCCATAGCTTTTAGGTCTTTAATTGTCAAGAGATTAACCCAATGCCCAGAGTAAGGCAGAAGCAGATAATATCGAGGGAAAGACAATGCTATTAAGCTTGGTCTTGCCCAGCTCTTGAGTTTAGCATTTTTATCTTGGGTAGGACATAAATCAACAAACAAAATTTTATACTCACAGGTAACGATGAGATATTTATGTGTTACCAATGTACCTATAGATGGTTTGTGTGATATGGATATTACTATAAGTAAAAAGTAATGTATCTTTTTAGGGTAAGCTTTCCCTTTTATCAGTGTCCTATGCAATCAGGGGAACCAACGCAGAGGTACTTTTAATTGACATCCCCAAGTCAAGGACTAGAAGTCAACATTTAAGTTTAATTTATTTGTGAAAACTTTGATACATACTTCTCATACAGTTGATCAAACTCTTCGCCCCAAACATCTGCAAGTCCCGGACATTCATGTGGACACATAAGTGTCCAGTCTTCATTGGCTTCAACACGACGCATGAACATATCAGGAATCCATAGCGCATAGAAAAGTTCTCTAGCACGCTGTTCTTCCTTGCCAGTGTTTTTCTTCAAGTCCAGAAATTCAAACACATCAGCATGCCACGGTTCGAGATATATGGCAAATGCACCAGGCCTCTAGAATAATGAAAACAAAAACAATATAATAATGGTTACAAAAACTCACTGAATTCCAACGTAGCAGAAAGCTGGCCTATCCGGTCATGATGAAATATAATTAGTGTTAGCTACCATCCATACATCATGTGCCATGCCGATAAGCGTGGGCGGTCATGTTTTGCCACCTCACTCGATCACCAGAGTCGTGGATCACCTTAGTGTTCCTGTCTCGACTACGCCATGTGGCCAAGCCATCCAGGTATTTACCTCTCAGCCTTCCTCTTGGTCTCTTCCCTTCGATCTTGCCAGTTGTCACCAAGTTCTCCAATCCATTTCTTCTCATAACATGTCCAAAAAATTTTGACTGTCTACGTCTAATTTCTCTAATCAGTTTACGATTTTCATTTGTCTCCTGTAGTACTTGGTCATTGGTTTTTCTGTCTGTCCATAGCATAATAATATATAAATACATAATAATGTATGTATGTAAATATTTATGCATGTGTGCCTGTCTACACAACACATATTGATGGTTATACAAATGATTGGACTGGTTATAATTTGACAATTACTCACGCATAAGTACATAAGTTATATTATAACTTTATTACATAATTGTCTTTACGAAGAGACTTACCAAAGTCAAATATGTCACTGACATGTGAAAGATGAGTGATAAGAAGGGCAGAAAGTCTGCGTGTACAATTCTTAACTTCTGTTAATAAAGCCTGTTTGTTTATTAGTAAATACAAATGTACACAAGAAGAAAAGATGAGCACATAAGAAGAAACAAGATGAGTACAAATAGCAAGAAAAGAAACATGCAACAGAAGACACTGTGCAGTGAGACTGTTGAGTTAATGACATTAAGCTGAAAGCAGACGCGTACCTTGTTGCCTCCTTGGTCCACATATCTGGCAGTATTGTTGTACACTCTCAACATTGGGATCAAACCATTGGACACCCCGTTTGTCTAAGGAACATTAACAAAAACTTTGAGATGTAGAGTGGCAATACACAAACATACAATCAACATGGCAAGTAATTAAATCAAAAGCAGAAAATACAACTTGGTGGGTGAACTTATGAAAAGAAATTTCACATGGTAAATGACAATATAAAAACATAAAGACAAATTATTTACAAATACTGTTTGGAATGAGACAATGTAAATCTTACTAAAAGATTGTTTTACAATAAGCTTTCTACTCTTTTAGAGGCTTAGATATGTAATGCTTGCCCATCCCGTGACTCAGCAAACCTTCTAGAATTCATGATGTGGATGTTATGGATTTTTATGAAATGAGAAAAGGATGGTTAAAAATGTTAGTTGCATATCCTTTACAGGATATCGCTGTCAACCCCAGAATTTTTTGGACTGATATCTTAGTAAGTTTTTGTCCAGTAGCTTGCCATTGCATTCTGAACGTCCGGTACTCATACCATTTAAATGAACCAACACATCACTCTCAGTAGTGTCAGTAACACCTTCGCCACAGAGCTGGATAAGGATAGTATACTCCCCTGAAACCTGCGGCAACAGAAATCCTTAGATTGACATGAAACTTATTCTAGCAACATGACTTCAAGTGTTTCACTAACCACTTCAGCTACAGACATCCTTAGATTGACATGAAACTTATTCTAGCAATGTGGCTTCAAGTGTTTAACTAAGCACTTCACCTGCAGACATCCTTAGATTGATGGAAACTTATTCTAGCAACATGGCTTCAAGTGTTTCACTAACCACTTCAGCTACAGACATCCTTAGATTGACATGAAACTTATTCTAGCAATGTGGCTTCAAGTGTTTAACTAAGCACTTCACCTGCAGTCATCCATAAAGAATGTTGCATGTCATTTGCAGGATGTTGTGACCAACCCCAACCCAAGTTGATTTACAAAGCAATTTTATGTTCAGTAGTTTGCCACTGCTTTCTGAACGAGAAGTCAACATTTAGATCCAGCTGATCAGTGTAGGGAATTACCCACTACCCCATCAACAGTGCATCAGGAAGTTTAAGAGTAGATACTTGTATTCATTTGACCGCATTGACCTCTACAGAGATCCACAGATGTGCTTAAAACATTCTAGAAATATAGTTCTTCATGTTTCACTAACCACTACTGCTACAAACATTCATATATTGACATAGAACCCATCACTACAAACATCCAAAAATTTACTTGAAACATAACAATGTTATACCAAAGTGTTCTACCAAGCACTACAGATAAAACGCCCAAAGATTGGCTTAAAACATACCCCAGCAATATAGCTTCCTGTGGCTCGGATACAATGAACATTCAGTCCAACCCCACCAGCACTCTTGAAATCAGAGCACAAGTTCTGAGAGTATTAAAAATGCCCTCAATGCTGTCAGATTCCATGGTCAACAGGAAGCAGCTGAGAACAAGAATATATATCATTGTAAAGATTATGAACATGAAAACATAATCTAGTAGAATGACTACCTGGGAAGCAGCGGATAAATGCTTATTTGTGAACTAGGCAGCATTTAAACAAAACTTAATATACGAAGGGACCTGGAGCAGGGCTGTGGTTATCACACTTGCCTGGTGGCCTGGTGGTCATGTGTTTACATCCAAACTGAAGCAGGTTTTTTCTTGTAAATTGACGACTCCCAAGTTGACCAGTCTAAAATCGTACCATGAAATGCTCTAGGAAGTAAACGACATGATATTGACCACATCACCCAACAAGTCCCAATTGGTTCGCCAACAAGGTAGTCCGGGGTTTATTCCCAGCAGAGGACAGGATTATGTTTTCCCAACCACTACAGTTCTGAGGGTCGACCCAGTCTAATAAAAATGGGTACCAGACAATGTTCAAAATTGTCTGGGTTTGCCAGACCAAACCCAAAAAATATTCACCCTAAGCAATAGTGACTTCCATTCTCAGACATAATCATCATTTGTCTTCTTCATATACCTTCATTTGTCAATCTGAGTATATTTAATGAAAGCAGCAGCCTGCCTAAGCTTGATGGCGTCTGCAAAGAATGTCCTCAAATGGAGCCAGTGGATGGCAAAATAATGCTCTCTGTTCTGCATTCGTGGACACTTGCTGCAGATGTTTAGAAGTCATTTTAGTAATTCAAGTTAAGTTTATTTTGCTTAGCTTTAGCTTGTTGAACAAGTGTTTTCTTTTTCTTCGATTGTCTGAAATGTTTGTTTTCGACATAAATGTCAGGAACCCAATACCCTGCAGGACAGGAGTTAGTGGAGGACAGCTCACGACAGGCAGCCTGGTGTCACCGAGTACAGGTAAACTACTAACCAGTTGAAGCCCTGTGGTCATCGTGCCACGGTACCCCGCACAGGTCACACGAACTGTGAGAAGTGAAGGACTGACCGAACATACCTGTGTCAGGCAGACGGGTTAAGGACTTCAAGACGGACGGACAGAGAGGGTTATGCTTGTGTTTCATGATCGCTGGGAGATGGCTGTAATGAGGGATAGCGTGACTGACTGGTAGATTGAGATGTGCTTGAGCTGAGGCAGTGAGAGAGTTATTTTGTATTATTCTATTATAAGATGTATGATGCATGTATATACTGCTGTGATAATGTACGAGTTGCGCATAGTTATGAGCGCAACTTCCAAGAAAGTACCCAATGTAAATAGGTTATGTGAATAAAAGGGCTTACTTCATGTTGCCGCGTGTAAGAGTGTAATCATTGAATGTGTATGATTGTTTCACCCCTATTCTGAAGAGCGAGCCAAATGTTAACCTAAATAAGACCATGACAATAAACGCGCTTTGTCTGTTTACAGCAGAGTTGTGATATTTCCGCCCGTCGAATGAAACATCCAACTTTTTTCAGGCATTTGTTGACTGGGTTAACCTTCCTGGGAAGTGGTATCTGGGGGCCTATATAATCAAGAGCTCAAGCCACCCGTTTCACATTCCAAATCTCGTGGGTTCATTTTCGAATTCCGCTGCTCAAATCATGAGTGTAATTGTTTTCTGAGACCATTGGGGGTCATTGTGAAGTTACAAAGTTTGTGCCCTGTACAGTCATTTTGGCGGGCTGCTCTATGAAAAGAGACTGAGCCTCATGGGATAAAACCCGGTGTGATGCAGTTGATCTTCTTGTCTTCAAACCTTTATATGCAAAGTTAGGCATGTGTGACTCCTGAGAGTGAAAGAAATAGAGAGAAACAGAGATAGAGAAAGAGAAAGAAAGAGACAGACAGAGAGAGAAAAAGAGAAAGAGAAAGAGAGAGATACACACAGAAAGAGAGAGATATAGAGACAGCGAGCGAGGGGGAGAGAAAGAGAAACAGTCAGAGAGAGTGACACACAGAAAGAGAGAGAGCCAGAGAGAGAGGGAGACAGAACAGATACACAGAGTACAGCAAATTCCGTAACGATTTAGCTTAATCTTACATATCTCCTAACCATTATTTAAGTATTAATACTTTTTTTGTTATTATTGCTTCTTCCTATACAACTCCCCGCTGTGATTTCTGTTCACCAAGTTTGAGATTGTTGTAAGATATGTACACTGTCTGTTATCTCGCTCTCTCACAGGAGCCACACATACCTGTTTTCAAGTTATATTCTGCTGCAGCGGTATTTTCTATTATCGGTTATAATTCAATCCTTTAAACAAGTGCCATCTCAGCTTGCTATATCCTGCGCTGAGCTTTGACATTTGCAACTTGTTCTCCGCAGTGGATTTGGTAATAGGCACCATCTTTCTGCTGGCCTAGATGACTATCATTTTTAAAAGCCCATAAATATTACAATAACAATTATACCTGGACAGCTGGGGCTTGTTTGTTCCAGCGTTGAAAAGTGTGGGGGAAGCATGGATGAACCACTTCTCCGAGAGCAAATTGTAGGTCTGTCAGAAAAATGGGAGAAAAGTTACACTGAAGTATGGGAGAAAGTTACACTGAAGATTGCACTGATCTACTTCAAATGTGTAAGGAACAAACAGAATATACGTGATGATCACCTTGTAAATTCTTCCTTCTTTCATTTCCTTGAAATTGATAACATCTGCAATGTTGTCTTTTGTATAAACTAGTCCTTTTTTTTAGTTCACTCAATGGTTCATAAAGTTTATCTCCTACTATAGTACCAACGGGAAAGTACTGCCATAACTGTGACGCTGAAATTGAGGCAATCAAGATAGCGACAGAAAAATTATTAAATACCAGTACCAGCCATGGTACGCAGCCTGTGGTGCTGTTGACAGATGCAGAATCAGTACTCGAGGCGCTCATGTCTGGGAAATTTCCAGTACTAAGGACACTACTTTCTGAACTTAGCAGTCAGCATAAGGTCACCATACAGTGGATACCATCCCACTGTGGAGTACCCGGAAACGACAGAGCTGGTCGATTGACTAAGGAAGGAGCAAAATAAGAACAGCCTGATGTGCCCATTACATACCACCAAAAGAAAAGAATGATCAAATCAGTTAGAAAGCCACCAAAACCTGCTCAAGATGACTACCACATTATGGACAGACCAGAACAAGTCATTATTCTGCGCCTCAGAACAGGAAGCAATAGATTACGCAACCACATGTATACAAATTTCAAGATTGATTGATTGATTTAGGAACCGATATCACAGCATTCGGGACATTCCCATAAGCGCTCCGTCCCCATCCTCAGCAGCCAGTGAAGAGTTCCAACACTAATAGTTCCAGTAGCAATCTGATTATATGTCCGTCTCGCCTTTCCTCTGAGCGTCGAGTGTCGACCAGATCCTCTCGTCACACCTCGCTGTCTCATTCTTACCAGACTATGGTGATCCATCTGCTCCTCCGAGGTGTACACGTGCTCCCACAAGGCCGCAACCACGTCTGCCTTGTCATGCATCAATACTCCACCAAGTTTTGCCGAGCCAGCCAATCTGTCCGCCTGTTCATTCCCCAGCACACCGGCATGCCCAGGAGAAAAGATCCAGGTAATGCTTGCTACTCGTGACCTCCGAAGCGAAGCAAGCCACTCTATACGAAGCTTGCCCGTTCTCACCCTTCTCAGCATTCTTTCTGAGTCAGTTACAATCACAATGTGTGTATGTATCATGTCTTCTATCCAGCGGAAAGCTGCACTGACCGCCTCCACCTCCATTCTTAAGCTAGATGTAGTGTCATTTCAAGATTGGTGAATCAGCCATGTGCATATGTGGATTGGCCTCGCAGACAGCAGAGCACATACTCCAAGACTGCCCAGAATACAACATATCCAGGCGAACCTTATGGCCTAGAGAGACAACAGTGGAAGATAAACTCTATGGGCCTCTGAGTGAACTAAAAAAAAAAAACCAGTTAAATTCATACAAGAGACAACATTGCAGTTATTGACATATTTCAAACGAACAAAAGAAGAAGAAAATCTACTATCGTTTCTCTAGGCCAGAAGGCTTGCCTACATATGTCGTGTATGGTGTGTTTTTAATGACTGTGCACAAAACTTGGACCGGCAATATTTTCAAACACTGCAGTTATTAAAATGCACTCTGTATTTAGTACAGTCTTGGAACATGCTATGGGACTGTGATATGATAGGGCCACCACATTTTGTAGGCATGAATGCACAGAGCAATAGGTGGCCAGTTTTTTTTCCTTTTTTGGTGATTTGCCATTCTTAAATGGTGTTATGTGTAGATGTATAATTCACTGGACAAACATGAGAACAGACATAGCTATCCACCAAGGACTCAAATTAACTAAGACTGTTTATTAAGACATAAAAATTGACAAAAAGTAAATATTTTTGGCATGTAAAATAGCATGACTGTACAGAAAAGATAACTACGAAGGAAGATATGCCAGATAAGCTGAAAAGATGAAGACAACAAAGTAGATGGATTCAAGATGTAATTAATTTACACATGGCAGTAACAGAGGCTGAAAGTCTGGCCACATGACAAGCAATGTGTTGGTTACTTCAGGGCTAAACAACATCAGGCGGCATGTTGCATACTACAAGTTTAAATACTGATAACTTGCCTCGATGGCAGCATCTATGTCATCTTTGTGGATGCCAACTGCAACTCTCATCAACATCTGCTGGGGGCGTTCAGCAACTAAAACAGACATTCACACAAGCATTATCAGACTTTCACACAAGTATTATCAGACATTAACACCAGCATTATCAGACATTTGCACAAGCATTATTATACACTTTAACAATAAGCAAGCCTAGCATAGGGCCCTTTCTTGCGCCTTCAGACGGTGAGAATTGTAGCAGCCGTAGTAGTTAGTAGTGGGGGGATTGTAGCAGCCGTATTAATTAGTAGTGGTGGGAATTGTAGCAGTCATAGTAGTTAGTAGTGTGTGGTAGTTGAAATAATAATTTGTATTACTAGGTAAGATATAAGCAAATACAAGGAGCAGATGAGTGAAGAGTGGTCACATACTAGTTTTAAAAATCTGCAGGCGTAAGTTCTCTATCGGAGTGAAAAATAAAAACCTGGCCTGTGCACTGCATGGTGTCAACAATACCAAAACTTCCTCCATTTACCTCAGTAAAGTGTTGGGGGAGATGTAAAGATCTTTCATCTGCTCTTTCTAAATTGGTATTCATTTCTGTAAGGTTATTCTTTATACCATCACCTCATCTTTTATGTGGTCTTCCACTTGCTCTGTATCCGTATTTCTTAAATGTGGCTCTTTGTAGCAGGGTGTTCTTGTGAGGTGGCCAAACCATATAATCTGTTGTTAAAATCAATAGACAGTTTGACCATTGCTTTGCTAATCTTGCAACTTCTGCAGCTTGTCTTGTTCCAGAAGTATTGGTGTTACCTTTCCTCTGGAGTAAACTAGGCAGGCTGAGAGAGGGATTATGCTGCATGGGCAACACATGGTCTCTACAATTCAGGCCAGGCTTTGTGCTATAGAGAGGTATAACTCCATCCCTGGTCCTTGCCATGGGCTGTTGTTATTATTTATCCATTACAATTACTTTTATCATCTTTTATGACTGAACATTACTGACTCAAAGGCACCATTCAACATTAACTCGTAAATTCAAGAAATCAGTATTTGGTGCCCATATTTCAAAGTGATCATGATGGGATAACGGCTACTGAACTTTTTGTTTTGTTGTGTCTTCGTTATACATTTTTAATATCTTTTTATTACCATTTATCCTGTCAATATAGATTAAGAAACCAAGGAATAAATCAACCTTCAATATTTAACAGTAAATTAAAACGCTCAGAGAAAAATAATCCATCAAATCTGCATGTCCTTTAAGAGTTGAGATATTTTAAAGTATCTCTGAAGATAAAATTTAAAAAAAGGAGAACATGAGTAACATACCTTGCCCGTCAATCTTGAGAAGATAAGACCTTTCCAAAGTCTGAAACATAAAAATAAACACTTTCTAGTTAGACACATTTATAGCATTTTTTTCATAACTATTTTCTATATTTATTTATAAACAACTACAAGCTTCCGGTACAATGGCGACAAAATGACGCATACTCTTCGGGGCAATGCTATTTAGTGTTTTCCTTAGGATTTCGTGAGATTTCCTATGGATTTCCTGTGAATAGTGTTTTCCTGTGGATTATGTGATGTTATTTTTTGTTCTTTTATTGGAAGTTTTCAAAAGAAGCCACGGAAGGCAGGTGGTGGATGAAATTTTGAGGGCAGCCGACAGATATTTGTTGGTCATGGTCTCGAGTTTCACGACGGCAGGCAGAGGAGCTCTTCTTGAGTCAATGGCTGCGGTCTCCGACCAGTACGGTCACTGCCATAGAGGAAAGCAACGGCAAACTACCTCTTTAAAAGTGCCTAGTACATCATGATTCGCTTAAAGACTGATCATCGCAAGACAAGGACAGAGACGTTAAAATCAGCAACATGGAACGTTAGAACGTTAAACGACGACGAAAAATTAGAGAACATAAAACAAGAAATTGAAAGGGAAAAAATTTATATATTAGGTATGTGCGAAACAAGATGGACAGGAGCAGGCATCAAGATAGATGAAGATTTCAAGATTATTTATTCTGGAGGTGAAGATCGTCATAGGGGAGTGGCAATTATTTTGGACCGGAAAACATCAAAATCTGTTCAAGGATATTGGGCCATGTCGGACAGAGTTCTACTAGTTAAATTAAGTGGCAGACCTTTTAGCATAAATATTATTCAAGTAGAGGAAGGTCAAGAGGAAGACTGAGAGGAAAATACCTGGATGGCTTGGCCACATGGCGTGGACGAAACAGGAACACTGAGCTGATCCACGGCACTGGTGATCGAGTGAAATGGCGAGTCATGACCGCCCACGCTTTCCGGCATGGCACATGATTGATTGATTGACAAGGGCGACTAGCGAAGTTGTTAGCAAACAGAGCTTATGTCAGAGCATGGCTGTGCGTAGGTTCGATGCCTGAGTTCATCACTTGTCAAAATAAAGAAAAGAATGGCCACCTATTCCTTCTTGCTCTCATTCATTCATTCAGTAGAATTCAGTACTTGCATGTCCTATATCTATCCATCAACATTACAGAAGATTCAAAAACAGAAGATGAGGAATGCTGGTAGCAACTCATGGCTTGCTTGCTTGCATCTAAATCAGCAAGTCAGAGCTAATCAAGATCATTTTGCTATCACATGGGGTCCTGGAACAGTCTCCCTCCTCCCCCAAGCTGTACTGAGGTTAGATGTGTCCCCAAAAAGCAAATATTTCAGCATCGCTGTAAACAGATACAAAATCCTGTTCTGAACAAACCAAGATGACAACATAGAATAACATTTCATAACTTTCTATGTCATGCGGATGAACAACAGACCAGACTGATATAGTGAATGCTGTCAGAGAGGCAGGGGGATTAAACAAACCATGAGACAGATGACTGAATCTGCAACGTTGACCTGACTGCAAAAACATCGTCAAAAGGGGCTGAAGGTAGACGAAAGCACTATGCAGGATGCCAACACAAAACTGTGTCGTCAACCACTACATTCTGAGGCAGATATCGAGGGGATCCAAACACTCATGGACAGAATGGATCAATGTGCAGTGAGGATAATCTGATGACTAACTAACCACGTCTTTTGCATCATGTAACCAAGCCATGTAAACAACCTGCTAACTCACTAAATAACATATAACTGAACAATGGTAAATTATACATTTTCTATATGATCTTTAAATAAACATACCTTGAATCCAAAATAGTTGTAGGAATAGTCTCTATCATATATGATTGCAGAGTTCAAGCGCTGTAAAAATGGGGAAAAAACGTTTCTCAAGAATATGCTTTGAAATGCAAATCCAGCTCAATTTAACACTATTGTATTATATTTATACCTGCAGGTATGTTAGCAAAGTTGATAGGGAGCTGCACTGATAATGTCATGAGCGCAGTTTGGTAAGGGTTTCTTCTTCTTCTTCTGCGTTCATCAGGATTTTTTTTTCCGGATGTGACTGCGTTGTGCCTGTTTACAGCAGAGCTGCGTTCTTGCGCCGTTAGGCCGACACATCCGACTTCTGCGGGCATTTGTTGACCGGGTTAACCTTCCCGGGGTGATAAGGGTTTGACGCCTGCATTCATAATCTCGCTAGTGAAAAACTGGCCACCTATTCCTCCACACACTCAGGTCTATAAAACGAGATGGCTCAGTCACATCACAGACCTATAGTAGTAAACTTCTGTACAAATTAAAATTAATTAATTAAAGATGACTACACTCAGATGTGTGTGGTCTCATCAAAGTTGACTACACACAAGGGAAACCCAGTTGTGTGCGATCTCATCAACGATGACTACACACAAGGGAAACTCACAGATGTGGTCTCATCAAAAATATTGAAGTGTGTCCGCTCGTTTGTTTCTAGTACACCTGCCGATGACCCCCTTGTGCTTGTTACATCAGCTCTTGTCAGGACAAGAGTCGGTTATTGTTGCCAGGACAAGAATGGTTATTGTTACCATAGCTCATAAAGGAAACAAAGAACAGTAACACTGTACCCTACCAGGCATATTGTAAGCAGCGACTAACAAGGGTTGGCACAAGACTGACAGCCTCATCCCGTAGAACACATTTTGTCTGTTTCTTCAAAAGTGGGTAAACTTTTGAAAAGGTCAGTCTTTTTGTCTTCAACCTTATTGGTAGGATTTTTCTCTATAGATCTGTATAGTTGCAGACCACACTACACCCAATGTGCCTTAAGGGACATTAAGTTTTATTTTCTGTTTAAACGTTACGTTGGACTGCGATTATGCCTATACCGAACAACATCTGAGAGCATACTTGTTAAACCTGACACCCACAGATGGTGTTAAATACCAGACGTCTGAGACCTGATTCAACATGTAATCACTTGCCATATGTCATGCACATTATTTTTCTTTTGCACATCCAGTGTAATGACACACTGAAGTTAGCTAGAACATTATCATGCACCTCTGCATGTCCTGAGCAGTAGACCCATCTGAAGTCATGAGGGAGTGATATGCCTATATAACTAACAGATTCACACCATATCCAAGCTCAAAGGGCCTTCTGAAGCAGACAGAGCCAGCACAATGGTACACCCCATGTCTGGAGTCTCAGACAGCCACAGAAGAGCTACAGTGACTGCCTCTACCTCTCATGCTGGTTGGCTTCTTATGCCTTTCATCTCCATATGGAGCAGGGCCCTTCAACCAACTCACGCCAAGGCCTTCGTAGGCTTGTTCATGATTGGTTGCATTCTGCAGCTGAAGTTTTCTATGGAATGAGGTAGCCAATCTCGTACCATCCCTCCTTTGTTGCCTCTTATGACATGAATGGTAGGTTACAGGTTTACTATTCTTCACTTCCCTGATGGGGCCCAGGAACATGCAGACATCATACTGGTTGTGGCCAAAAGATAAGAACACAAACCTTATCAATAAAAATAACAGTTAAATAATTATAGTAAGCACTGAAGATAGAAACCACACACATCAGCATTCTTGGTAATAATATTGTAGACTTCCGCTGAAATCATCGGAGAATGTTTGCCAGTTTTTGGGTTGATCCAATTGTACAAATCTGCCATGGCGTCTGCAAAAACCAAACAAGGCTACAATTAAAATTATTACAAATTAACTGCCTAATTAAGTATTTAAATAAAATGTGATCTGACCTCACAGGTCATTGGCATATAGTTATTTTTGAATTTGCATGGGTTTTAACTGTGTTCTTCCTCCAGTGAAAATAGTGAAACCAAATATTTAATGGTTTTATTCAGGGATAGAAAAATATACATAATTCAGGAGCCAGCCCCTTTTACACAGTAGCCAGCAGATTTGTTATGCAAATACAGGCTAAGAAAATGATTGAAAATTCATGCGCCAGGCAGACATTTTCAGGCATCATGGTGATTTTTCTACCCCTAATTACTGTATCAGTTTTATAGTTATAGACAACAATCAGGCAGCGTTACTAATCCTGTTGCTGTGTATCCTGTGTAGCTAATTACATTCTATTTACAAATGTTGTAGAAAACAATTGTATAATTTGAGTGGAAGAAATGAGCTTCTTAATTTCTATTTCAAATGGAATGTTTTACAGCTAGTCACGCACTTTCAAAGGTCAGTGTCAAATGTCCACATGCATTTGTGTTAAGTTTTAATTCCTCTAGTAGGATTTCATCCAGAGTAATGGGCTGTATCTAGTTGTAGGTAGGTTTTGTTTCCTAATTTTGCCAGGACAACTTTATAGCCTACTTTTTTGCGATATTCAAATGTCATGGGATTTTTAACGTTCAAAACCCGCACATGGTGCACTTTTTTCCCTTACCCAAGAAGCCTAGGTATCTGATTTCACTACTCAAAAGATCAAGGGACGTGTGACATCATTAGATACCAAAGTTCTTGGAAAAATCCAGCCCTGTGCTGGGATCAAACCCTGTACCTTCCAAACCTGAGGCGGACACCAAAATCTCTCAGCCACAGCTCCCCTCTAAAATGTGGTCTTAGCTCTCATCTTCTTCACAAACCTGCAGACGTCAACCTGAATATATTTAAAGAAAGCAACAGACAACTTGAGGTTGCTGACATCTCAGTCTCACGTCAACATCCCTTAGTCGCCTCTAACGACATTCATGTGAGGTTGCAGTAGTGCTATACTTTGCTCCCTGTATAGACTCCAGTAATACACAGACAATCTGTGGCACATAGCCTTTAAATATTTTTTGGCTGATGTCTGAATGTTTACAAAGAAAATTCCATGTTTTTCCTAATAAACAATCATAAATAATTTTTTTTTTTGTTCGCCTGCTTTGAACTCAAGTAGTTGCCCCAACGGGAAGTGCAATGGACTGATGTTTGCGTATGGATTAGCTTTCCCTATTACCAGTGTCTTACCATCAAGCGAACGAACCCACTCCAACTTTTGAGATACTTGTAATTTATGCCCCCAAGTCAAGGGCGAGACGTCAACATTTTAGTCGAACTGACCGGTGTAAGGGTTGAACCCACAATCTCGGCATCAGCACACCGGAAGTTTAAGAGCACGCGTTCTTATCCATTCAGCCATGCTGACCTCCATGATAAATAATATGTAAGTAGACAGCTTACCACTGAAAACTTTCTTGCTTTCCTTGTGCAAATTGGATACAGCAATGCGAGCAGCAAGAATAGCATAGTCTGGATGTTTGGTGGTCATTGTTGCTGCTGTTTCAGCTGCCAGGTTGTCCAGCTCCACTGTAGTGACCCCATTGTACAGCCCATTTATAACCTTCAGTGTGATGGCAGCCTGCGACCAAAGATCAACTTGACGTGTCAATAAGATCATGATGAAAACATCTTTGAAATAAAAAACTATTGTCTAAAATGTCCCATTAGATCTACATATAAAGGTTTGTGTGTTTATAGCATGCAAAGAGGGAGCAGTAGTATAGTAGCCTGCCTGCCGACCTGGCAGTCTCAGATTTGAATCCACATTGGCGTGGATTTTTTTAAAAAAAAGCTGCTGATCTGATGCCCAATGACTGTTGATCTGACGCCCTATGGCTGTTGATCTGATGCCCAATGACTTGATCTGATGCCCAGACTGTTGATCTGATGCCCAGACTGTTGATCTGATACCCAGACTGCTGATCTTATGCCCTATGGCTGCTGATTTGATGCCCAATGACTGCAGATCTGATGCCCTATGGCTGCTGATTTGATGCCCATGTGCTCCTGATCAGACAATTTAATTTATTTAAAGGGCCCATACTGCATAGCTTTAGAGTTAAAGGGCATATGGTGCTAGCACCATAATTGTAGACCAATCAGCACTTGAGATGCGTGCAATATCAAGCCAACCACTTTACGTTCCAAGACATTTCCTAGTACCTATTTTAGGTTGGGTTAATATGGCCATCTCCGTGGCGAAGGAGTCACAGATGCAATTCATAATCC
Organism: Cepaea nemoralis; assembly: GCA_014155875.1. Classification (NCBI taxonomy): domain Eukaryota; kingdom Metazoa; phylum Mollusca; class Gastropoda; order Stylommatophora; family Helicidae; genus Cepaea; species Cepaea nemoralis. The sequence continues at coordinate 558,106 of JACEFZ010007128.1, forward strand.
CGCATTCGAACCACAGCTGTGGGAAATTTGGCAGCTGACCGCCTTATGTTTATTTTAATGAAATGGTATGGGTCGTTCAGAAAGCAATGGCAAACTACTAAATGTAAACTTGTCTTGGAATCACGAACAGCCAAAAATTGCTGGGGTTGACTGCTATGTCCTATAAAGGATATGCAACTAACTCTTTTTTAACAACATGGGCACCCAGATCAACTTTAAAGATCTAAAGATCGGCTAAATGTGTTTGAAGCAAGCCAGCTAGCCGTTGTGCTCAAACATCACCCACTGAGTAATTAACAACAGTTAATTCGTTACTGATATCCTGTTTAAAACTGAAAAATGTAAATTAAAATATACCGGATCAACAAACTCCGTGTGTAGACCATAACACAGATGTTTTATTCTCGAGGTGATTTTGTCAAAATGAACAGTCTCTGTTTGGCCACCTGAGGAAAAAACATGAACAAAACAGGCTCCTCAATTGGTGCAACATCAAAATGTCATGTGACAACTATATACCGGTAAAGTTAAACATGCCACTGGGGAGGTGAGGGTGAAGTATTAGGTCACCACATACTCTGGTTAGATAATAAATTTCAAAAACTTATGGTATAATAATAAACAGAAATAAGTATGGAACACCAAAACATTTGGTATTCTTGGATCTCAATATTACTCTCAACAGAAAGAACTAATCTAGTGTGGTCAAGTCAATGCCATTATTGATGTCATATTGAAATCATTTTTATCTGGTCGCACCTGTCCTTTTTCCTTGCTGCCAACAAGTTTAACTGAATACAACATTTGAGGAAGTCTTGTTTAATTATGGGAGCCACAGTGGTTTAGTGGCTAGATGCTCACCTACCAGTCCAGTAGTCAGGTTTGAATCCGCATTGGGGCAAACTTTAAAACTAGCTTTGGCCCGAGTTGACTCAAGCTAAAATGAGTACCAGGAAATGTCTTGTAAAGGAAGTATGGAAGGCCATCTGATGTGATACTGACCACGTCACCCATCGAGTGGCAGCTGGTCTATTACAAAAATATGGACATAGCACCATGAGTCCTAGCTGCTCATGACATCGATAATTAGTAATTAATAAATAATTAATTGATGACCATATTTAATTGCTAATTATGCTTGCTTGCTTGCTTGTGTTCGTTGGCTTGAGCTCCAATGCAAAGTCCTGTATGTCGGATGAAGGCATCCTGTTGTCCAACATCAGTGTGATGTCATACCGGACCTGAGGTTTGTGTGAGTATCCGTTGTCCCATGTCTGTCTTATTGGTGTGCAGACTGGTGGTTCCTCGCCGTACAGGCAGACACTCTCCGACATCTGAGGAATCGGCGATCCTACTGACTTTAGTCAGGACCCCGAAGGGACCTGTTGCCCAGGACGCTCGACGAGGACGCGTCAATAGGTCTTGGCCAGTATATAACCCGGCCCTGGTGCCTTGGAAACACCTTTGTGTCCCAATGCTAATTGTGTTGCAGCACATTCTATCGATAAAGGAAAGCAACCACTGGGTCTGTAGCATCATTCCGCATAAAATATATCATCCTGCCCGGTTTCTAAGACAACATTAATAATGGACAGGGTAATTTATGAATTAATAATTAATTAGCGACCATTTTAAATTGCTAATTAGGTCGCGACACATATCTAACAATAGATGACATGAGCAGTTAGGCTTTGCTAACCCAATCTCAATGATGTATGAATTGTATGGTTGCTAAGATGTTCGTTTAGAAACAAAAGTTATAGTAGCAGGTATATTATTTATTCTGATCCGAAACCAGAAACCGCCCCTGCACAGAAGGATCGATTGTGTCCCCAAAAATGGCTATGTAAAGACCACGCATGCTTCTGACGAGTTTAATTTCTTTAAATATCACATGACAATAACATACGCCATCTTCGTTTCTGCAGAATAGGTTAGTCTAACATTCTATGCATAGCGATTGGTTGAAATTATTGTGACTTTTAAATCAATTTAAATATTTCACAAAAAATAAGTATTTTTATTTTCTAAAGCTTGTTTACTTAATTTTACCATATTTTTAGATGGATATTTGAATTCTGCACCAAATGTTTACATATATATGAAGAGTTTCATCACAGATATCGCTTGATATATGCTAGAAAAAAATATTTATGTGTACATGTTTTGTCTTTGTGAATGGAAAGCCAAGATGGCGGCTCCGTGGATATCAATCGGACCAGGCCGCGCATACTTTCTACGCTCAAAACATGCAATTTGAACTACTTAAGTTAAAGAGAATACAAGTTTAAAGATTGGACTTCCGATCCCAGCACGGCGGTTAGACGTTGAGCCGTTAAGGCCTGTGGCGTGTTTATGCTTGTGGCTATGGTTTGCAATCGCATTTTCTTCATGTTGGACTGGTAGTACATGGTTCCGTCGCTCTGCTACTGAGTGAGTGTGTGGGCGACACCGTGAGCTGTGAAATTTGCGTGGAATGCTTTTACATCTGCCCTGTACAGTGAACGGCATGTTCGGAACAATGGCTACCGGCGATTGCTGAATTGACAGTTTTGCCCTTTCGGTTCACGAGTGCATTTTTCGGGAGACTCCTGGGAGTCAGCGCTGAAGCTGCGGAGTTCGTGCTTTGTGCAATACTTTCGGCAGGTCGCCCCGCGGTAAAAGACCCAGTCATGTGAGAAAACCCGGGTCAATTAGGTCTTTCTGGTGACTGCAGAGTCCATCGACGATGAACTGTGGTATTCGTGGATGAATTTTGTGTTGACATTCTGACGGTGGCACTATGCACCTGTGCGGGCTGTTGGAATGCAGAGACTCCTGTCTATTCCATTTTTCACATTGGACAGTGGGGAGCATTTTGTGTGATATTCGCTGGCACGGGAATGGAGCATACTGGGGATGACCCATTGCTGTGAAGTTGGAACCTTAACTAACAAGTTTAAAGATTATTAATAATTTATTTGCATACTTTTACTATTATTTTATCATTTCACATGACAGAACATATTTTTAAGTCAGTTTTCATATTTGTTGGAGACACTCCGATCTGGACACAATGGAGAGCTGCGCAGACCGAGAAATCTGAAAATTATTTTTGTTCAAGATCCCGACACTCACATGTGAATATCTCTGCTTAGAATTGAATTACAGGCATCATTGAGGTACCATCAGATTTGGTTTTTCAAGGCCTATCTATCTGTAGTGGTCTCATTAATAAATACCCAATCTAAACACCATGACTAGCATACCTAACAGTAGTAAGAAGCCAAATTTTGACCATTTCAGCTCTTACTTTGACTGGGATACAAAGCAAAGCTGCTCAGTGAGCGGAATTTTGAGTATTCTTTTGTTCAAGATCTCAACTCAAATGTGAATATCTCCACTTAGAATTGACATACAGGCATCATTGAGGTACCGATGGATTTGATTTTCCAAGGCCTATCTATCTGTTGTGGTCTCAGCAAATACCCAATTTCTTCTTCTTCTTTTTCCATCCAGTTTTCTCAGACGTGATTGCGTTGTGCCTGTTTACAGCAGAGCTGTGTTCTTGCGCAGTTAGGCCAACACATCCGACTTCTGCATGCATTTGCTGACCGGGTTAACCTTCCCGGAAATACCCAATTTGATAAATATGATCAATATAGTATAATATATACCTAATGCCACAAGATTTTGACTTCATTATTAATATATTAGTGCTGAGATAAAATTGACTGTATTACAGTCTGAAACAGGCTGTTGCCTAGTCTAGACTAGCAGTAGGAGGAGTAGACTTGTTGCCTAGCCTAGACTAGGAGTAGGAGGAGTAGACTTGTTGCCTAGTCTAGACTAGGAGTAGACTTGTTGCCTAGTCTAGACTAGGAGTAGGAGGAGTAGACTTGTTGCCTAGTCTAGACTAGGAGTAGGAGGAGTAGACTTGTTGCCTAGTCTAGACTAGCAGTAGGAGGAGTAGACTTGTTGCCTAGTCTAGACTAGCAGTAGGAGGAGTAGACTTGTTGCCTAGTCTAGACTAGGAGTAGACTTGTTGCCTAGTCTAGACTAGGAGTAGACTTGTTGCCTAGTCTAGACTAGGAGTAGACTTGTTGCCTAGTCTAGACTAGGAGTAGGAGGAGTAGACTTGTTACCTAGTCTAGACTAGCAGTAGGAGGAGTAGACTTGTTGCCTAGTCTAGACTAGGAGTAGGAGGAGTAGACTTGTTGCCTAGTCTAGACTAGCAGTAGGAGGAGTAGACTTGTTGCCTAGTCTAGACTAGCAGTAGGAGGAGTAGACTTGCTGCCTAGTCTAGACTAGGAGTAGGAGGAGTAGACTTGACAACTTGGACTTTGTCACTTATCTAAACTCACTCGACAACCTTTTAACCGATTAACTGCCACGCGCCACTTTAGTGACATTGTTGACAGTTCGTTATTTGTTTCATTTTCCATATCTTCCTTAATTTTAATGCTCTGTAAATGACATTTTACACTGGAAGAAGGTCTGTCATTTCAAAACAGCCCACGTGATCAAGAAAGTATCTAAAATTTGAGCAGAAATGTTTAGTTAAATTATAGTTAACTTTTCTGATTTTAGAAATGGCACGCACTCTGGCTTTCGGCCTCGCATAATTACATTAGATAATCGTTTTAAACAATGTTAGATTATTAGTTATTCTGATTTAAAGGACTTTGCAAAAGATTCTAAACTGATAGCATGTGGTTATTGTGATTATTCAGTTAAAATAAATTATTTAGCAGGCAGTCATAATAGAAAACAATACTAACCATGAAAGTTTATCATTATATTGAATTATGCTCTCTCTAATGAGCCACACTTGTGCCCCTAAGTTTGCTATGCCTAACACAAATAAGCTGAGGAGTATTTAAATAATTAAATTTAAAAGAATAATAATTATGACTAAATTAAATAATTGTGTTTTTAATGTTTCTCAGTACAAATCTGACTCGCGTGTTCCTGACTTTTTCTATTGTGTGCAAAAATGATGTGCTTCAAAATATGAAATTGTAATTGTGTTTTATTGGTGCTAAGGAACAGTTCTTGTTTGCTTGCTAGCTAGTGTTCATTGGCTTGAACTCCAACGCGAAGTCCTGTATGTCGGATGAAGACATCCTGTTGTCTAACATCAGTATGATGTCATACAGGACCTGAGGTTTGCGTGAGTATTCGTTGTCCCATGTCTGGCTTATTGGTGTGCTGACAGGTGGTTCCTCGCCGTACAGGCAGACACTCTCCGACTTCGGAGGAATCGGCGATCCTACTGACTTTAGCCAGGACCCCGAAGGGACCTGTTGCCCAGGACGCTCGACGAGGACGCGTCAATAGGTCTTGGCCAGTATATAACCCGGCCCTGGTGCCTTGGAAACACCTCTGCGTCCCGCAGTTCTTGTGATATTGATGTAGAAAAGTGGTGTATTTATCATTATTCAGTAAATTTCATTGGATTATCATTAACGATTAAGAAGTAGTGCCTTGGTAAGTGGAAATTTTAAATAATTGTCACCTCTATCTTCAATTTTTTTAAAACAAAATCTTAACATTATTGCAAGATATTTCTGACCTCTAGCAATAGTAGTAATACTGACGTGTTCCTTGTGCAATCTTCTTTAATTTGATATTTAATACAATACAGTATACAGCTACTACCATTTCAACCATTTTTGGTTGATCCTCTCAACATTCTATCGAAAGAGAAATGTGAACTTTACTTTCCTGTTACCAAAATGCATAATAAAATATACATGTTACCAGGTTTGTTAACAATGCGACAGATTTTTAATGAATAATAAATTATTGGCGGCCATTTTTAATTGTTGTTGTTTGTCCATCAAGAATGATGATGACCATTCATTTCATCCAGTGGGGTTTACGGTATGGAGCCGTGGGTTCTAAGATGGCTGATAAGGCCAATTTTGGCTCGAAATGTTCTTTGACACTGTGGGCAAAGAATGCTTGACGTCTCTGGAGGAGGATTTCCTGCAGTGGTTTTTCTGTCCTGCCTTTTCTTCACAGCTCTTGCAGTGCTGGTTGCCTCGCATATGACTGCACACTTGTGTAATGATCCACGCCACGAATTTCGGTCTCTGGCTGCAGTCTCCCAGGTGCCATGATGAATTCCAAAAGCATTCAGTGAAATATTCAGAGTGTCTTTAAAGCGTTTTCTCTGGCCACCTTGGGAGCGTTTACCACAACGCAGTTCGCTGTACAAAATTTGTTTAGAGAACCTGTGATCTGGCATGCGAGTCAAGTGACCAGCCCAACGAATCTGATTCTTCATCAGTATAGTGTGGATACTGGGCATGGATGCTCTTTCTAGGACTTCAGTGTCTGGGATCTAGTCTTGCCATTTAATCTTCAGTAGCTTCCTTAGGCACTGTGTGGAAGTGGTTTAATTTCCTAGCATGTCGCTGATAAACAGTCCATGTTTCACAAGCATATAGCAGTGTGGATAATACAACTGCTTTGTAGACTTTTAGCTTTGTTTGCAGGCTTATTCCAGTTCTGTCCCATACATTCTTGTACAGTCTGCCAAAGGCCGCACTGGCCTTGGAGATTCTTGCATTCACTTCGTCATCAATTGTGGCAGCTTGTGACACAGTGCTGCCAAGATAGGTGAATTTGTCCTCAACACTTAGTCTATGATCATTCACTTTGATATTCGGCACAGTGTGATTATTCCCTGGAGCTGGCTGGTACATAACTACAGTCTTCTCCAAGTTGATATTGAGCCCAAAGTTGGCACAGGCATGTGAGAAAGCTGAAACGTTATGTTGCATGTCCGCCTCTGAGTTGGCGTATAGAGCGCAATCATCAGCAAATAGGAGCTCTCTGACGGTGTCACTGTTAATTTTGGTTTTAGCTTTCAGCCTTCTGAGATTGAATAACTTTCCATCCATGCGGTAGTTGATGCCTATTCCAATGTTGTCGTTCTCGAAGGCATTCATCAACATGGCTGAAAACATGAGGCTGAACAGTGTTGGTGCCAGGACACATCCTTGCTTCACTCCATTGGTGATAGGAAAGGGTTCAGACAGTTCACCATTTTCCTGTACTCTAGTCTGCATGCTGTCATGAAATAGCCGCACTATTTGGACAAACTTTCGTGGACAGCCATATTTTGCCATAATCTTCCAGTCATTCTCTGCTGACTGTATCAAAAGCCTTGGTCAAAAGCCTCTTTTAATTGTTAATTAGGTCACGGCACATCCTATGGAAAAATAGATAATACGTCAAGTTAGGCCTCGCCACCCCGGACGCAATGATATATGGTATGGTACTATGTTGTCAGGTTAAAAATAAACAAGCCACAGTAATAGAAGACAGAATTTCTCAGCTTCCAATTTATTGAGCCGCGATAAAAATTCCCCCATTTATTAAGATGTCATTACACTTCCTGGTTGTAGATAACGACACAAAGATATTCATAACTCCACTTAGAATTAACGTACAGTATTTATTGAGATAGTGTTGGATTCGTCTTGTCAAGCTGTATCCACCTGTGATGATTACATAAGTAAAAACCCTATTTTTAAATATTCTCTACATATGTTATGTCATTACTGTGACACACCCCTACTTCCCATTTTCTGCCATCTTTCTGTTCGGGTTCGGCGTTTGGCCCAAACCCACTTTTGGTTTGGCAGTGAATCAGTTAACTATAGTAATTTACATGTGATGTACCTCTTTTCTGGACAAACATGTTGATTCAATGATAATCTAGCTTTAGTGAAAACAGAATCAGATAGAAGCCTTCTTAAAATCGAGATTTATCTTCGACAAGACACCAGTCAGTGAACACAACAACTTTCAACCGATCGATGATCCCGCCTTAAAAAACGCGCCAAACTCCAACCGGATATCTGCCAGGTTTCTGCCCAGTCTGCGGCCTTCTAGATTTAACCTTCGAGTTAGGCAGAAACGATATTATTGTCCTTTGGGTAGATGTATACGCGTTCAGTCTCTCCAAGAAATTACTACAGCAGACATAGAAACGATCACTGAAAAATAAAATTATATTTAACGAAAGCCTTAATAATAAAATCAGTAACTGTGTTACCGAACGAGATCACGGTTAATTTTAGCTAGTTAACTGCACGGTAACGTTTTTATTGGGACACTTCGCAGGCTGTTGCAGATGAGGAGGAACACTCATGGGAATGTACCCAGTGCTGTGATTTGCCTTGGCTGTAGACTTTTTGATGGGTCTTTTCAATTATAGCTGCAGAAATTGAGAATCGAGGCAGAGAATAACAATACCGAGAAAGCAGATAATAATTAGTTAGTTAGTTAGTCACGGTTCCAACTTCACAGCAACGGGTCGTCCCCATTATGCTCCGTTCCTGTGCCAGTGAATATCACATAAAACGCTCTCCACTGCCAAATGTGAAAAGTGGAAAAGACAGGAGTCTCGACAAACAACAGCCTGCACAGATACACTGTGCATAATGCCGCCGCCAGAATGTAAACACAAAAGTCCCCCATGAAACATCCAGTTTATCTCTGATGGAATCGGCAGTCATTTTCCCATCTGGATGTTTCCTACATGTTCACCCACACAGTCCACGAAAATACAGTTCATCATCGATGACAGTGGCAGTCAACCAGAAGCCCAGAAGCCACGCATTTCTGCATAAGGCAAAAACTGGTCAACTCTGGGACATAGCCATCCGCCATCGCTCCGAACATGCAGTCACGTTCCAAAAAACCTCGGGCAGATTCAAAAGCATTTCACACGAAACTCACAGCTCACAGTGTCGCGCCACGCACTCACTCAGTAGCAGGGCGACGGAACCAGATAATAATGTTCATAAGAAAGAGAAGACTCATGATGATAAGAAAGTGGTAGCATGGCCATATATCAGCAGAGAAAGGCTGTGGAAGATTATGGCGAAATATGGCTGTCCACGAAAGTTTGTCCAAAAAAGTGCGGTTATTTCATGATGGTATGCAGGCAAGAGTACAGGAAAATGATGAACTGTCTGATCCCTGTCCTGTCACCATCTCATCTCATCTCATCTCATCTCATCATGTTCCTCTTGTACCTTGCGGTGTCGAGGTGAAGTATAAACATCGTGATGGTGCCCGATTATGGGCTTCATGTATCGATATTCCCATGGACTCTGCTATTCCCTCCGTCCAGCGTTTACGTGGTCGGCCTCTTTCTCTGTTTCCATATGGTCTGTACATCATTACTTGTTGTGGTATGCTGTTGACTGGTAACCTACCTGCATGGCCAAACCATTTGACTTGCTGCTTTCTAATAAAATCTAGTGCTGCTATAACCCCCCCCCCCCCCCACACACACACACACACACACTTTAGTCCTGTTTTCTTCATTTCTGATCTCATCTCTTCTTGATACGTTGAGTCAATGAAGTGAAAAAAAGGATGTGTCCTGGCACCAACATTGTTCAGCCTCATATTTTATACTATGCTGACGAATGCCTTCGAGAACACGACATTAGAATAGACATCAACTACCGCATGCATGGAAAATTATTCAATCTCAGAAAGCTGAATGCTAAAACCAAAACTAACAGCGACACCATCAGAGAGCTCCTGTTTGCTGATGATTGCGCTCTATATGCCAACTCAGAGGCAGGCATGCAACACAATGTTTCAGATTTCTCATATGCCTGTGCCAACTTTGGGCTCAATATAAACTTGGAGAAGACTGTAGTTATGTACCAGCCAGCTCCAGGGAATAATCATACTGTGCCGAATATCAAGGTGAACAGTCATAGACTAAGTGTTGTGGACAAATTCACCTACCTTGGCAGCACTGTGTCACAAGCTACCACAATTGATGACAAAGTGAATGCAAGAATCTCCAATGCCAGAGCGGCCATTTGGCAGACTGTACACTAATGTATGGGACAGAAATGGAATAAGCCTGCAAACAAAGCTGAAAGTCTACAAAGCAGTTGTATTATCCACACTGCTATATGCTTGTGAAACCTGGACTGTTTATCAGCGACACGCTAGGAAATTAAACCACTTCTACACAGTCTGCCTAAGGAAGCTACTGAAGATTAAATGGCAAGATAAGATCGCAGACGCTGAAGTCCTTGAAAGAGCGTCCATGTCCAGTATCCACACTCTAATAATGAAGAATCAAGTTCCCTGGGCTGGTCACTTAGCTCGCATGCCAGTTCACAGGCTCCCTATACGAATTGTTTATGGCGAGCTGCGTTGTGGTAAACGCTCCCAAGGCGGCCAGAGAAAACGATTTAAAGACACTCTGAAAATCTCACTGAAAGCTTTTGGATTCATCTTGACACCTGGGAGACTGCTGCCAAAGACCGAAATTCGTGGCGTACATCATTACGCAAAGGTGCAGTCACTTGTGAAGCAACCAGGACTGCAAGAGCTGTGAAGAAAAGGCTGGACAGAAAAACCACTGTAGGAGATCCTCCTCCTGAAACGTCAAGCATTTTTTGTCCACATTGTCAAAGAACATTTCGAGCCAAAATAGGCTTTATCAGCAATCTTAGAACTCACGGCTCCATACTTTCAACCCCACTGGATGAAATGAATGGTCATCATCATCCTTGATGTACAAACAACATAAGCATGGCCGAAATTATACGAGGCTGAACTAATCGTTAATTCTTAAACTTCTGGTGCGCTGATGGAGAGTTAACTTGGTCAACACCTACACCGTTCAGCTTCACTAAAATGTTGACTTCTCGTAGGCTACTGTACTGGATTGATATTTGAGTGTAGATTTGCCTTTTCTACACATAAATATTAATCAATGGGAATATGAATATATGAAGCCCATAAGCGGGCACTCTCCCGCTGTTCATACTTCACCTCGACACCGCAAGGTACAAGACGAACAAGATGAGATGAAATGAGATGATTAGCTTTTTCTACGTGCAGATTAGCTTTTTCTGTTACCAGTGTCCTTCGCCATCGCCTCTTCCACTTCTAAGGTACTTGTCATTTACGTTTTCAGTCAAGGATAAAAGCCAACATTTAAGTCTCATTAACCGTAGTGTGGAATAAACCCACTAAGTCGAGATCAGCAGAGAAATTTAAGATAAAACCCAAATAAAAAAGGTAAACCATGAACAAGAAAAGAAAAAAAAAACAGCCAAAAGTAAAAATCGGTCTGGATGATGTGGGTCACATTGTACAGAAGATGGAGTTTTCACCAACGAACGCGGGTTAAGAGAGTGCAGGGACAATAATGTGGATATTTTAGGCTTTCTTACAAATTAAAAATATGAATCCATGTTTAAACTTAAACAGGTGTATGATTTCACCGCTTGAAGTGTTTCATCTAATGAGATCGGGTTTGACGTGTTCTCAGGTTATCTTTGTCTTTCCCTTATGATGACTAGAAAGCCAACATTTAAGTCTAATAACCGTAGTGTGGAATAAACCCACTAAGCTGAGATCAGCAGAGGAATTTAAGATAAAACCAAAAAAAAAAACAAAGGTAAACCATGAACAAGAAAAGAAAAAAAAACAGCCAAAAGTGAAAATCGGTCTGGATGATGTGGATCACATTGTACAGAAGATGGAGTTTTCACCAACATAAACCGAACGCGGGTTAAGAGAGTGCAGGGACAATATTGTGGATATTTTAGGCTTTCTTACAAATTAAAAATATGAATCCATGTTTTAAAAAAAAGATAAGAAATTCTGTTGAAATATATGGTTTACTTATCTGTGATAGTAAGTAAAGCTACGTGATCCTGTCTTAGCTATGACTAAGCTACCGTATGAAATTTTATTGTACTACATGCTTTCTATTAGTACCGAATGTTGGGCAGCGCTCACCAAACTCGGCATCCCACATTGTGTCAACGGCTTCTGACAGAGGAGTGCGACTGGGAGGGTGCACGCCTTAACCTGGAGCGAAGAAATGCAACCTGCTTGCTTGCTTGCTTGTGTTCGTTGGCTTGAGCTCCAACGCCAAGTCCTGTATGTCGGATGAAGGCATCCTGTTGTCCAACATCAGTGTGATGTCATACAGGACCTGAGTTTTGCGTGAGTATCCGTTGTCCCATGTCTGGCTTATTGGTGTGCAGACTGGTGGTTCCTCGCCGTACAGGCAGACACTCTCCGACTTCGGAGGAATCGGCGATCCTACTGACCTAAGCCAGGACCCCGAAGGGACCTGCTGCCCAGGACGCTCGACGAGGACGCGTCAATAGGTCTTGGCCAGTATATAAACCGGCCCTGGTGCCTTGGAAACACCTCTGCGTCCCAAATGTAACCTAAGACTAAATATTATAGCAGGGTAGACCAAGTCCTAAGGCAGTGGCGTCACTGGGGTTGGTGTCACCCAGTGCGGTAAACTCTTGGTGTCACCCCTCTAGACTTTCACCATGGTCTTCTTCCGAGTGTTCCTGTACCATATATAATCGCATATAGTAATGTTTGTAAAATAAGTCAAAAAGTTAATGAGGACATAAGAAAGAAAACAAATTGAACAATATAACTTCAATACTTCAGGTAAAACATAAATAAAGAACTTCGACAAAGTCGGACAAAGTTAAATTTTTGTTATTTTGCTATGTCTGCTTTGTCAAATTTGCAATTTTTTAATTTTGGTGTCACCCCTTGATGGTGTCACCCGGTGCGGCCCGCACCCCCCTAGTGACGCCCCTGTCCTAAGGTGGACAGTTACAGCATTGCTTTGCTTTTCCAGCGGCATCGCAGCTTGTCTTGTTGCAGATGTATTGGTGTTTTCCTCTGGAGTAAACTAGACAGGCGGAATGAGGAATTATGCTGCATGATTAACTCATGATCTCTGCTATTCAGCCCAAGCTTTGTGCTATAGAAAGATATAACTCTTATCTCCAGTCCTCGCCAAGGGTTGTACTCATTGTCTTTTTGAAAGCACAATGTCACAAACTATCGTATGTCAAGACGGCGCGGTGCCAGTGAGTGTATCTGTGATTGTGAACTTTCAGTTTGCCGACTAAGTCTTTTCTTGTTTGTCCGTTGGTAAAGACTTCGATCGAACCGTTTGCTTGTATCGGTATGCGTCTTTCCTTTCAACGTGTTTCCTATTTACAATTTGTGTTCCTTCGGCTTGCAAAAGCCCCTCCCCTGTTTTCAATATAAAAAGTTAGTTGCATGTCCTTTACTAAATCGACGGGGCATTACGAAAATGGGCGTCTCAGCATGCCCTAAGCCACAGCCGCAGTTGTTTTCGATTTAAGCGTTTCAGTAAAATAAGTATGGCACCTATGTACATGCCTAGGAGGCGATGGGTACATGGTCCTAGACCTATAATAGTAATGTTTAGTCGACGGATCAACATGACGGCACACGGGTGTAACCCATAAGTGCTCCGTTCTACTCCTAACTCAAGCCTGAGTACGGGGAATCTCAGCTCAGTGCACGAATTCCGTAGCACCGACGAGGATCCTGGAATACTTCGAGTATATTTTTAACTCGAAATTTGCTACTCTTTTTCGATTTCAAACTGCCAAGGGATTTTCTACGTGTGCAACAATGCACACACTACCCGGAGACCAGGTGACATTTTGTTACTAGAAGTCCACGTGAAAAAATGCCGGCCTCACCGGGGCTTGAGCCCGGGACCTCCAGCCCTCGAGGCGGACACCATACCTCGAGACCACTCAGCCCCTCTCTAGACCCATAATGTTATACACCAATGGTCACTCGGTGGATGATGTGGTCAGTGTCGTGCCGATCATGTTTACTTTCCAACGCATTTCCTAGTGCCCATTATAATATGTGTCGACCTAGGTCAGTTTTACAAACATCCCGGATGCGGATTAGAATCTGTGACCACCTGGCTGTCTGAAGAGCTTCTAGCCACAACGATACCATGGTTCCCCAATATAAACCTGTCAACATCAACATGCATCGTGCCGATAACTGTAAACCGTCATATTTCGCTATCTCACACGATCACCGGATCGCGGATCAGCTCTGTGTTTTTGTCTCGGTTATGCTGCGCGGCCAAGCCACCTAGATATTTACAATCAGTTTACCGTTTTCAGTTGTTTCTTGTAGAACTTGCTCTCCGGGATGGTTAACCCGGTCAACAAATGCCCTTAGAAGTAGGATGTGTCGGCGTAACGGCGTAAGAATGCAGCTCTGCTGTAAACAGGCACAACGCAATTACGTCCGAAAAAAGTCCCCGGATGAACGCTGAAGAAGAAGAAGAAGAAGAAGAAGAAGAAGAAGAAGAAGAAGAAGAAGAAGGAGTTGCTCATTGATTTTTCAGTCCGTCCGTGGTATCCTTTGCACTTTCCTCAAAAACCACATTTAAAATGCCATTAGATGTTTTTCAGCTTGTCTGCTCATTGTCCACAACATCAAATGCCAGCAAAGCAAAACCAATACTGTATAACGGAAGTAAAATAAAAAGACAACAACATTGAACAAACTGACATGGGATACTTTATTACAACTTCAATAAAATAAGGCGAATCTACTCCTTTAAGAAGAGGTCAGAGGGGCCGAATGTCTAAGCGCACTTGCTCTTAAACTTCCGGTTTGCTGATGCCGAGATAGCGAGTTCAACGTCTCATGTTTGATTTGGGGACATAAATTACAAGTACCTCTGAAGTCGGAGTGGGTTTGCCAGATGGTGAGGGACAGTGGTAATAGGGAAAGTTAATCCACATGCAAACATCAGCCCAATGAACTAGAAGTAGTAGCACATGTATGGACAATGCTTCAGTTCAAAGAGACCAATGACCAAAACAACAAAACAATTGTTAGCAGTAATTAAAGTAATAACTATTCTGAAGTTAAGGTGTTAAATGACAAATATCCTTATAGTTAAGGAGTTAAATGAAAACTATCCAAAAGTTAAGGAGTTAAATATTAGCTATCCTATAGTTAAGGAGTTAAATGATAACTATTCTATACGAATTACTACTATTCAGAAAGTAATGCACCATGTCACTGTGGAAGTCAAAGATTAGGGAAGGAAGACTGTTGATATCAAAGATTGTGGGAGGTTAAATGGAAACAGTCAGAGGTAGAAATTGCAGACTGGGGACACGGGCCAAGGTACGTAGACTGGGGACAGTCAAAAGCTAAGGAACGTAGATGGAGGTAGTCAAACTCTCGGGCAGATCAACTGGAAACATTTAAGGCTAGGTAACAGTAGACCGGGGACAGTCAAAAACAAGTGGGAAACAAGCTGGCAGACAGATTGGCTGGGGTAATGGCGCATGATTAGGCAGATGTAGTCGAGTCCCTTTAGAATAATGTGTATAGAGCAGAACAACAGATAGATGGATCATCACGGCTTGGAAAGAATGGCGCTGCAAGGAGTGACTAGAGGGTCTCCACGACACTCAAAACTCAAGTAAAGGCCAACGGACACATAAACAGCCTGCTATTGGTAGCATTAGTAGTGAGACTCTACCCTGGCTGTTGCAGATGGGGACGGAGCACGCATGGACATGTCCCGAGTGCTGTGATATCGGTTCTTAACTCAACTAATAAAATGTGATTTGCATAATAAATGCTTCAGTAAATTCTGACATGGGGCGACAAGCGAGGACTTATCGCACCACTAGAACAATATTAACAGAAAGCATTTGTATACATTTCAGAAGAAGCATGTATATTAGCATAGACTAAGCACAATAACATGCCACAAAGAAGTTGCACTATTTATTGCCTGGCATATTTCGCTGCATCTCATCATATGCATAAAGCAAAGTTATATATCTTATGAGGTGAATCATACTTAGGCTGAAATACTTACAACACATAGTCAATGATATTATTGTTGGAATATGAAGACATGAAAAAAAAAACATAGTCAATGATATTGTTGGAATATTCAAACAATATAAGTTATAAGTGACTATGTGTTTTAAGTATATAACTCTGCAGTATGCTTCTGATGAGATTAGGCGAAATATGCCAGGCAATAAATTGTGCAACCATTTGTTTGTGGCTTCTGTTGAAAGTAGAATGTGTTATCTTTACTACTCATATCCTGTCTATTTGTTGTTTGCCAGAAAAACGTTTCAGATCTGGAAACAGGCTGGCCACAACCATGCTGTTCTATTTTTACGTGAACTTGATTGCGCAAACAATCATTAGTTGAAATACTGTAACCTGGCAGAAAGAAACACTTCAGTTGAAACATTGCAACTTGGCAGAAAGAAACACTTCTGTAGAAACATTTCAACCTAAGAGATTATACAGTTCAGCTTGGCACAAATACACACTTCATTTGACACACTATTATCTGGCACAAGGAAACACGTGTGTGTGGGGAGGGCGCGGGGGGTAGAGAGATAAATTAAATCATTAAACATCAGATCTTAACAATGTTGACGTCCTTGTCTTGGGGACGTAAATTACAAGTACCTCTCAAGTCGGAGTGGGTTCGCCTGATGGCGAGGGACACTGGTAATAGGGAAAGCTAATCCATGTGCAAAAATCAAAACATGTCCTGGGACCTATTTAAGCCTGGGTCGACCAGGTCTTGATTGTCTCTTTCAGGTCAATAAAAAAAAAAACTGGAACCCACCCCTTTGTGGATGGATCCCATGACCACTTTGTTTCGTGTAGAATTGATTGCGTCGCTTCAGAGGTCACAGATTGTGAGAATTGTGTGGATTTTCTGCCCTGGTCATGCGGGAGTGCGTGGGTGGAATGAACAGGTTGATTGGCTGGCAGGGAATGCACCTCTCGGTGGTATCTTGCCCATAGACAAAGTCGGGCGCCCGTGGGACCAGGTAGAGAAATTAGTGAAACAGATTGAGAACCCGTATGTGGAAAGAATGATATGGCAGGGATCGGTTCTGGACGAATCTCAAAACTGAGAGGTAAAACCAGGAGAATTTTCAATCAGATGACAGATGGAACGATTAGCAGCATGACTCTTCACTGCCTGTTGAACGAGGGGATGGAGCGCGTGTGGGAATGTCCTGAGTTCAGTGATGTCGTTTCTTAGATCAACTCAACTCAACTCCCATGACAACCTTAGTTTCATTAACCCCTTTCGGGCATGTTTGTTAGCAACTCTGTCAGTCCAAGGAATTCGCAACAATGACACGGAACCACATCTTCTAAGTTCTTCCAAATGTATTATCTCACGTTCTATGATTCACTGCCATACAGCAAATAGGTTCTCTATAACATTTCAGTACTCTCTCTCTCTCTCTCTCTCTCTCTCTCTCTCTCTCTCTCTCTCTCTCTCTCTCTCTCTCTCTCTCTCTCTCTCTCTCTCTCTCTCTCTCTCCCTCCCCCCCCCCCCCCCCCCAACATTTAACAATAGTGATGTACTAAATAAGATACTTGCCATTTTCTGGAATGCAGCTATTGCTTGGCATAATCTGCTCTTAATATCCGCCATGCATCTTCCATCTGATGTTATAATTACCCTTAGGTATTTAAATTTATCAACTTGGTCAATTATTTCCCCTTCTTATTTTATACACATTATAGTGTCATCTTTTTCTTTGAGATAACAATTATTTCTGTTTTCTTGATATACAAGAGAAGCCAAGACAGAGGTTAGAGCAGTTTCATCGTAAACAGAGCCTTCAGAAGTCAAGAGGAAAAAACCGATGAATTTCTGTAGTAGTTCATGATTCGACAACTCACACGGTTAGAGGTTAGTTTTTTTTTTTTTGTTTATTCGCATATCCTTTACAGGACATCGCTGTCAACATCAGCATCTTTCAGCTGATTATTGATTTCTTGGCAAGATTACGCTCAGTAGTTTGCCATTGATTTCTGAGCGACCGGCTCACATACCCCATAAGTTATCGACGCGGAGAGAACCGCTACCGATTCTCACACAACGTCACGTTACTTACGAGAGTATATGTGATTACGGAGAAACTCGTGTAACCTCTAGACCAGGGAGGCCGGCTAGAAGTTAGTAGACTGTCAAAATTCATTATCTTCTTCTTCTTCTTCTTCTTCTTCTTCTTCTTCTTCTTCTTCTTCTTCTTCTTCTTCAGCGTTCCGAGCCATTGAGGTTCTTTGCTGCAGATACAATCCGTCTCCATTCGTCTCTCTGGTTGACCTTCTCTTGCCAGTCGTTGATTCCAAGGGCTGTATATATATTATCTCTCCACCGTCTACTGGCAAACTAGCTATGAACGAGCAAGAGGAAGTCACAGAGATAAATACACCAATGGCTTGGCCAGATGGCAAAAATGGGGCAAAGAAGACTTCATCTGAAAGTGGTGACCGTGCGAGATGGCGAGCCATGATCGCCCACGCTTATCGGCATGGCACATTATTATGTAAGAGTAAATATTGAACCATACATCCATCATGTGCCATGCCGGTAAGCGTGGGCGGTCATGTTCTGCCATCTCACTCGATCACCAGAGTCGTGGATCAGTTCCGTGTTTCTGTCTCGACCATGCGATAAGTGAACACAACATGATTTTCTTGGCATCTGTAAAGAAGGTAGTTTGCCATTGCTTTCCTTCCCAGCAGTGACCATACTGGTCAGTGACCGTAGCCATTGTCTCCTCAAAAAAGAGATCCTCTGCCTACCGTCGTGAAGGTGGAGACCATAACCTACAACTATCTGTCGGCTGCTCTCCATCTTCATCCACCACCTGCACCCATGGCTTCACGTAACCCTGATCGGGGGGCTAAACGGGTACTCCACCTTGCCCAAGGGTGTCCCGTAGGCTAGCGGAGGGAAGGAGGCGCCTTACTTCTCCTTTGATAGGGGATACCCCTACCCCGCTACCCCAAATATTGAACAAGTTTCTGTAAACAAAATTTACAGATAAATAATTAACTATTATTGCATAACTAATTTAGCTAAGCTGCAAACAAACGAACTATCATTAACAAATTAATATATGCACGTTTAACAATTTTAATATAAAAACATAGAAAATTAACATAAATTGTTACATACCATTCGTTATACGTTTTCTGGTAATGGGCTGTAAAAAGTAGCAAGACATTTAAAGTTTTAGCAGCATTAAAATGCCGGAGAGTATGAAAAATACAAAGAAACGCCACAGTCGCGCCTCCAAGTGACAAAGGACGGACAACGCACAACAGTGTATCAAAAATAGTTAAAGTATTTAGGACTTTAGTATTTCCTTAGTACACACATAAAAGAGCACATAAAATGATTTTCGTTATTATCACAATCATACTTAGGTGCACACATCATTGCGCTTTAAAATTAGTCTACTATGGTCAACCTTTTGCTGGCACCCACTCATACATTGTATGTACATCCACCGGGGCACTCATTAGTTTTCAATCTCGTTCCACCATCACATCTCCATTGCTTCCAGTTTCCCGCCTTACTTTCCTCACTGTTTTCATGTACCACTTCCACTTATTTACCTGGGATCTTCCCTGAACCGTTACCATGCCCTACCCCAGTACCCATGACCCACAGACTCCCACGGCTGTCTATAAAAGAGTATCAATATGAAGATTCATGTTAGTGTCACAACCTGGGATTCTGGGATAAGTAGCACATTTGTTTTCTTCATATTGTTCTAATTGTTTTCATCTTTTCATTCTTCTCATCCCATTCTTCTGCCTTAATGTCGTCACTGTATTGTCTTCTCCGTGATTATATGTTGTGTTTTGTGTATGTATTTGTTTGCTGATGAAGGCTATTCGCCGCAATGTCCAGTGTTGTCCGTAACTCATCTCATCTCATCTCATCATGTTCCTCTTGTACCTTGCGGTGTCGAGGTGAAGTATACATTTCGTGAGAGTGCCCGGTTATGGGCTTCGTATATCGACATTCCCATGGATTCTGTTATTCCCTCCGTCCAACGTTTACGTGGTCGGCCTCTTCCTCTGTTTCCATCTGGTCTGTACATCATTGCTTGTTGTGGCATGCTGTTGACTGGTAGCCTACTTGCATGGCCAAACCATTTGACTTGCTGCTTTCTAATAAAATCTAGAGCAGCTTTAACCCCCACTTTAGTCCTGATTTCTTCATTTCTGATCTTATCTCTTCTTGATACGTTGAGTATTCTTCTCAGGAACTTCATTTCTGTTGTTGTGATTTTTCTTTTCTCTTTTTCTGTCATTGTCCGTAACTGAGTTCTGTAAAACTGCATTACTTTGTGTTATTTAATATTGTTAACCGAGTGGCTAAAATGCCAGATTCTCTTTCAGGTTGGCCTGCTGAAATCTTCGCACAAAGCGCGAACTCCGTAGCTGCAGCGACAACCCACAGGAGTCTCCGAGAAAAATGCACCTTTGAACGGAAAGAAGTAGCCCGGAATCGAACCCACAACCTTCGGAGCGCGAGGCAGACGGCTGGACCACTTCGCCACGGAGACTCCCCTACTCAAATTGTTCGAGGACATTTGTTACCACCCACACCCATGTATCTGAGAGAAACTGCTTCTTGTGGAACACCTTCTGTTGGTGATTGTGAAAACTATTTTACCTTTGGATCTTTCTGTGAAACCTAACACCGGTATTGCACCACCTTGCTTCATAACCCCACCATTCCTGATTCTGTCCCGCCTTGTTACATTAAGCATCACGTGAGGTATTGCTATTGCAGCATTTTATTTGTTCATTGAGCCAATACTAACGACTATCACTGTCAACATAGGGTGGGGGAGGACCTTTGTCATGAACAATACTCTTTTTGTTTCCGGTGTCACATCTTTGTTCGGAATTTTGGAGACATCAGCTCAATAGTTCGACTTTGCTGTACCAGTGTTTTTATTCTGCACATATTTCCCCATCATATTACAATACGCCACTCACGTACATGAAATCCCACTATGCTCCAACTTAGTAGCCAAATATGGCATACATAATGAGACAATCTATGATATTGTAAAACTTTCTCACCTGAAGGGGGGCGGGTGCTTTAAGGCTGTGAGCTGATCGAGCTTGTTGGACTTTTGTTTGGCTCGCTGCTCCATCTTGTGGACCAGCCCAGCCTGGTAGAGCCGCGCACCAGCGCCCACCGGAGACATGTGACCTGCAAGTTTAGAGCTGAGTCCAGCTTTCATTTCCGGCGTGGACATCGCAGCCCTTAACTTCCGGTTCCAGCCTTTGCCTGACTTTTGCCTCTTTCCACCCGTTTCTGCGTCTTTTGCTTCTTCAGAAGTCTGAGGTGTGGACTTTGTTTTGCCCAAAAATCGTCTGCTTCTAGATAAAGACAGCATGTTTCTGCCAACTTCCTTATGGTCTTCTGGCTAAAAGAGTAATGCGACAGTGACTATTAGTATTAATCTCTTCGCGTGTTTGTTAATAAAATAAATCAGTGTAAATAAAAAGAAAGGAACAGCGTGATGAATGTCAGTCAGCCAGTCAGTCAGTCAGTCAGTCAGTCAGTCAGTCAGTCAGTCAGTTAGTTAGTTAGCTAGTCGACAGATCATCCTCATTGCACATCGAAACATTCAGTCCATAAGTGCTCGGATCCCCTCCTCAGCAAATCCCGCAGCGTGTAGCGGCTAACGACACTATTTCTGTGTTGGTTTATTAATCTTCTTTGGCTTCCCGCGTAGTGTTCTTGTTTGGCCACACATCTTTTAACTTTCTGTTCTCGCAGTCTGACCATAGCTGTAGACTCACAGTCATCACTTGGTTCTCGCAAAAGTCTTACTTCTCGTAGAGCATTCAGAATGTCAGCCTGGTCCGTGGCGCGTCCGCCTTCCACATTAGCCTTACCTGCAAGCCTGTCAGCCCGCCCATTTCCTTGTATTCCCGCATGCCCTGGCAGGAAAACGAAACTAATCTTTGCCAGCCGAGACTGCTCCAGAGACAGCTGCCACTCTCTTCGGACCCACCCCATCTCTATCCTTCCTGAGCATGCTCATTGAGTCACTAAGGAAACATGCCCTAGTGAACGTCTGTGTCTCGAGCCATGTTATTGCTTTACTTACTGCCATGACTTCCATAGTCAGGCTACTTGTGGTCAAAGCAAAAGCACCAGAATCTTCCTTCACAATTCTCCCTCCGGCCTGAAGCCTTAAAAGCCCATGAATTTCTCATTCGCCGAACGACCGACTCATCTGTGTAAATGACAGCATCACCCTCCAAAGAATCCTCGAAGATCAAAGACTGTACTTCTGCCTCCACAGCAGCCGGATTTTCTTGTCTGCATTTTCTGTCTAGTTGGATGCAAACCGAAAAAGACGTACAGAAATCTGTTGGCATTCGTACCCACCCCTCGCCAGGTTCTAAGTCCTCAAGTGAACACACCTGTTGAAGAATGTCTTCGATTTGACCCATCCACGACTTTCCTCTTTTTAACCTGCTGCCCTTCACCTTCCTAATTCCACTATGCGGTGGATGTTGTGTATTTGCGTTGACTCTGAGGTAGGCACGTGCTCTGCAAATTTGTATTCTGTCCCCAATGGTTGGAAAATCAAGAAGGTAGCGCATCGCCCTGCACCTCTTGTACATCGTGATGAATTAACTGATTCAGTGCCAAAAGATAATATATTACAAAATGTGACACCCTTCCCCCCCCCCCCCCCCCCCCCCCCCATTTGGACATAAGGACGATATATCTCTGTACTAGGGTCATTGTGTTATTTGTTTTGTTTCACAGTATCTTCCGTGCTCAGTGAACTGAAATGTAGATTATAATATTTGTTCATTTGATTGTCTACCATTTCTGGTCCAAACCTACTTTTTGTTTATCCGTGAATCAGTTAAATCGTAGTACACTGTACGCCTTTGAATATGCTCATGCCTGGCGGCTCTCCGCTTCACGCCCATCTCCCTCACGCAGGACCAGGAGGCAGATTCCCAGGGTTCCTTAAAGGCGTCCGTTCATCCACCATCTCTTATAACGCTGATGATATCTGACCGATCCATTGCTCCTCCCACCTCGATCAACGCTATGATTACCAGACGATCAACTCTTTACCTTGTTGGCATCACAGTAGGACGAGATCTAATGTGGCGGTCATCGACAAACAACAACAACAACAACAACAACAACAACAACAACAACTACTACTACTACTACTACTACTACTACTACTACTACTACTACTACTACTACTACTACTACTACTACTACTTCTACTACTACTACTACTACTACTACTACTACTACTACTACTACTACTACTACTACTACTACTACTGCTGCTGCTGCTGCTGCTGCTACTACTACTACTACTACTACTACTACTACTACTACTACTACAACAACAACAACAACAACAACAACAACAACAACCGATCTTACTTCTCTAGAAATGACGGCAATGAAGCACCCATTGGACGCCACAGAAGGACGGAACCTAATGTAACGGTCATCGATTCCATTCCGGCCCGAGTCGATCTCATCGAATGTGAAAGGCAGCACTGGGGGAGTCACCTGGACAATATGTATACACAACATTACATGCTCTTTGCAGGACGTCACGATCAACCCTAGGATGATTTTTTAAGGCAATTTTATGTTCAGTAGTTTGCCAATGTTTCCTGAACCAGAAGTCAACGTTAAATTCCAAGTGGTCGGTGTGTGGAATGGGACCCACTATCTCACCGTCAGCGTACAGGAAGATTAAGAACCTCTCGGTCACTTTGATAATATTATTACAATATTAGTATCAACAGACTGGCGAATAAGCCATGTAGACATGTGGATTGTCGCTGCAGACAGCAGAGCACATACTCCGAGACTGCCAAAAATACAACATATCTAAGCAAACCTTCTGGCCTAGAGAAACAACAGTGGAAGATACACTCGATGGACAACTGAGTGAACTAAAACACAAAGACAGTGAAATTAATGCAAGAGACAACATTGCAGATAAAGACACATTTAAAACACGACATATCTAGACAAGCCTTCTGGCTTAGAGAAATAAAATAAAACTCCATGGACCACTGAGTGAGCTAAAATCATCATCATCATCATCATCATCATCATCATCATCATCATCATCATCATCATCATCATCATCATCATCATCATCATCATCATCATCATCATCATCATCATCATCATCATCATCATCACCATCATCATCATCATCATCATCATCATCTTCCACTTCTGCCGTCAAGCGTCGTGGGGAGGAATAATGTGAACTAAAATAGATAGTGAAATTCATGCAAGAGGCACCATTGCAGATATGGATACATCTCCAATACAACATATCTAGACAAACTTTCTGGCCTAGAGAAATAACAGTGGAAGATAACTCCATGGACCACTGAGTGAACTAACAAAGATAGTGAAATTAATGCAAGAAACAACATTTCAGATATAGACACATTTCAAGCGAACGAAAGAAGAAGAACTACTATCAACAGTCTGCGACTTAGGAGTAGTGAATGCGTTTCACAGTCCCGACATATAGGATTGGAAGACAACCACAAGCCATTTGGGAGCAGAACGCTTTGCGTTGATTTTCATAATGGCTTGAGAGTCGACTATTTAGAGAATAATGCACTTAGGATTGATGTCTGGTAAATGCAACAAACTTTCATTTTTATTGCTATTAACAACACAAAGTCTAATTGAAAAACAAATAAAGTTAGTGAAAGAGCAAAACCAAAAAACAACGCTCTTCCTAATTTGTTCATTAGCGTTCCATGATTCCGCCATACAACAAAACAGGTTCTATGTAATATTTCAGCATTCTCATTCTTATATTCGGTGGTACTGACATATTGCAGAAGTTACTTTTCATCTTCTATAATGCAGCTTTTGCTTTGTGTTGACGATATTTAGAGAGTATCAATGATTACACCAAATGTTATTAGACGTAAAAGAGCCCTAAATGAATTTCAAAGCGCCGATTATGTAATGCAGGTTATTTGATCACGCTCCCAGCCGAACGAAACGTACTGATTTGTTGTTTCTCTCTCGTACATCAATATAAGTATGGTTTTTAAAGAGTATATATTCAAGCACTGTGCACATATTCTCCCTATTACTAGTTCCCTGCTCAGTGGTGATAAATTTGGTGATTATGTTAACACCCATTGTAGACGAACATTTACTGCGCGAATTTGGTCTGTTCAGTCACATTCGCTACCGCCATGGGTTGTAGTTATTATGCCTTGTTTTTTAAGCACAGTGTAACAAACTATCGTCTGTTAAGACTGCAACGTGCCAGTATGATGACACCAAAATTTGTCATGCGAACAGCAGAACTTTTGTCCGAAACCACATCTTGAGATTATCTCAAAATGAAAGACACACACAAACACGCCACAAACACCATTTATTTACCCGAAAAGGAATCCCTTTGGTCTGTCTGGTTGTATGGGCGAACTCTACGGCTTTCGTTACAAGGGACTCATTCTCGGCTTCATGGCAGGATCGCGTGGCATAGACTATTGCTTGCACTCGCGGAACTGGAGATGATAGAAATACTGTCATATAGTCATGTTTTTCCTCTGGGCATCGGGTTGTAGTCTGTTTTATAATGAAATAAATCAACTAGCGAACCAGCCAACCAACCAGCTATCCACCAATCAACCAGCGAACAAACAAACCAGCCAATCAACTTACCAATCAATCTACCAACCATCTATTCAAAACCAACCAGTCAGCGATCCAACCAACCTACCAGCGATACAATAAAGCAATCAGTTAAACAACTAGACAACCAACCAATTAGCCAATCAAAATCAACCAGCTATCCAACCAATCAACCAGCGATTCAATCAATCACTAATCGATTCAACGTACCATTGAATTAAAGAGTTGAAACCCATTCTTCCAGGCGATTCAGACACCAGTCACCCAACCACCCAATCAATCAACTAGCCAGCAAACTAATCAACCAATAAGTCAACCAACTAGCCAACAATCCACTCAACCAAGTAACTAACCAGCGATCCAACTAGCCAATAAACAAACAAACCAATCAATCAATCAGCCAACAACCTAATATTTAGAGAATCAGTTAACAAACCAATCAACCAACGATTCAACCAACCAATCAGCCAGTCAGCTATCCAACCAACCATTCAATCAAAAGCAAATCAACCAAAATCAACCAATCAGCGATCTAATCAAGCAGACAATCAAACAACAAGCCAGCGAGCATTTCCCCCCCCCCCCCCCCCCCCCCCATCTCTAAAAAAAACATACAAAAACAACAACAACAAGCGAGCAATCCAACCAGGTAACTAATCACGATCCAACCCACCAACCAACCAACGATTCCACCAACCAGCCATGTGTATAGTAGTCAATAAACGTACGGTAAGTCGCTAGGTACATAATGAGAAAACGTTGAGAAGGTTGCTTACACGAGAGGGCATGTCTGAGACATCTCTCATGATTCTCGGCCAGGCTCTTGATCTTGTCCTCAGATGCGGTGCCTTGTGACAGATCCTTTAGTATCCTGACGTCTGAAAGGGGGAGAGAATCAAAGCAGAGTACACAAGGCGATGATGGCAGACGCGAGGCTGGGATTTGTATGTGGGGTGGAGCTAGAGGGCATCCCTGATCAAATGAGAAGTAAGGCAACTTCTTCCTATCGCTAGCTTACAGGACAAAGGAAGTAGGGGTGTGTCACAGTTATGACCTAAACGTTGTTAATTTTGTAGCAGACATTTTGTATTATATATCAAATTAAAGGATGCTGCTCTGGGATAACAACTGTATTGATATTTTAATTGAGACAACATTTCGCGATGACAACATTTCGGCAATATATAACCCATGGCATGGGAAGTCGCTTAACACGATTAATCATCCCATTGCACTTAATAAGTTAACTCCATCCACCACCCTCATCCATGGCTTCAGGTTACCCTGATCGGGGGGAATAATCGGATCTATAACAGTCAAAGAAATTAGTCAGAAAGGATGCATAGGGGCAACATACACTGAAGTCTTAGAAAGAGCGTCCATGCCCAGTATCCACATACTTAATGAACAATCAGATTCGCATTGCTGGTCACTTAAATCGCATGCAAGTTCATAGGTTCCCTAAGCGACATTTTTACTGCGAGCTGCGTTGTGGTAAACGATCCCAAGACGGCCAGTGGAAACGCTTTAAAGATACTCTGAAGACCTCACTACAAGGTTTTGCAATTCATCACGACACTTGGGAGACTGCTGCCAAAGACCTAAATTCGTGGCGTACATCATTACGCAAGGGCCGTAGTCACTTGTGAAACAAACAGGACTGCAAGAGTTGTGAAAAAAGACTGGACAAAAAAAAAAACCCACTGCAGCAGATCCTCCTCCTGAAACGTCAAGCATTCTTTGCCCACATTGTCAAGAACAAAATAGGCCTTACTATCTTAGAACTCACGGCTCCAAACTTTCAACAACACTGGATGAAATGAATTATCATAATCATTCGTGATGGACAAACACCAAAGGGGGAATGTTCTGAATAGGACAAGTCACTGAATGATGTGCATGCAACGGTATAAAGCAGCATTTCATATCCGAATCAACAGTTTATGATGTTTGGACTATGTCTAGATCGTGAAAAATGATGATGTTTGGACTGTGCTTGGATAATGAAAAAGGATGATGTTTGGACTGTATTTGGATCGTAAAAAAGTATGAACTTTGGACTGTGTTTGGATCGTGAAAAAGTATGATGTTTGAACTGTATTTGAATCGTGAAAAAAGATGTTTGCACTGTGTTTGGATCGTGGGAATGGATGATGTTTTGATTACGCTTAACCGATTCAGCGCCGAAGGATAATATATCACCACCTGTGACCTCCCATTTGGACAGAAGGAAGATACATTGCCGCACAAGAGTCATGGTGTTATTTATTTTGTTTCGTAGTATCTTCCGCAATTTCAATGCTCAGTGAACGGAAATGTACATTACAAAACTTGTTCATTTGATTGTGTATCATGTTTGGTCCAAACCTATTTGTGCTTGGCACTGAATCAGTTAGCGTAAGCGATAGTGAAAAAGGATGATATTTGGACTGCACTTAAACCATCGTAAAATAGGATGATATGTGGACTTCACTTAACACCGGTGAGACTAACCAAGATGAGAAAAACCCGGGTGCAACAAAGATGATCATATTTGCCTTTTCACCACTAATTTAACAGTTGCGGCCACAGGTCACTAGTGTCCCCTTTACACAGTATGAGATGAAAATAGGTCGGTATGCGAGACTCCTGTAAATAAAAATATAGACATAACAAACACAAACACAGTGTACATACCTTGCAACAAACTCAAACCCGAAATAACAATGAGGAAAATGACAACAATAATAATACTAAATTAACGCAAAATCAACATGTAACAATAGCTAAACTACAAGACAACGAATCCCACGTTTCGATCTAAGATATCTTCTTCACGAAAAACAAAACAGATCTAAACGAAATTACATTAGTTAATAAAGATAAACTAAAAATGTAAGCGAACAAGTGTGAGTATCGAACATCAATAAGCCATTGCGCGTTCGTTGTAAGGTACGTACACTATGCTTGTGTAATTATATCTCTTTTTCGCAAGAGTCACAAATACCGAAATGTTTTCATCCAATACGCTCACATCCTGCTGCAGCCGTTATTTTTCCTTACCCACATAAGACAGGCCTCACTTCCCAACATCATGGGGCGTAGAGCCCTAACCGCATGCAACATCATGTCATAGAGCCCTAACTTCATGTAACATCATGTCATAGAGCCCTAACCCCATGCAACATCATGTCATAGAGCCCTAACCCCATGCAACATCATGTCATAGACCCCTAACTTCATGTAACATCATGTCATAGAGCCCTAACTTCATGTAACATCATGTCATAGAGCCCTAATCTCATGTAACATCATGTCATAGAGCCCTAACCCCATGCAACATCATGTCATAGAGCCATAACTTCATGTAACATTATGTCATAGAGCCCTAACCCCATGCAACATCATGCGGTAGAGCCCTAACCCCATGCAACATCATGCGGTAGAGCCCTAACCCCATGCAACATCATGTCATAGAGCCCTGACCCCATGCAACATCATGTGACGTAGAACCCTAACCCCACGCAACACCATGTGACGTGGCTTCCTAGTCCCATGCAACATTTCCTAAAGCCTGTTACCTTCTCCCTCACTGACCAGGAACTGGACGGGGTTGGTGACCCCCGACTTGCTGCAGTTGGCAGATATCAAGATCACCTTGACAGCCTTCAGTTTGGGCTCCTCGGGTTCCACGCTCAGGAAGTCATCCAGCAGAAATTTGGTGTCTGTTTTGATCAAGTTAAAGTCATCATGGCTGTGAATCACGGACAATTAGTAAGTAAATAAGTTAAGTTAGTTGCACTGCACATCCTTTACAGGACGTCGCAGTCAACGCCAACATTTGTTGGCTGTTTGTGATATCTTGGCAAGTTTACGTTCAGTAGTTTGCTATTGCTTTCTGAACGACCGGCACTCATACCATTGTAAGATAGCCAAAACAAAACGGTCTGCTTCCAAATCGCCCGCAGTTTGTTTCGAACGCGATATATGGGAATAGGAAATTGAATTTGTAACCCCTTCGCCTCAGAGCCGTAAATAAAGTAAATAAAGGACCGTTTATACGATTTATAGCTATCGGGCGTATGGTACTAAACCCATATGTGTACAGAACAATCAGCACTCGGTAGGTGGGTTATGTTGTTGTTGTTATTTGTAGTTCTCTCGCTTTGAACACAAGCGTAACTCATATAACCGCTACCACTACTAGTAGCTGCCATTACTGGGGAATGCACCGGGCTGAAGTTTGCGTGTGGATTAGCTGTTGAGTGCTTCGTGCCATGGGCGCTCCGTGTCGGTAGTGATTACACAGAGCTATGCGTGGATCCCAGCTATCCCAGTGTTATATGTTCCATTGACTGATTAGTGACATGGGATGATCAATCGTCTCTAGCGACTGCCCGTATCTGCCATAGGCTTTTATATGGTAATTTTAGTATGCAATCCCTTTAATTTTATATTTATTACACGTCTGCTAGCATATTAACAACGTCTATGTCTTAACTGTGACACACCCCAAGTTCCTATTTCCCGTCATCCATTTTTAAAGGTCCAAATCTACTTTTTTAGAGAGAGAGAGAGAGAGAGAGAGAGAGAGAGAGAGAGAGAGAGAGAGAGAGAGAGAGAGAGGAGAGAGAGAGAAGAGAGAGAGAGAGTGAGAGATAAGGAGAGAGACATAGAGAGACAGAGCAAGTGAGCGAGAAACAGAGAGAACTAAACGCAGGCTCTCTCTCTCTCTCTCTCTCTCTCTCTCTCTCTCTCTCTCTCTCTCTCTCTCTCTCTCTCTCTCTCGCTCTCTCAGGAGCCATGTTCAATTTTAGATTATCAAATCCTGCTACAGTTGTGATTTCTCTTATCTTGTTATAGCCAGAGTAACTAACAAACGTTGATAGTTATATACAACAATATAAAAGAGATAAACGGCTTTCTTTGATTATATGATGAGAAGAGATGCACTGAAGAACTTCGCGACAACTGGAAAGATCAAGGGGGAGAGAGGCAGACCAAAATAAATTATGCTGGATGGATTGAGACGGTCGTATGGAGAAATATCATCAGCAGAGCTGGTATAGAAAACCGAGGATCGAGATCAGTGAAGGGACATGATCGCCTATGCCAGCTGGCGTGGCACTTGATGGTGATGATGATTATAAAAGTAGTTCTCAGTTGTTTCCGCGCAAGGATACGTTTAGTAGCACCAAGGAAATTGATATTCTTCATGGTCTTCCTGCCTTTGTTGGGCGAGTCGATCCCAAAACCCCAGACTCGACTCTGCGGGGACTTCTTACGGAGAAGGCTGACCAGGTGAGCGGAGGTCAGCCCCGACCCACGTTGACGTGGATGACATCCTTGTCGGTTGCCCAGCAGATACTGGACCGACTGTGCCGTCATGCAGCTGGACTTGTCCTGTGGGAAGATGGGTGAGTTGCTTAGACAGATCTCTAACTTAGAATGGAATCACAGCGTCTGTCTGTCTCTCTGTCTGCCTGTCTGTAGGTAGGCAGGCAGTTAGGTATGTATGCTTGTAGTGTATGTATGTATCTGTCTGTCTGTCTACCTGTGTGTGTCTGTATTATGTATATGCGTACACGTACGTGAACGTTCATAAATATGTATGTAGTAGATACCTATGTGTGTATGTTAGTGCGTGTGTAGGAAGGAAGGTAATTAGGTAAGTAGGTTGGTTGGTAGATTGGTCTGTCTGTGGTGAAAAACTCCGCAGGGTAGCAAGCACGAAAAGGAGGTTTCTGATCATCAGAAGTCCCCCTCGACGAATGTTTCTTCCCCCTTTACCTCCCTGACACTCTCAGAGGGCGGGTCCGTCTGGGTCATGACTCCCAGACGTCTTTCTCTTGACATGCGTATCTATCGAGACTTTCCCTTGTCGTCTTCACAATGGCTGTTGTTTCGGTCTCATTGTGAGGTGGTACTCTTCTGGAGAGGTTTTGTGTTGCTGAGGTTGTTCTTCTTGAGAGACGGTGACTAACATTGCAGGCAACTTGAATCATTTACTACTCATCTTTGTCCCCCCCGTATTGCACTTGCCCCATAGCCAGCTCGAGGCCTTCTCCGCTGCCTCGCCAGTCTTTGTGCACATGTGTATATATATATATATTGTGTGTATGCGCTCGCACGCGTGTGTGTATGTGTGTGTGTGTTGTGTGTGTGTGTGTGTGTGTGTGTGTGATAAAGCGTTATAGATGTTAGAAAGTAAAAGATTTTTAAACTGATGCTCTAGTGTAACGTGGATGTCGCAAATATGTCTGAGTGTGTCTGCGTGTATATGTCTGCTTATGTGTTTGTGCGTGTATGTCTGTGCATGAGTGTGTGTGTGTATCTGAGTGTTTTTGTATGTTTGTGCGTATATGTTTGAGCGTGCAGTTTGTGAGTGTGCGTGAGTAAATGCCAAAAACAAAGTAACAGCTAGAGCATGAAGAGTAAAAAAATCCAGAATATCCAGAGTTTAGAAGAAAGAACTTTATATAATCGTCTTCATTTGTCTGTTTTGTGTAAAATATATGCGCCCCCGGCCCAGACCTATAAAATATACTTCCTAGCTTTTATCCCTTCTTTTTACGCAAGTAAATGAGCTTATTCTACACTTTGCGACGTGTTAAATATATGGTAATGGTCTAATATTTGCATAGACCAATCGACACCGGACGGGCGACGTGTAAATATCACGCAGTCGCTTTACTTCCAGTAAAATTTCCTGTGCTCATTTAGGACAGCAGACTAGGGAGCCCATCCATCCATCCATCCATCCATCCATCCATCCATCCTCCATCATGTGCCATGCCGATAAGCGTGGACGATCATGTTTTGCATCTCACTCGATCACCAGAGTTGTGGATCAGCTTCGTGTTTCATGTCCCGACCATGCAAAGTGCCAAGCTCTCCAGGTATTTACTTCTCGGTCTTCCCTTTGGTCTCTTCCCCTCGATCTTGCCCAGCCATCACCAAGCTCTCCAAGCCATCTCTTCTCACAACATGCTCAAAAACTCCTGACTGTCTACGTCCAATGTCTCTAATCAGTTTACGATCTCCATTTGTTTCCTGAAGGACTAGGGAGCCCAAGTCAAGTAAAAAAAATTATTTCGCCTTGATGGGGATTCGAACCACAACCCTCGAGCCGGCCAGCAAGCGTGCTAACCACTGCGGCTCCCTGATTCTGCGCATGTTGCGAGAGGAATTCACTAAACCAGAGAGAGGGTTAAAGGGAGGTACAGGCGAGAGGTGCGACTTCATTGCACCGAGTTTTTATCTCACATGGTCGGTCTCTTTCCGCAGGGCAGTCTACCGAAACCGCCGCATAAGGCACGAACTCCGTAGCTCCAGCGACGACCACCAGGAGTCTCCGAGGAAAATTGCACTTGTGAACCGAACGTCGTAGCACGGATTCAACCCACAACCTTCGGAATGCGAGGCGGGAGACTTAATCACTTCGCCAATGACACACACACACACACAGAGACACAGACAGACACACACACACAACACTACACACACACACACACATGCGAGAGGTAGCAATACAACCTGTTCTACTAAATGACCATGCTTCACACCATTGGTATCATTCAAAAGTGTGAGCAGGTACTGCGGGAAAACTAGCAGATCGGAGCAATGAGAGTCGGTCATAAAACCACTTTGCCAGTTTGTCTTGTCAGATTTTCACCCATGGAAAGTTTGGCAAAACCTTCGGCTTCAAGTTCGTCCATGACACTTTCCATCCTTGAATACAAAGTTATTCTATCAGACATATAGTATTATCAATGAAAACACATGAATATATGTGTTACAAAAATGGTCCGAGAAACGCGTGAGATGTCAGATGGTGCATGATGGTGGAAATGATCATGTTTTCACATGCGTGCAATGTGGACGAGCGAATTGGTCTGATCAGTCCCATTCGCTATCACCGTGGGTGTAGTTAAAGTATGCCCTTTTTTAACTGCTACTGATACCATTAGTATGGGACTCTTCGCTAGCTATTGAAGATGAGACCGGAGACACGTATAGGAATATCCAGAGTGCTGTGATGTCGGTTCTTGACTCAACCCAAACTCAAGACATTTTAAGAGCTTTGATTTGGCATTCACACACACACACACACACACACACACACACAAACACAAACACACACACACAGAGCAGAGATGAAGAGACGGAGAGAGAGAGGGGAGAGAGAGAGAGAGAGAGGAGAGTAATTTGACATGGGTCTGTGCAGTGATTAGAGCTCGTTTTTATGCCAAATCAGGCAATGTGAAGCCAAATTTTGGGCACATATTTCACTGGAGAAAGGGTGTCCAGGACCAACCCGCTAGATATGAGTAAGTACCAGAAAATGTCTCGCGGGAAATAAAGGCAACCGGTTGTGTTGTAATACAGACCCACACCATAACCGCATGTGATTGTCTTATAAAATTATGGGGTCAGTCCCATGTGCCCATCGCCACAGGATGAGTACAACAGTACAAGAGTCTCTTCCAGACTCCTCTTGTAGGAGAGCCACAGAAGTACAGTTGCCAGTTAGCACGCCTGCCTTCCTGTCCTGCTTTGCCTATCCAGTGGCTTGTGTGTGTTGGAATCTCCATGGGGATTTTATTTTATAATCGAGGTCGAGTCAGTTGATCCAGTGTAAAAACAAATCGTGCACCAGGAAGCGTCACTGGAAGTTAAAGGCGACAAGCATGATATTGAAACATAATCAATCGTTGTACCGTCCTTGGTTCTTGGTTTAAAATAGTGGGCTAGCACAATATACTCAATACACAAATCGTCTCAAAGGGTAACTCATTGTTTTACTTTACTCTCATTGCTTTATTGTTTTACTTTACTCTCTTTACCGTATTGTTATTTTTTATACTTTTACTTTATTAGCTTTACATTAGCTCTTCGCATCCTACCCTATCCAGCCACCCAATATCCATTAGGCACTGGCAAGTGCCATCACTCAACTCATCTTGCGTGAAATGTGTTACTTGGCAAGTTTTGCGTTCAGTAGGTTGCCATTACTTTCTGAAAATACAGCGGGCACTCATTAGCTTTTATGAAAACTAACTCAAAAACTGGTCTGCTGCCATATCGCCCGCAGCTGTGTTCAAAACGTGGTCATGCGTAATTACGAACTGTGCGGAACCCCTTCGCCCACCCTTATGAAAAGTATGCAAGGCCCACAATTCAAAACACACAGACGAACTTACGTGGGTTCATCTGGTTCAACCCACATATAGGACAGGGACTTTGACTGCGCTGAGTCAAGGACCTGATCTTCATCGGCAGTCATGTACTCTATAGAAAAAACAGATTATGTTTGATCCTGATTCTTGGCAAAGAATGATGCAACCGCGTCTTTCGTCGGCAATGAGGGCTGCTTCCAATTTCATTGCAAATATGTGGATTATTTCCCCTGGAAAATGGGTGCGTTCTGGAACTTCGGCTTTGGAAATCGTAGAGAATCAAAACGTCGGGACCAAAACTGGCGTGGCTTGCCTAAAGCTGTTAAAAGGCCAAGACGTGTTGTACTGGGATAAGTTAAACCGTTCCTGGATTTGTTTGCGATGTATACAGATCAACCAATAATAACTATTCATGTGCAGTGTGATAGCGTGGCTGGTCACAGGTTCATACGATCACCAAAGTCTTTTATTAGGTATCTTCTTGTACCCCGGTTATCCCACTGATCAAGCCTCCCGGGCATTCCAAATCTCGTTTCTTTTTCTTTTTTGCCTTTCTCCTTGCTCTGTTTGCTTAAAATGTCGCCGTCGTAACCAAGTTTTCTAAGTTTATGTCTTCTCATAGCGTGCCCCAAAAAATGTCGTGCTTGTAATTCGACGTGAGTTTCTCGCACCCAATCTGTGGGTTTCGTGTGTTTCTTGTAGGATCACTGATTCGTCAGTCCGTTCCATGGTATTCTTTCCCAGAAACCTACATTTTCACTGTCATTATAGTTTCTCAGTTTGTTGGCGCATTGTCCATGTTTTCACACGCATACCACACATATAGGTTTGATAGCACTGCAATATTCTGTTGGGACTAAGGACACGTTGAGCTGTGGATTTCAGGTAGAGTGTTTTGTCATTGTCCACGGTGGTTTGTTATGTGAATTGCAGGCTTCAGAAACTGGTGGCGGGCCGGTCAGCTGGAAACTAGTTGGTTTGCCTTATGCAGTATTGCGTGCGCCCACTGCTGTTTTCTCTAGTGACGGGCTGCTTAATTGAGGATGCAAACCATAAATTAATGGAGACGCTTGTGTTGGATTAATGGAAGCGCGCCTATCTGCATGCATGCATGTGCGTGTATTTATCTTTGTCGGAACTACTAGCCTCTTTCCACTTTTTCACTTTGGACATTGAGGAGCATTTTGTGTGATGTTCGAAAGCAGAGGGATGAGCATTCTGGGAGGATCCCGTTACGGTGAAATTGGAACGGGACTAAACTACCGTGTTACCACTGCAAGGACATATTTTTATTGGCCAGTATATTGTCAAATATGCAGCGAGACAGAAAAGCTTGCATCCTCATCACATTCACAGCACATACCACACTGGTTACAAGTGAAAGACCTTAATTCCTCAGGTTCAATAACCCCCCCAACCACCCCCCCCCCCCCTCCCATTTAATAAACCGCAAGGTTACTATTGGCACTCGACGACAGTATTAAAACGACAGATCATATGGTACCATTCTACAACTGAATATTTGTATTACCAAGACTATGACCAATGCCAAACATGGAGTAATGACAGAAAAAGACGAAGAAACAATTACAACGGAATGATATCCTGAAAGTAATACTCAACGTATCAAGAAGAGACCAACAATCAGAAATTATGAAATCAGATCCAAATTGGCAGCGCTAGATTTCATTCAATCAATCAGTGCCGTCCCACAATGAAGGTTGGCTGGCAATGGATCTCCAACACTTCTATCTCTCGCCCTGACTGTTTATTACATTCTGTCAGGCTGATATTCGTCCATCATTAGAAACATCAAGTGAATGGTTCGGCCATATAACCCAGGCTCCAACTGACAGTATACCACTGCGTGCGTGTAGTCTATACAAATATGGGTCTAACTCAATTGCTCTCATAACGACTAGTGTGTAAAGGACCTGGTCTATATTTAGATAATTGTTTTCGCCACATTAGCATCCTCAATGTCAAAAAACTGCCATTATGCAAATATAGTTACCTTGCGGTGTTGTTCTTGAATGTGGGGCGGGGGGGAGAGTGTGTCTTTGGGCCTGAGGAATAAGCGCCCGCCTGTCTAATTGACATGTCGCGCGAACTGTTGCAGGTTTAGGGGTTCTTTTGACACCGACAGAAAAAAAAATCCCACCAAACTTACCGAGTATCGGGAACCCGCGTACTAACGAAGGGAATCCCAGCGTGCTAGCCACTGGGCACGGCCGCTCGTCTGTTAGCAAGTCGTCCGTTTCTTAGATTGTTGTTTGCTTTGTAGCTTGCTTGACTCGAGGTATTTTTTTTTTTTTTGTTTTTTTTCCTGTCGCTTTATTTTCTTTTTCACTCTTTTTCTTTGTTTTTTTTTTTTTTTCTTTCCTATTTCCTTCTTTCTTCTTCTTCTTTTTTGTCCTTTCCTTTTTATTCTTCTTTCTTTTGTATTTTTCCTTATTCTCCCCTTTTTTTTTTTCCCTTTTCCTTTTCTTTCTTTTTTTTCTTTTTTTTTTGTTTTTTTCTTCCCTCTCCTTTTTCTTTTTTTTTCTCTTTTTCTCTATCCTTGGGTTTTTCTCTTCCTTCTTTCTCTTACTTCTTCTTTTTCTTTTTTTTTTTTTTCTTATTCTCTTTTTCTTTTTCTGGTTTTCTATCTTTTCTCTATTCTTCTTCTTATTTTTTCTTTTTTTTTTTTTCTTTGGTTTTTTTCTTTGGGGTTTCTTTTTTCCTTTTTCCCCTCCTATATTTATTTTTTCTTCTTTTTTTTTTTTTTGTTTTTCTGTCCCTCTCTACCTTCTTTTCGTTTTTTTCTTTTTTTTTTTCGTTCTCTTTTTTCTTTTGCTTTTTTATTATTTTTTCTTCCTCCTTTTTCATTCTATTTTTATCCCTTTCCTCTTGTCTCTTTTTCTCCTCCATTTTTTTTTGTTTTTTTTCTTATTTTTTTTTTAATGACCTTTTTTTTTCTTTCTCTTTTACTTCCCTTTTATTTTTTTTTCGTCTTTCCTCTTTTTTTTTTTTCTTTTTTTCCCTACTTCTCTGTTTCTTTTTTTTTTTTTTCTTCTTTTTTTCGTTTTTTGCGTTTTGGGGGGGGGGGTTTCTCGGGGGGTTCCTTTTCTTTTCTTTCCCTTTTTTTTTCCCCTTCTAGGGGGGGGGTACTTTGGGGGGTTTTTTTCTGCTTCTACTTTCCTTTTTTATTTTTTCTTTTTTTTTCTTTCGGTTCTTCTTCTTTTTCTATTTATACCCTCGGGGGGGGTTTTTTTTCCTTTCTTTTCTCTTTTCCTTCTTTTCTTTTTTTTTTTTTTCTTTCCCCTCCTATTCTTACTCTTCGTTTTTATTTTCTCCTCTTTTTTTATCCTTTTTTTTCCTTTATTTTTTTTCGGTCTTTTTCTTTCTTTCCTTTTTTTTTTTTTTTTTTTTCCCACTTTTTTTTTTTTTTTTAGGGGGGTTTTTTCTTACCGTTTTATTTTTTCTTTCTTTCCTCTTCTATCTCCCTTACTTCTTTTTTCATCTAGTGGTTTTTTCTCTTTTGAGATTCAGAAATCAGATCCAAATTGGCAGCGCTAGATTTATTCAATCAATCAGGTGCCGTCCCTGAAGGAGGATCTCAACACTGTCTATCTCTCGCCCTTACTGTACATCTGTCAGGCTGATATTCTCCTTCATTAGAAAACATCTGGGAAATGGTTCGGCCCAGTCCCGTGTAGTCTATACTATGGGTCTAACTCCAATTGCTCATAACGTCCTGTTCTTATTTAGTTGTGTTCAATCAAGTCAAAAACTGTTTACTGCCGTGGTGTGGGGGGGGGGGTATTTAGGCCGCCTGGCTAATGCAGTCGCCGCGAACTGTGCAGGTTTTTTTTTTTGCCCCCGACAGAAAAAAAATCCCACACCTTACCGAGGATTGGAACCCGGTCTCCCGAAGGAGAATCCAGCGTTCTAGCCACTGGCCAGCCGCTCGTCTGTTAGCAAGTCAGTCCGTTGTATTTAGATTGTTGTTTGCTTTGTTAGCTTGCTTTGAACTCGAGTGTAGTCCATACGCGTGCTACTACTACTGGTAGTTGCTACTACTGGGGAATGCACGGGACTAATTTTTGCGAGAGGGTTAGTTTTCCCTAATACTAGCCCCCCCCCCCCCCCCTTTCAACCATCACCATCACCAACAGGTGAAGCCACTCCGACTTCTGACGTACTTGTAATTTACGTCCCCAAGTCAAGGAATAGAAGTCAACAGTTTAGTCCAATAGACCGGTGTAGGGTTGAGTCTGCTATCCTACCATCAACGCACCGGAAGTTTAATAGCGAACGCTCTTAATTTTACAACCATGTTGGCTTCTATTGTATTTAGATAACAACATATCTCAATTAGAAAATTAAGACGGTTTGCGCACACTTACACTGGTAAAGTCCAGGAAGAACTCAGTTTTCTCCAAGGCTTCTTCGAACAATTTCTCAACTAGAAGGAAAACAAATAACATGACAACAAAAATGTAATGACAGAATATAATAACAAAATATAATGACAAAATATAACCACAAAATATGTATTCGTCGCCTATGTTTTACCAGGGCCCATGAGGGAAGTCCACGGGGCAAAAGAAACAGAGAGAGAGAGAAAAAAACTCACGGAGACGAGAAGTAGAAACGGAAATGAATAGTGTGGGGAGACATGGCTAGAGTTGCAAGGGGTAGGGGGGATTAGGGTCTGTTGGTTGAGGGACTAGTCACCATTAGTGATGATTAGCAGCAGCAGCAGCAGCAGAAGCAGAAGAAGAAGAAGAAGAAGAAGAAGAAGAAGAAGAAGAAGAAGAAGAAGAAGAAGAAGAAGAAGAAGAAGAAGAAGAAGAAGAAGAAGAGGAAGAAGAAGACTATTCTTTTCATGCAGTGGTTCTCAACCTTTTTTTGGCCCATGCCCCCCCTTTACCATATGTTCAGAACGTCATTCCCCTCCCCTCGCCTTTTCGAATTTCCCCCCTATAAATCCCCCCCCCCCCCCCCCCCATCCTTACACAGTATACATAAAAATGGAAGCTAAATTTAATGACACTAGACATCTACATAAAACATGATTTGCGGGTCTACTTACGTTATAAAACGAACTTCATTAGGGCGAGAAGTACAGAACCGTAAAAAATAGAGGGAAAAACAATATCAAGTAACTGGTTCTTGTATTAATGTGATCTTGAAATAATCTTAATTCCCCCCCCCTGGAAACCCTAAAATTCCCCCCTGGGGGAGGGGGGGGATTGCCCACCGGTTGAGAACCACTGTTTTAATGAAACTGAATGTGTACAAGAGACACACGATCACACACTGAATACTTGGGAAACTCTGGAACTAATCCATGCACCTCCAAACCGTGTAATTAAAGTAAAGCATCACCTTCTACAGCATAAGTCTCGTATGATGCCAGCCCATATTGTTCACACCAATCGACACTCGATTGATGATGTTATCAATAGCATGCCGATCGCCGTTCAATTAATCAATCAATCAATCATGTGCCATTCCGATCGCCGTTACTTCCCATCTAACCTCCTGGTACCCACTTAGACTAGATCGATACGGGAACCAAGGTCATTGGAAGCATTTGATATTTTCCTTGACATGCTGGTGTGGTGGGAAATGAACAGGCGGACAGACTGACTGGGTCTGCACTGCTGGGTGGGGTACTGGTCCATGATAAGGCAGACGTGATCGAGGCCTTGTGGGATCGTGTATATGGTGCAGAAGAACAGATAGATCGTCACGACCTGGAGAGTATGGTGCTGCAGGGAACGAACAAACGAGCGAACAAACTTTATTCTCAAAAAGTTGAGAATCGGGCACGCAGGCCCGTCTGACATTCTGCCCTACTTCTCACTTTCCTTTCATACGTTATTTCAATCAACATCACTTATGAAGCTAATCTTAGACAACAAAGGAGCAATATGCATTAAAACGCATGGAAAATAATCAATAATACATGACTCATTAAGGTATATTTGACATGACCATTATAAATACCCAAGGAAGATGTAACGTGCCATGCATATGGAAATGTTTATTATTGTTGGGGTTTTGTTTTGATTTTTTTTTTTTCGTTTTAGGGTTGCATGCAGTCTGTGAGGATCTGTCCGACACTCAGGATTCCGAAGAAAGGTCAGACGGACACATAAACAGTCTGCTACTGATACCTTTAGTATTGTGATTCTTCGCTGGCTGTTGAAGATGAGGACGGAACATGTATGGGAATGTCCCGAGTGCTGTGATGTCGGTTCTTGACTCAACTCTCAAC
The DNA here is from genome assembly GCA_014155875.1 of Cepaea nemoralis. Taxonomy (NCBI): domain Eukaryota; kingdom Metazoa; phylum Mollusca; class Gastropoda; order Stylommatophora; family Helicidae; genus Cepaea; species Cepaea nemoralis. Next base: position 598,925 of record JACEFZ010007128.1, read on the forward strand.
TCAATCCAACATCAGGACATTCCAACACATGACTGCTGGGGTTGGTAGGGAAGCATGCTAGCCATTGCGTCACCATGGCCCCTCAAAACGGTATAACGGGAAAGCTGACGCCATGCGAGAAGATTCATCATCATGTGCCTTGCCGATAAGCATGGGCGGTCATGTTTCGTCATCTCACACGATGACCAGAGTCGCGAATCAGCTCAGTGTTCTTGTCTCGACCATACCACGTGGCCAAGCCCTCCAGGTATTTACTTCTCTGCCCTCTCCTTATTCTTTTCCCTTCGATCTTGCCAGTTATCGCCAAGTTCTCCATGGTATTCTTTGCATTCTCACCAAAAACCACATTTCCACAGATATCAGATGTTTTTTCAGCTTGTCTGCTCACTGTTCACGCTTCAAATCCATAGCAAAAAAAAAAAGAGAAGATTACTTCGATGGGGAAAAAAAAGTTACTTAATTAGTCGAGGTTCCAACTTCACGGCAACGGGTCATCCCCATTATGCTCCGTTCCCGTGCCAGTGAATATCACACAAAATGCGCCCCACTGTCCAATGTAAAAAGTGGAACAGAAAAAAAATGGGGGGGGGGGGGGGGGAAATGAAAGCCAAGAAAAGACTGAATCATTTCCCTTTAATCAAATGTACTCAAAATATTGTGGGGGGGGGGGGGGGGGGGGGGTTGCTCGCTCGCGTTAAACTCAAGCGTATTCCAAACACGCTACTTTTAGTAGCACTGGGCTGAATTTTTCGTGTGGATTAGCTTTCCCTATTACCAGTAACTCTCGCCATCGGGTGAACCCACTCTGACGATTTCACAGCTACTTGTAAAACTCGGTTTATGATTCTGTTTATGTAGGTTTCTACGCGTTATATCCAGCGGTATGAATATGTTTATAACTGTAGCTGTAAGGATATGTTATACGTGTAACGATGAGGATTTGGACGTGTAGCAAAAAGGATACGTTAGAAATGTAACTGTAAGGATATGTTATACGTGTTTCGATGAGGATTTAGACGTGTAGCAAAAAGGATACGTTAGAAATGTAACTGTAAGGATATGTTATACGTGTAGCAATGAGGATTTGGACGTGTAGCAAAAAGGATACGTTAGAAATGTAACTGTAAGGATATGTTATACGTGTAGCAATGAGGATTTGGACGTGTAGCAAAAAGGATACGTTAGAAATGTAACTGTAAGGATATGTTATACGTGTAGCAATGAGGATTTGGACGTGTAGCAAAAAGGCTACATTAGAAATGTAACTGTAAGGATATGTTATACGTGTTTCGATGAGGATTTAGACGTGTAGCAAAAAGGATACGTTAGAAATGTAACTGTAAGGATATGTTATACGTGTAGCAATGAGGATTTGGACGTGTAGCAAAAAGGATACGTTAGAAATGTAACTGTAAGGATATGTTATACGTGTAGCAATGAGGATTTGGACGTGTAGCCAAAAAGGATACGTTAGAAATGTAACTGTAAGGATATGTTATACGTGTAGCAATGAGGATTTGGACGTGTAGCAAAAAGGATACGTTAGAAATGTAACTGTAAGGATATGTTATACGTGTAGCAATGAGGATTTGGATGTGTAGCAAAAAGGATACGTTAGAAATGTAACTGTAAGGATATGTTATACGTGTAGCAATGAGGATTTGGATGTGTAGCAAAAAGGATACGTTAGAAATGTAACTGTAAGGATATGTTATACGTGTAGCAATGAGGATTTGGATGTGTAGCAAAAAGGATACGTTAGAAATGTAACTGTAAGGATATGTTATACGTGTAGCAATGAGGATTTGGACGTGTAGCAAAAAGGCTACATTAGAAATGTAACTGTAAGGATATGTTATACGTGTTTCGATGAGGATTTAGACGTGTAGCAAAAAGGATACGTTAGAAATGTAACTGTAAGGATATGTTATACGTGTAGCAATGAGGATTTGACGTGTAGCAAAAAGGATACGTTAGAAATGTAACTGTAAAGGATATGTTATACGTGTAGCAATGAGGATTTGGACGTGTAGCAAAAAGGATACGTTAGAAATGTAACTGTAAGGATATGTTATACGTGTAGCAATGAGGATTTGGATGTGTAGCAAAAAGGATACGTTAGAAATGTAACTGTAAGGATATGTTATACGTGTAGCAATGAGGATTTGGACGTGTAGCAAAAAAGATACGTTAGAAATGTAACTGTAAGAATATGTTATACGTGTAGCAATGAGGATTTGGACGTGTAGCAAAAAGGATACATTAGAAATGTAACTGTAAGGATATGTTATACGTGTAGCAATGAGGATTAGGATGTGTAGCAAAAAGGATACGTTAGAAATGTAACTGTAAGGATATGTTATACGTGTAGCGATGAGGATTTGGACGTGTAGCAAAAGGATACATTAGAAATGTAACTGTAAGGATATGTTATACGTGTAGCGATGAGGATTTAGACGTGTAGCAAAAGGATACATTAGAAATCTAACTGTAAGGATATGTTATACGTGTAGCAAGGCGCTATCAGCTTTTGGAGGCAACAAGTTCAAATCATAGCTTTCAATTATTATCTCATTTATTTAATGTATTATCTTCTCTATTGTGTCCTCTTATCTCTCTATTTTAATTTATTTTGGTCTCTGGGTGACAGTTAACACATATGGATGTATTGATAGCAGTGATGTTACACTTTTTGTCATTTTCAAGTTTTTGTGTGACTTGTATATGCCACCATCTTTAATTCATACATAATTCTAACATTTCACGTGCCAATTATGGACATGTCCCTATGTGAGAGGCGGGAAGTCTTCGATTCGGGGACTTTTTGCATCATCATCATCATCATCATCATCATCATCATCATCATCATCATCATCATCGTCGTCATCGTCGTCGTCGTCGTCGTCATCATCATCATCATCATCAGCATGGGACGCAGAGGTGTTTCCAAGGCACCAGGGCCGGGTTATATACTGGCCAAGACCTATTGACGCGTCCTCGTCGAGCGTCCTGGGCAACAGGTCCCTTCGGGGTCCTGGCTGAAGTCAGTAGGATCGCCGATTCCTCCAAAGTCGGAGAGTGTCTGCCTGTACGGCGAGGAACCACCAGTCTGCACACCAATAAGCCAGACATGGGACAACGGATACTCACGCAAACCTCAAGTCCTGAATGACATCACACTGATGTTGGACAACAGAATGCCTTCATCCGACATCCAGGACTTCGCGTTGGAGCTCAAGCCAACGAACACAAGCAAGCAAGCAAGCATCATCACCATCAGCAGCAGCAGCAGCACCACCACCACCATCACCACCACCACCACCATCATCATCATCATAATCATCATCATCGTCGTCGTCGTCGTCGCCGCCACCACCACCACCACCACCACCACCACCACCACCACCACCACCACCACCACCACCATTACCATCACCATTTTCATCTTCATCCCCATCCTCCTCATCATCCTCGTCCTGATCCTCCTCCTCATCCTCCTCATCCTCATCCTCTTCCTCCTCCTCATCATCATCATCCTCCTCCTCCTCCTCCTCATCATCATCAACATCATCATCCTCCTCCTCATCCTCATCATCATCATCATCATCCTTCTCATCCTCATCATAATCATCATCATCATCATCATCATCATCATCATCATCATCATTCTCATCCTCATCATAATCATCATCATCATCATCCTCATCATTCTCCTCATCATTCTCCTCATCCTCAATCCTCCATCCTCCATCATCATCATCCTTCTCCCCCTCATCATCCTCCTCATCCTCCATCATCATCCTCCTCCTCCTCCCTCATCATCCTCCTCCTCCCTCATCATCCTTCTCCTCCCTCATCATTCTCCCCCTCCCTCATCATCCTCCTCCTCCCTCATCATCCTACTTTTCCCTCCTCCTCCCCCCTCCTCCCCACTCCTCCTCCTCCTCATCCTCATCATCATCATAATCATCATCATCATCGAGTGCCTTGCCGGCTGATGTGGTCGATCATGCTTCTCCACAAATTGACATCTCCGACGGTATGGATCAATTCGTGTGTTGACTCCCTTCCGTGTCACGTCACAAGACTGTCAAGAACTCATTCATCCATCCAGTCTTCCTCTATCTCTCTTTCTACAAATCTTTCCGGTTGTCACAAAATGTTCCAGTTTTTATCTTCTCAGAACGTGGCCAAAAAAGCGATGACGGCCTCTTTCTGATGTTTGTGATAAGTTGTCTTTGCAGCTTAGCTTCCCTTAAATTGTCCAGATTGCCCATATTGGCTGTTCAATTAATTTTCAACTTTCTTCTATAAAACCACATCTCCAAGGCTTCCATGAATTTCTTCGCCTGTTAACTAATTGTCCCGGACTCGCAGCCGTGTGTTAAAACTAGGACAGCGACTTAATGCACAAAATGTTCTAAAATGAAGGCACTTCTGTCAAATTAAGAGACACGGTTCCTCGTTTAAAGTGCGTGCTGGTTGGACAAGCAGAAGGCAAGTGTGTCAGAGGCTACAGTGTTACATCTGAATGACAACATCAATAGGCGAGGCTGGGAAAAACATTCATGAATGCACCATGAAGTTGCAGGGTATTGGCTGCTCATTACAACTAGCATTCAATGCACAGATTGCATATGGGGATGATGATGATAATCGGAAAAAGAAAATACAAAGCTACATCATATGGCATGCAGTAAACTATGCGTTAATGCAGAATTACTTGACAACACAATTCTAAATCTAAATTACTTCTTTCTAGCTTAAATGTATACTCACACTTTAATGTTTCAAAAGCAAGCTCCGTTGTGCTGATTTCTTCCTGGTTATTTTCAATGTCCATCACCGACGCGACTTCTCTGGTATTCTCAGTGGTTCTGATGGGGTTCGCGCGAGCCACATCATCCTTCTGCACATAATCTATAATGTTGGCAGCCCTCATAAACATCTGGTGTGTATATAAGCAGGGTTCTACGTGGAATAATTTGCGCACCGCTTCCTCATTGCTGCTGCCGTGGTTTTTGTAACTTGTACATGGCGTCGAAAGTGCTTTCAACAACTTCTGCGGACCACTTTTGTTACCGGACTGTCCTTGTGTTCCCTCTGTATCGTTAAGGTTATGACTTTCACCTTCGATATCAGATCTAGAGCTTCGCTTGTGAAGAAGGTATTCTAGGGTCGTTGTTGATGTAGGCAAAGATACCGAAGCGGCTTCGGGAAATGCAGATCTCTTAGACATATCTTCATCTGGGTGAAAAGCGTCTTTCTTACGAGCAAACACGTTGGGTAGGCTCTTCAGGTACTTGATGCCGCTCATGCGAATCCTCGACTCACCTCGCGAGGCATCACCTGTCACTGAATCCAGCTTCGTACCATAACTGAGCTGGTACTTTACCGAGCTGCTGGTCCTGGGTGCACTGCTGCTGCTGTAGTTGGCACTGTTAATACTTTCATTGATGTACTTCAAGTGGCTTTCCTTAAAGACAGGCGGAAGCTTGAGCGCTGTATACAGGGATGAGTCGGCAGTAAGCGACATGGCTGACATTGGTCTTCTTTAGACTTGATTATCTGCACAGATGAAAAAAGTGACTATAACGGGCATGTACGTATAAAAAGATAATCACGTCAAAGTTATTCTGCCACTCGAGAAGTTCTAGCATCCGTTATTCTAGCGTCCGGCACATAAATTATTATGACTTCTGGTTCCCAACATGGCGGTTAGACATTGAACCGTTAAGACCTCTGGCGTGTTTATGCTTGTGGCTACGGTTTGCATTCACATTTTCCTCATGTTGGACTGGTAGTACATGGTTCCGTCGCCCTGCTACTGAGTGAGTGAGTGGGGGACACTGTGAGCTGTGAAATTCGTGTGGAATGCCTTTATATATGTCCGCTGTTGTTTGCACAGTGAACTGCATGTTCGATTGTTCGGAACAGTGGCCGGCTGTCGCTGAATTGACTGCTTTGCCTTTTTGGGTTCGAGTGCATTTTTCAGGAGATTCCTGGGAGTCGTCGCTGGAGCTACGGAGTTCGTACTTTGTCCGGCGCTTTCGGTGGGTCGCCCTGCGGAAAGAGACCGAGCCATGTGTGATAAAACCCGGGTCAATTAAATCTTTCTGGTGACTGCCGCTTCCATCGACGATGAACTGTATTTTTCGTGGAGGAATTTTGTGTTGGCATTCTGGCGGCGGCATTATGCACAGATGTCAGGTCTTAGTAAGATATGAATGAGCTACCGTATGACAGTAGACGGTACTACCTGCTTTCTGTTAGCGCCGAACGTTGGGCGGCGCTTACCAAACCCGACACCCCACATTGTGCCAACGGCTTCGGGCGGAAGAGCGCAATTGGGAGGGTACAAACCTTATCCTAGTGAGAGGAAATGCAACCTAAAGACAAAATGTTATGGCAGGGCAGACCAGGAACTAAGCTTTGGTTGGCAGCTGGTCTATGATCGAAGCTCCGACAGGCGGACAGTTAGAGCATTGCTTTGCTGATCCGGCAGCTTTTGCAGCTTGTCTTGTTCCAGACATATAGGTGTTACCTTTCCTCTGGAGTGAACTAGGCAGGCCGAGAGAGGGATTATGCTGCAAGGGCAACACATGATCTCTAGAATTCAGCCCGCACTGTGTGTTATGGAGAAGGCAACGCGTAGTCTCTACAATTCAACAAGGGCTTTGTGCTATGGAGAGGGCAACACATGGTCTCTACAATTCAGTCAGGGCTTTGTGCTATAGATTGGGCAACACATGGTCTCTATAATTCAGTCAGGGCTTTGTGCTGTGGAGAGTGCAACACATGGTCTCTACAATTCAGCCCCGGCTTTGTGCTATGAAGAGGTCAACACATGGTCTCTATAATTCAGTCAGGGCTTTGTGCTATAGATTGGGCAACACATGGTCTCTATAATTCAGCCCCGGCTTTGTGCTATGGAGAGGGCAACACATGGTCTCTATAATTCAGTCAGGGCTTTGTGCTATAGATTGGGCAACACATGGTCTCTATAATTCAGTCAGGGCTTTGTGCTATAGAGAGGGCAACACATGGTCTCTATAATTCAGTCAGGGCTTTCTGCTATGGAGAGGGCAACACATGGTCTCTATAATTCAGCCGCGGCTTTGTGCTGTGGAGAGGGCAACACATGGTCTCTATAATTCACTCAGGGCTTTGTGCTATAGATTGGGCAACACATGGTCTCTATAATTCAGTCAGGGCTTTGTGCTGTGGAGAGGGCAACACATGGTCTCTACAATTCAGCCCCGGCTTTGTGCTATGGAGAGGGCAACACATGGTCTCTATAATTCAGTCAGGGCTTTGTGCTATAGATTGGGCAACACATGGTCTCTATAATTCAGCCCCGGTTTTGTGCTATGGAGAGGGCAACACATGGTCTCTATAATTCAGTCAGGACTTTGTGCTCTAGATTGGGCAACACATGGTCTCTATAATTCAGCCCCGGTTTTGTGCTATGGAGAGGGCAACACATGGTCTCTATAATTCAGTCAGGGCTTTGTGCTATAGATTGGGCAACACATGGTCTCTATAATTCAGTCAGGGCTTTGTGCTATAGATTGTGCAACACATGGTCTCTATAATTCAGTCAGGGCTTTGTGCTGTGGAGAGGGCAACACATGGTCTCTACAATTCAGCCCCGGCTTTGTGCTATGGAGAGGGCAACACATGGTCTCTATAATTCAGTCAGGGCTTTGTGCTATAGATTGGGCAACACATGGTCTCTATAATTCAGCCCCGGCTTTGTGCCATGGAGAGGGCAACACATGGTCTCTATAATTCAGTCAGGGCTTTGTGCTATAGATTGGGCAACACATGGTCTCTATAATTCAGCCCCGGCTTTGTGCTATGGAGAGGGCAACACATGGTCTCTATAATTCAGCCCCGGCTTTGTGCTATGGAGAGGGCAACACATGGTCTCTATAATTCAGCCAGGGCTTTGTGCTATGGAGAGGGCAACACATGGTCTCTATAATTCAGCCCCGGCTTTGTGCTATGGAGAGGGCAACACATGGTCTCTATAATTCAGTCAGGGCTTTGTGCTATAGATTGGGCAACACATGGTCTCTATAATTCAGCCCCGGCTTTGTGCTATGGAGAGGGCAACACATGGTCTCTATAATTCAGTCAGGGCTTTGTGCTATAGATTGGGCAACACATGGTCTCTATAATTCAGCCCCGGCTTTGTGCTATGGAGAGGGCAACACATGGTCTCTATAATTCAGCCCCGGCTTTGTGCTATGGAGAGGGCAACACATGGTCTCTATAATTCAGCCAGGGTTTTGTGCTATGGAGAGGGCAACACATGGTCTCTATAATTCAGCCCCGGCTTTGTGCTATGGAGAGGGCAACACATGGTCTCTATAATTCAGCCCCGACTTTGTGCTGTGGAGAGGGCAACGCGTAGTCTCTACAATTCAGCCGCGGCTGTATGCTATAGACAGCATAATTCCTGGAAATTGAAGCAGTTAATGACATACACGACCATTGACACAGAACATTTCAGACATCCATGGTATGAAAATACTCGAGGCAAACGGTCTCGAGAAGGATCGAGAATGTCCCCGGTGGGTTGAAGTGAGAGCAAGGTTGTACCAAGGACTCGCAGCGTGATGATGAGAGAAGTTCCTATAAGACAAAGTGACGGTCGATAGAGACGAAGGTGGATACAAGATATTCAAGAAACTTCGAATATGCTGATGTGTGGAAAATGGCGCAGCTTCGAGTCTTTCGCGTGGGCTTCGGTGTTACGCGAGGATATAAGTAAAAATAAAGGATGGTTTTACACACTTTAGGCGCATTGAGCTACGGAACTATATTTTCGTAGACCACTCGGCACTCGGTGGTTAATGTGGCCAGTCCCACACCGGTTGCCTTTACTTTCCAAGACATTTCTTGGTACCCATTTCTGGGTAGAACCGGGGGTATATGTCAATTTTGTTTTAATCCACCTGATGCGGATTCGAACCCATGACCTGGCCAACGGGCCAGCAGGTAAGCATCTAGCTACTACTCTACCACGGCTCCCCGCGAAGACATGTTATATGGTATTATGTCATTATGGCATTTTGGAGATGCTGCTCATGTTTGTCTTGGACGAACGGTACACGAGAAGTAAAGTAGAGTACAGTCCCATTTACTCGCCTTAACCGGCAATAGGTACCGTTGTTAGAACTACATTTGTGTAGACCAGCCGGTACTGCTGGGTCACGTGGTCAGTCTCACGTCTGCCAACATCACATCCCAAGACGTTTCCTGGTTGCAATTTTAGACGGGGTCAAACCTGGGAGTCAAGGTCAATTAAACAATTTGGAATCTGCCCAATGCGGGTCGAACTTATGGCTACCGAGACGGCTGGCGAATGCCTAGCTACTACGCTAAACACGGAACCCGCGTTAGGGGTAATCTGGGTAGATAGGCGCTGTCATGGAGCGATGGATGGGGTAGGTCTCTGGACCACATGTAGCTGGAGGCGTGTTCCGTGCTAAGTGGATTTTAGCGTCTCGTAGCGAATAACGTTATACGGAACAAGTGAACTCAGCTAACTAACACCTATTTAAGCGATGGTGTGCCCACGTTTATTCTTGTTAACCACGTTTAGGACTAATGTGTGTGTGAAATAGCTAGGTGATGCTACTGATGTCGATGTGCGGTAGTCGGACTGGGATGATATATCGATATTCCACAATTTAATGTCTGTTTATTTTGTACAACTCTGTGTCGAAGGGGTTGCGAACACAATTCGTAATCCTGCATACAGCGTTCGAAACAACTGCGGGTAATTTGGCAGCAGACCGCCTTACGTTAGTCTGCATTCAATAAAATGAGAGCCTGTCGTTCGGAAAGTAATGGCAAACTACAGAACGTAAACTTGCCGAGAAATCACAAACTGCCAAAGGATGCTGGGGTTGACTGCGACATCCTGTAAAGGATACGCAACTTGATTATTGAAATCGTGTACAATCGTCTCAAATGTACTGCGTTGCCATGTCAGTGTTTATTGTGTTATCATCAACAAGTGCACTGTTTCGTCAAGTCTGTGGCCAAGTACAAACCGACTTCAACGAGCATTAATTTTGGTTTCGTTTCCCAAATCTTTGACTGTCCCCAGTCTACCTACAAGGCAGCATGTTTGTGTATCACTTCAACTGGTGTCTATCCCTCGACCTGTCCAACACGGCTACCATTAGCTGCGCTACCGTCAGCATAGCTCTAAAGAGTCACTGGGACACGCGATCCTCTCTACTACTACAAGGCTGGTACACAGATGGTTTTTGGCAATATTAAACGGTGGTTTAAAAAGAACAGCGACTGAAGACATGATTCATTGAAAAAGAGCCAGGGGTCGTTCAGCACAAAGATGGACGCAGAACATTGCAGACACCTTAGAGATGAATGTACATGAGGCAGAAGAACTGGCAAAGGCAAAGGTTCGACAATCTATTCAGAAGGGGCCATGATGAGACCGATGGTCTGCAAAGGACACACTACACAATGACGATGAGATACCGTTATTCATCCAGTAGCATGTCCTTTGCAGAACCTCGCTCCCATAACAACCTTCCGGAAAACCTCTCGATCATAAGCAAGATGTCCCGCGTCCGATACACCCATCTGGAGATCATCCGCCACATCCTGCACCCATCTTCTCTTTGACCTTCCTCTTCCTCTCTTCCCAGACATATAACCCTCCATTATTGTTCTCTCCAAACTTCGTTACGTTTCGAGTGACCAAAATATTTATATTTTCTGCACCCATCTTCTCTTTGGCCTACCTCTTTTTCTCTTCTTGGGCATATACCCCTCAATTATTGTTCTCTCCAAACTTTCATGATGTTTCGAGTGATCAAAATATTTTAATTTTCTTTGTTTTATCGTCTTTAGTAGCCAACATTCTTCAATATTCACTTCTTGTCATGTGGATTCATTTGTTCTTTTCTGTATCCAAGATATTCTAAGAACCCGTCTATACATTTATATTCAAAAGCCTTTGACACTGTGTCACATGCCTGTGTTCAGTGGCATTAAGGTGAGTGGCCGTACAATATAAACAGTTCACGAGGTGAAAGGGCATTCACCGGAAAGAAAATATAAGGAGATAAACGGGGTTGGGTGTAAGGTAGAGGGGCTGCAAGAAGAGGCAGACAGTTGGAGCAGTGAGGTGGTGTTTGTGTGGATCATTGTGAGGGGGCATAGAATTGTTTAAAAAGACAGGGACAAAGATTGACGGGGCAGTTGATGTTTGGACTCCGAGCTGAGAGGGAGTTGAGTGTAGACCAGACCAGGAGAAGGTCGTGGTCTGATAAAGTGAAGAATTGTGACGGAGTTTGGAAGATAACTCCGCACTGTGGGTTCCAGGGATAGTGAGTGGAATTCGAGACCCATAGTGGGTTACTTTGAGTCGGGCCTAGAGAGAGGCTAGTATACCTGTCGTGTGGGACGAGATTTTAGTAGCCTTGAGAGGCAGTGTTATTCGACGTGTTCCATTGGGATGGAGATATATTCTTAGAGAATTATTGTTCCTGGATTTATATGTTACATGTGTCTGTGTTAATTCAGAATTAAAGGAATATTATGTGCGCAAATTAACGCTTGTTCACTGACTGGTGTTTGGTGGTGATGCATCTTGATTAATCTGTTGTTCAACATCACATTGTTACAAGGACATACCCTAGACACAACCATAGCCACTCTATCTGTCACTTAGTCAACATTCACTTTGTGACAGAGAAGATTTCTGGGAGGCTTCGTCGATTAGAGAGAACACTAACATCAGAGACATTAGTCGGATGCCCAATTACAACAACAATAATGAGAGCTCTCCTGTCAAGAATAAACACCATTTTCAGTAGACAAGCGCATTTCAAAAGTGTCAGAGAATTAATACAGAGTCCACGAGAAACCAGGTAAAAATATCATTTCTCACTCGGAGTGGGGAGAGTAGACGGGGAAAGTGTGTCCACGATATAAACACTGGGGTTTCTCCTGTGCGGGAATTGGCTAGCAGAGAGTTCACGAAAGGCCACCACAGGTAAAACCATTGCCCACCCTGAGAGGGAGAGGGGACAGCGGGGTTTATTCACAGTACACAGACAAGGTTCGCGCTGCTGAGAGAGTCGTCTGGCGGACAGCAGGCGAAAAAGTCGGCGCTGTTTAGAACAGGGTGTTCACGAAAAATAGACAGGCGCCAAAGGTGAAGGTCAGGTGAACTTGTGCACAGCGAGTGTGTGTGTTTACGGCGTCTTCAGAGTTCGGTGCAGATAATAAGATGGAAAGGGGCGCCAGTGGAGTTACGAGGGTAATTCATGGTTAAAAACTCGCCAGGAGGAGGGGAGTTATAGGAGGAAAGTGTGGGGAACACACAAAGGTGACAATCGTTGCTTCACAGAAAAGGAAAAGTTTCTACACGGAGTATTGTGATAAAGAGAAACAGAGATGACCTTGTGAGTCAAGGCCGAGAACCAGGGAATTTGACGGAAAAATTTCCACGGAGAATAACACGTTGGGTTTCTACTGAAACTACGATTCACGTTTAACGTCTTTGTGTGTGTGTGTCATCATCGGCAAACAAACCACAACAGTCATTCAGGTGCCGTCTTCGCAAATATGAGCGCATTTTTTCAAAGAAAAAAGACTTGCGAAGCGGATTTAAAGCGCGTGATCATTTTCTGCTATTCGTTGGTTTAACCGGGTCAGCAACAGTGAAACCATACCATCACTTCAAAGCGACAGTGACTACGCAGATAAACATTCATTGATTTTAAAGGTATTTTCGGCTCCCCAAAACGCAACGAAAACCCAATATTTCTGGCAAAACAAGAGCGTTCACATACATTATACAATCACAGGCCAACTCTACAGGGAGGGATTACAAAAACGTTACGGACTGTGTAGAGACAAGGCGTTGGGATAATTATCATCATCTTCAACTTTTACGACAGTCGAAAATCGTGTCACCACGTCAACAAAAAGTGACAACGCATCAGAACTTTAATTCATTGTGGGAAGCTAACGTCGTAATCTTTTCAAAACAGTAACCGACAAACATTTCCAGGCGATTTTCGGAGACTATTGAAAACAAATTAAGGACTTTTTAAGATTCTACCATCGCATTGGTGTCGGCAACCCTTGTTTGCTTCTGTTGTTCTCATCGTCCTAAGTATTGTTGTTGTTGTGCGTTACGTAAATATTTGTATGTGGTCCAGTGGTCGTAATAAGTAGGATATTTTTGCTTTATTTCTCGAAATGCGGGAGACAGAGCAAAGGTGAAGTTTCTAGGTGCACATTGTATTGGTTGAGAGACAGCTGACGAGTCAGTTTGTTTTGTGCTGTGGCATTGGGTCGTCTCGACATTATACATGGTGTCCAAGTGTCTACGTCAGATCTATGTACATTATTCATTTTATCTTTGTTCTTTTTACTGTTTTCTCTTTACTGTTACATATAATATTTGAGTTCTTTGGATATATGGTATTGTTGTAATGCTTATGTTAATACATCTTCTATCTAGATGGTATTTGTCAGTTTATATTATGCGCACGGTATGGTCTTTCATGGGCATGTTTATGTCAGTGGTTTTTATTTCTATGTAATCATCCGTCTGCGTTTCACCGGCCTATGCGTCTAGCGTTTAATAGTTCGCAGTTAGTGTGTATCATCCATTTGTGTATGTATATGTATGTTTACAACTATTTCCAGGAATTGTTCTACAGTTATTTGATATATATATATATATATATATATATATATATATATATATATATATATATATATATATATATATATATATATAGGAGGGAGTATAGTTATAATCCCCCCTCACTACCTAGTGCTTATAGAGTGACTGGGTGAGTACAGAGTGATATTGTAGCACTACGGATTTACGTACACAGGGAGTGCTGGTGTACTTAGGGAAGTGACACAAAGACTAACAGCAGAGTCTTCACATTTATAGTTGGCTGACAGACAGCAACGTGTCCACAAGTACAAGATGCCTACTTTAATGGAATATATTGAAGCAGGGGAACGAATAGGCCTGAAAGGTAAAAAGTTACAGGAGTACGCAGAAGCGAAAGAACAAAAGCAGACGGAAAGAGAGGAGAGGCATAATGAACGCGAGGCAAAGCGTCTACAGGAAGAGAAAGAGACGCAAGTAAAACTAGCTGAAATAGAAAACAAGCGTCTACAGGAAGTAAAGTTAGCTGAAATGGAAAACAAGCGTCTACAGGAAGAGAAAGAGACACAAGTAAAACTAGCTGAAATAGAAAACAAGCGTCTACAGGAAGAGAAAGAGACACAAATGAAAATGGAAATTGAGAAAGAGAAGATCAAGTGTCAGATGCAAACTGAAATCGAGTTAAGAAAACTAGAACTATCTTCGAAAGGTCAAAGTGAGGAAAGCAGAAAACCTTCGCAGTCGTCACAGAGATTAAAACTGCCATTTTTTACGGACCGAGACAACTTGGATTCCTATTTGTCGAGATTCGAAGCATCAGTGAAGGTATTAGGCATCCCAGAAAGCGAGTACGCAATTAGACTGGGCGAGTATTTAACGGGTAAGGCCCTAGAAACAATGTTTAATTTACCTGTAGAAGAAAGGAACAACTACACTATCTTACGTCAACGTTTGCTGACAAAGTTCCAACTAACTGAGCATGGATATAGAACAAAGTTTAGACAGTTATGGCCAGAGACAAATCAAGATTTCACAGATTTTGTTAACACATGTAAAGAATACATTTAATAAGTGGATGGAGCTTGCAGAGGTAGGAAAAGATTTTAATAAATTAGTGGATTTAGTGTTAAGAGACAAAGTGTTATCATCATGCAATACAAACTTAGTAGCTTTCTTTGAGGAACGTAAGCCAAAGGACATAGACACAATGTCTCAGTTAGGGCAAAACTATATGACTGCACATCCTAACAGTTCTATTGGGAAACTAATGAGTGAGGAAATAGTCTGTGCAGCGTACACTAAACAGGACCAGAATCCAGTCATCAGACCAAGGGCGAAAAGTGTGGATGCAGCACAGAAAGGTGAGCAGCAAGAACTTCAAGATAATGGTTTCCGAGGAAACAATGTTGGTAGAGTAGGACGGTACCCATATAGAAGAGGGAACTTCCAGAGACGTCCAAATTATGCCGGATGCTGGAATTGTGGGAGCTGGAGACACAAAATGGCAGATTGTGATGCACAACCATCAGATGGACCAACGAACAACAGTAAAAGGGAGATCACTTGTTTCAAATGTGGAAGGAACGGGCATGTCAGTCATCAATGTAGGATGAGAGAAACAGAGCACTCAAATGCAGCACAAGTAATTGAGACGCTGAACAATGAAGATTGTAGTGGGTGCAAACCTCTTTTTGAAAAAGATGGTCAGCCAGTCTTAATATGTGGTCACACAGTTAAAGCAGGATCAGCAGTGCATGAAGGAGGAAGTCTGAAGATGCATCATGGGTTTGTTAATGATAGGCCAGCGTTAACAATTAGGGATTCCGGATGTACGTCCATCGGGGTGAGAAAGAGTTTAGTGCAACCCTCGGATTATACAGGAAAAAAGATTAGATCCATAACATTTAATGGGACAGTAGAATACTACCCAATAGCCGTGATAACAGTAAAAACACCATACATAACAGGAAGAGTGACAGCATGTGTTTTAGACTCACCAGTGGCAGATCTCATCATAGGAAATGTTATAGGAGTTAAAGAGTGTACAGAAGAGGAAGTAGTTTATTGGGACCAAAAATATAGTGTAAGCAGTAATGAGGTAGTTACCACAAGAGAACCCAAATTAGAGAGTATAGCTGAGGTAGAAGAGGCACTTGAAGTAGACACAGGAACTCAGGACAAGGATAGTACAGCTGAGCAGATGAGAATGGATCCCAAATATAGTGCTAGTGGCTCCCAGAGACAAGATACTACTCTGAACAAATGTTCACATGGGTGTAGGAGAGTAGAACATAGGCAGTCAAAGAAAGGTAGATGGTGCTTCGAGAGGAAGAACAATATTCTCACTCGCCGCTTTTCAGATGGCGGAACTGCATGTGGGCAAGTAGTATTACCGCTAACACATAGAGACCGATATACTAGAGGGGGCACATAGGACTAAGGCGGAAGTACCATAGAGCAGGATGCCAGGTATATTGGCCAGGATTCAATAAAGAGGTCAGGGTAAACAGAGACGCAAGTGTAACGGTGCAATATGCAGATAGGAAAGTTGAGTCAGGTCAAAAGGGTGTTCGCGACATTACTGACCTAGGGATAGCAAACAGATGTTGTAATTGTAGAGGTACCATGAGTCATGGGTACATGAAAGGTAGACACAGCATCGACAGGAATCAGAGGTGGGTTGATGCAAGAAAAGAACCACCTGATATAGGGTCGGTACACAAATAGCTTGTGTCTTCTTAAAGATATTAATAGACCTGTGGGTACATAAGTATAATGCTTTTCTATGATGTATTATTATTATTATGTGATGTATTAGTTCATGCATGGATACAAAAGATAGAAAGATGGTTGTATTTATGTGTGGGGAATATGGGAGTTTACTATGAGTATTTGATATATTATTAAGTGTGGTAGCTAGAGTAAGTTGGATTTATACTAACGACTACCCAGGCAATGTGTCTGGGTCACATATTTGATAAGTATGAGTCTCCCAACATTTGAAAACGATGTTTTCTTTTGAGGGTGGGGTAGTGTCACATGCCTGTGTTCAGTGGCATTAAGGTGAGTGGCCGTACAATATAAACAGTTCACGAGGTGAAAGGGCATTCACCGGAAAGAAAATATAAGGAGATAAACGGGGTTGGGTGTAAGGTAGAGGGGCTGCAAGAAGAGGCAGACAGTTGGAGCAGTGAGGTGGTGTTTGTGTGGATCATTGTGAGGGGGCATAGAATTGTTTAAAAAGACAGGGACAAAGATTGACGGGGCAGTTGATGTTTGGACTCCGAGCTGAGAGGGAGTTGAGTGTAGACCAGACCAGGAGAAGGTCGTGGTCTGATAAAGTGAAGAATTGTGACGGAGTTGGAAGATAACTCCGCACTGTGGGTTCCAGGGATAGTGAGTGGAATTCGAGACCCAGAGTGGGTTACTTTGAGTCGGGCCTAGAGAGAGGCTAGTATACCTGTCGTGTGGGACAAGATTTTAGTAGCCTTGAGAGGCAGTGTTATTCGACGTGTTCCATTGGGATGGAGATATATTCTTAGAGAATTATTGTTCCTGGATTTATATGTTACATGTGTCTGTGTTAATTCAGAATTAAAGGAATATTATGTGCGCAAATTAACGCTTGTTCACTGACTGGTGTTTGGTGGTGATGCATCTTGATTAATCTGTTGTTCAACATCACATTGTTACAAGGACATACCCTAGACACAACCATAGCCACTCTATCTGTCACTTAGTCAACATTCACTTTGCGACACACTGTTCAGTTTGTTTAGTAAATGTCCAGGTCTCAGATGCGTATGTTGCAATGGGAAAGATGCATGCTCTTAAACATTTAACTTTTGTAGTAGTATCTGTCCTCCTCCACAATTTATTCAGTTGTTTTAGTTTCTGAGAGAAATAGATATTCGTCCTTTAATTTCTGTCATTGTGTCACCATTGTTGGCAATTAATTAATGACCAAAGATATTTGAAAATTTTCACCACCTCCAATTTTTCCTAATTAACATATATGTCTCTCTCCATATCAGTTTTATCTGTATACATTATCTTTGTTTTTGCTATGTTAAGATATAAGTTGTGATTTTCACTATTCTTTTGGATTGAGGTTATTAGTTTTTCTATACCATTTATGTGATGTGGATAGTAATACTGTATCATCAGCATATCAAATCTCTGGTATGTCATGACCACCGATATTTAGGGCATCACATTGCTCTCTGTTTATATCATCTCTAAAATTTCACATTATATTGTCGGCGTACAGGTAAAACAAATAGGGGGGTCAGTTCACTGCGATGGACTCATTGCTTGATGTCAAACCAATATGATGTCTCGCCATATATTCTAACCGCTGCTTGTTGTTCTAGATAAAGCGTTTTTATGAGTTGCACTACGCGTGATACGGCTCCGTGGCGAAAGGGTTACAGGCACAGTTCTTACCCGCGGTCGAAACACAGCTGGATGAGATTTGGCAGCAGACCGCCTTGAGTTGGTTTTTTCTGAAAATGGTATGCGTACCGGTCGTTCAGAAATAAATGGCAAACTACTGAACGTAAATTTGCCAAGAAATCACGAACAATAAAAAAAATGCTGAGTTTGACTGCGAAGTCCTGTAAAAGATATACAACTAACTTTAACTACATGTGATGGAAAGCCCGTGTTCCTCATGATTTCCCAAAGTTTCTGACGTAGTACACAGTAAATGCCTTTGAATAATCCACAAAACATGAGATTAGATTTACATTAAATTATCTCTATTATTAAACGCATGATGGGAATGTGATCTCTTGGTGGTGGATGGAGTGTGAGAGCTGCCGACAGATTGTTGTTGGTTATGGTCTGCACTCTGCGGCGATAGGCAGATGATTTCATCAATAGAGATAATGGCTGTGGCCACCGACTAGAGTACTACAGTCACTGTCCAGAGGGAAAGCAACGGCAAAATACCTTCTGAAAAATTTGCCAAGAAACCTACAACCACGAAAGAAAATATAATAAGAAATTGCATACCCTAGATTCAGTTATTTCCTGCCCTGGATTCGATAACAATACTGTTAACAATGATGAGAACTCAATCTTAGATGGCCCAGGCCTGGGTCAAATGACAAGAAGGACTCCATATTGTCACGGCATCATGAAAATAGGTAAACAGATACACAATCTATGTCCTACAACATTACCAAGAAATATCCAGAACAAAAAGTAATGACGTCATCATTGGTGGTCATAGATTTCCAGCAGCCTAATGCCCTCGTGAAACATTCTGTCGTTGAGTTGAGTTGAGTTAAGAACCGCCATCACTACACTCTGGACATTTCCATATGTGCTCCGTCTCCTCATTCAACAGCCAGCGAAGAATCATACCACTAATCGTTCCCACCGCTATCTGATTTAAAGTTCTCCTGGTCTTCCCTCTCAGTTTTCAGATTCTTCCAGAACTCCTACCGATCCCCCGAAATCTCCGTCATTCCACATAAGGGGTCTCACCCTGTTCCCCCGCCTTCTCCATCTGGTCCCACAAATGAATGACTACCTTCTCCTGGTCCATAAGCAATCTACCACCAAGAGGTGCATTACCTGCCAGCCCATCAGCCTGTTCATTCCCCCGTACCCCCGCATGGCCAGGGCAAAATATCCATACAATTCTCACAATCTGTGAACTCTGAAGCGACGAGAGCCATTGCACACGGAACATTCCTTTCTCCATCTTACTAAGCATACTCCTTGAATCCGTAATGAATACAATGTGGTACAGTAGTCTTCTCTAACCAACGGAATGCCGCTGTTACTGCTTCCACTCCATTCTCATGCTGGAGGTCGTAGTCTCATATGCCAGACTCTCCTTTTTCAAGACTTGTCCATTAGCCTTCGCAATGAAACCCCAACCACTACGTCTGTTTCTCACCACTCACCCATCGGTGTAGATGACTATCCCCTTGATGTGTGTTACTCTGGATCAGTTGTTGCACTTCAAGCTCAGCGCGGCCCGCTGCCCATTCTCTGCACTCACGACCCAGTGTTACTATTACATTGTGCCAGTCCATCATGTCTTCCGGAGCTTCAACCCACACTTTTTCACGATTGATGGTCTCCAGATCACACACCTGACGTATAGATATTTCAGCCTATGCCATCCAGAACCTGCCTTGTCTTAGATTGATTGATTGATTGATTTAGGAACCGACATCACAGCATTCGGGGCATTCCCATAAGCGCTCCGTCCCCGTCCTAAGAAGCCAGCGAAGAGTTCCAACCCCAATAGTACCAGTAGCAATCTGATTTTATGTGCGTCTCGCCTTTCCTCAAAGCGTCGAGCATCGGTCAGATCGCCTCGTCACTCCTCGCTGTCGCATTCTTGCCAGACCATGGTGATCCATTTTCTCCTCCGAGGTGTACACGTGCTCACACAAGCCGCAAACACGTCTACCTTATCATGCATCAATACTCCACCAAGTTTTGCAGAGCCAGCCAATTTGCCTGCCTGTTCATTCCCCAGCACACCAGCATACCCCGGAGAGAAGATCCAGGCGAAGCAAGCCACTCTGCACGAAGCTTGCCTGTCCTCACCCTACTCAGCAGCTTTCAGAGTCAGTTATAATCACGATGTGTGTGTATGTATCGTATTCTCCATCCAGCGGAACGCTGCACTGACTGCCTCCACCTCCATTCTTAAGCTAGATGTTGTGGTATCATATACCAGGCTCTCCTGCACCAAACGTCGACCATTAGCCTTTGCCAAGAAACCCCAGGCACGTCTACTATCTCTCAACACCGAACCATCTGTGTAGATAATCACATCACCCGGGCGAGCATTATCCTGAATTAGTTGCTGGATTTCCACTTCCGTGGACCCTGCTGACCACTCCCTGCACTCCCGGCTCAATGTGATTATAACTCTGCACACCGGGAAGGTTAACCCGGTCAACAAATGCCCGCAGAAGTCGGATGTGTCGGCCTAACGGCGCAAGAACGCAGCTCTGCTGTAAACAGGCACAACGCAGTCACATCCGGAACAAAAATCCGGATGAACGCAGAAGAAGAAGATAACTCTGCACAAGTCTAACTGCTCCGCTGGCACTCTGACCCACTCCTCTCCACGCCTTATGTTCTCCAAGATGCACACCTGTCTGATTGTATCCTCCGCCTGAGCCATCTATTATTATTATTTCCCTCTTATCAGTCGCTGGCCCTTAACTGTGTCCAGCGCCTCATGCAACGGGTGATCTGTGTCAGCAGCTACTCTGAGGTATGCCTTCGCCTGCATCACCTTGAGCCTACCAGCAACAGTCGGCAAACCAAGGATGTACCGCATACACATCACTGGGGTGTCTCTGGTGCATCCCAGAATGACCCGCATAGCCTCGTTCTGTATGCGCTCCAATCTCACCAGCTGACTCCTGGGCTATTTTCTCCCTATCTCTCCTCTGCCTATACGCAAGAATAATATCTGAAAATGTTAGTATCCTTCCAACCCCTGGTGCTTTTAGGTTTGCAATTTTGCTCGTATACACGTTAAAGAGCACCGGTGAGATTGCGGATCCCTGTGGCAGTCCCGCGGTTAAAATATGTGGCTCTGAGGTCCATGCACCCAGACGGAGAGCAATCCGATGAGAATGCAGGACGGCCGCTATCCAGTTCACCTATCAGGGATTGACCCCCTTCTCCATCAGTGCGGTCATCAAAATATCATATCGATCTCTGTTGTACGCATGCCTCGTCTTAGTCTTCATGCAGGGGGTGATCCCTATCTGTAGCAACTCTCGGGTACCATTTGGCCCGAAGGACCCCATGCCTATCAGTCACTGTTGGTAGCGCCAAGATATGCAGCATGCATTATTATTGGTGTGTCCTTTGTGCACCCCAAGATTACCCGCATGGCAGTATTCTGTATGCGCTCCAACATTACAAGCTGGCTCTTTGATACTGTCAGCAGCCCCAAACCATACTCAATGACAGAAATTATTAACTGCTGAAAGAGCCTATAAAGCATTCTCTGATTTGCCCCGGTTGCTGCCATCGCCCTCAATGCATTAAGTCCCCTAACAACCTTCACCATCAAAGCCTCCACATGATCCTTAAAAGACAAACATCTGTCAAAGGTGATACCCAAGTACTTCAATTTACTCTCTCTCTCTCTCTCTCTCTCTCTCTCTCTCTCTCTCTCTCTCTCTCTCTCTCTCTCTCTCTCTCTACTAAGAGGACATCCGTCCAACATAATACCTGGGACATCTGTTTTGAAGATCCAGTTATCCAGGGAGTACTACATAACCGATGCCTTGTCTGGGTTTATAACGGTTCCTGCGTTCCTGCACTACTCTGCCACACTGTTTACCGCCACCTGTAAGTCTTCCGCCAAACTAGCCCTGTCTCTGCCCTGTCTGTACACCAGCACATCATCCGCAAATGTCAAGATTCTACCCACACCTGGTGTCTCAATAGCTGCTATTTTACTGGTGTAGACATTAAAGAGCACTGGCGACATGGCAGATCTCTGTGGCAACCCAGATATAATAGTGCAGGGGTCAGAGGTCCAGGAACCCATGCTCAGTGCAACCTTACGCTCATAGAGGACCGCCGCAACCCATCTGACAAGGTAGGGGCAGACCTCCATGTCCAACAGTGAGGATATCAACCGATCATACCTAACCCTGTTATACGCATCCTCCAGGTCAAGAGCTACCGCCGTTGTCTCTTTATCCCGGAAGCCCTCGTAGACATGAAATGCAAAAGTTGCAGCATTGATCCAGGTGTCCTTCCTACTCCGGTAACTCCCGAGCCCTTTGGGAAGCAGATTACGGCTTTCCAAATGTCGCTGGAGCCTGCGTGCTACTCTCTTTTCGAGGACTTTGCCATACGTGTTTTGCAGGGTTATGATTCGGTATCCATTAAGTATGGAGTTATCTTTACCTGACGTTGGGAGTGGGACCAGGTAGCTATGCTGCCAATCGTGGGGTATTTCCGCCGTATTGATGCTTAGGTTGAAACAAAGAGCCATCTCCTCCAAGTCCCCATCATTCAAGTTACTCAAATGGGTGTACCTCACCCCATCCAGGCCTGGCGCTGTGTCTTTAGTACACTTCAGTACCCGTCTAATATCCTCCACCTTAATCTCAGTCCTCCTTCCTAGTGACCCGTGACAAGGCTTCTCTGACCATATCTCTAATAGCTCTACCCTGCTGATCCGTCTGTGTTAAATATCGTACAAGAAAAGCCTCCCCTTTGTCCTGGTCAGTTGTCATATGTCTGTTGTTATCATCATAAACAGTACCTTGTGTACCAGGCACCGACTGTCTCTTCGTCTGCTGGTGCAGCCTCCAGAATTTTTCCAATGTCACATCCCTATCGACTTCATTGATAAACTGTTCCCACTTCATCTGTTTTGTCTCTGGAGCATGGAGTTTAAAATCCTGCACCTTTACTTTTTTTTTTTATCGACCACGGAGATAACCGCTGCCCCCAGAGCACTCGCATGGGCGGCAGAATAGGAGGTAAACACACGATAACTATGTTAGATTCCATTCACACGCTACAGAAATTGCAACCGGCAGTCTAAGCTCCGAATGGAAAGACAACGTTCGGAAACCGCACTTTATACCACTCATCTGGATTTACGCACCGGGACATATCGGAGTTAAAGGAAATGAACGCGCAGACCAGCTGGCAAACAATGCATCAATACACACGGGAAGCAGCGTGGACAAGGCTGATATAATTAATGCAGTACGGACTCGGTCGGCGGATGCGTATACTGACAGGACTCCATGCTAGTCCGATTACAAGTACTGTAGATGACGGACTACTTGTCAAGAAGAACTAGTTCGACGACGTTCGTTGAGTATGCAACCGGGCACGCCTCATTCTTGTCTCTCTAAGGTTAACGAACAACCGTCTATGTTATTGTTACTAAAACATTATCTTACCGTTCGCTGAAGAACAAAACAGCGATATCTATCCTGAGTATCGACTACAGAGAGCCGCATCCGCCGACCGAATCCGTACTGCATTAATTATATCAGCCTTGTCCACGCTGCTTCCCGTGTGTATTGGTTTGCCTACGTTCACTACTGAAAGTATAACTTGCCTAGTAAATCAACAGCAGCTGAAAATGCTGGTGCTGACTGCAACGTCCTGTAAGGGATATGCAACATTAAAAAAAAAGATGAAGGAATGTTAATGCCGCATTCGAGGGAAAGAGAGAAGGTACCATAACCAACACCTTATGGAAATAATGAGCAGAAATACTTTGGAATGGTGTACTGAATCAGAGGACTGCGCATGCACAGGAATACCCAATATGCAGTACGTCGTTCGACATAGAATATCATAACATTTTGTCGACTGTATTTGAACTATATCTCGATGTTGCCTGTCCAAAGCTCGTCCGTGAATTTATAAAATTAAAGTCCCTTTCAGTTTATTTGCTGCGGTGGATTTATTGCTGAGAAGCTAAAAGCACTCATTGGCGTGTCCATTGTCACCATCATCATAAGTGTTGCCAAATGAGTTTGTGACTCTCCGTTGATTTGGATCCTTAGCGTTCTGGATCAATTGTATTGATGATGCTCCTATACGCGAAAGTCTTTGACCATCCAGCAACATTGCCCCCCAGTCGGAGGAAGGGAGGATTTATGATGACCGGGCCCCTCCTGCCGTGCTTGCTTCGCGGTGGAGTTTTTACCACATTGTGTGTTTTACTGTCATTAGCCTTTCCCAGGTAGTCGTTGTTAGTTACAACGGCAGTCCAAGGTCGTTTCTGAAAGCATATCTCTGCGGCATACAAGCCGTTCCTAATTTGTTTGCTCACATGCTGAGGAAAGACTAATCAAAATTGGACATATCATTAGACAACTACTGGTACCATTAGTAATGGGACTCTTCGCTGGTTGTTGCAGATGAGCAACGACTAACTAAAGAGCACGTATGAAAACCGTATCCGTATGCCGTGAATCAAGCGTGAAGTCTGTTCTTGACTCAAGTATATCAACATTTGTTGTTAATATAGTACGAAGTCTTATTTGCACAAATTCGTGAAAATAATTTGTTATGGAGAAATTTGCAGCAGAAGTAACGTCCCAGAACTGAGAAATTCGAAATTGTCATCGCCGGGATTTGGATATCGTTGTTTTGTTCTTCAGCGAACAGTAAGATAATGTTTTCATTGTTACTGCAGTGCGCTTTGTCTTTATAATTTTCAACGACGTGTACAGTACAACTCAAGCGGATTCGGATTCGTTTTTTCATCCAACGTCAAAAGTAAATGAGAACTGCAGGATTGAGGATTGATAATAAATTGTAAATTGTTGTCATGACCGCCGCCCACCAAATGCAAGATTCACCATAAGACCATGTTTACACACACTCAGTGGTGTTTAAGCATTACTGTAATATTTAATATCATATTATCAGCTGTACTTCATAAATTATAGTAAATAAATTATTTAATAATTACATGACCGGTGTTCAGGTGTTCAGTAGTACTTATTAGTAGTGAGATTGTCTGAGTGATAGTCCGATCCGATAGAATAGAATTGCAGCATCATACCTACCTGCTATTGTGGAAATTAGTTTTTGATCCTTCTAAAATGCATTGGCCCTGTTTCACATTAATCAATCAGTCAGGTACCATCTCCACAATGAAGGGTGGCTGCAATGAATCTTCAACACTGTCTGTCTCTCTTGCCTTGCCCTTGATTGTACATTATGTCAGATTTTTGTTCATCTATCTCTTGATATCTTCCCACTTGTATCATTGTTTACTCTTGCTCGCTTGCCTTCAACCTTACCCTCCAGGAGTTTCAGATAATCAAAGACATTGTGTGTGTGTGTGTGTGTGTGTTGTAGAGATAGACGAGGAATTAGAAACAGGAAATAAGAGAGTTGGAGAGGGGAAGAGTGAGAAGTAAAAGGGGAGATAGAGGGTGTAGTAGAGAGAGCAACATTGAAGATGTTGTATAACTCAATATCACATCATAGACAAGGGAAGATTAAACAAGATCATTATGTGACTCATAACCAGAAAACAAAAGAGAAAAGACATTGAATATGAATTTTAAAAAAAAAGGTTTCTTATGCAGCCTGTATTGTTTATTGTTTCAGCTACAATCATCAGAACTCGTTAATTGTGCAGGATGTCTTGGGTGAGTGAGTTACCTAGTGAGCTGGTGTACCGTCCGCTGGGTCTGGTTGCGCTGACAGGACTAGACACAACATACAATGCTGTGCATAAAGCCATCTGGGACTCCTTCTGCAACAACCGACGACCTGACCGAGTTCCGCTGCAGTTTAAAGTTTGCAAAGCTGATCATGAGTACCAGAAGTGTAAACAGAAGGTTGGTATTTTTACCAGTTATTGAATCTTAAATTTGTCACTTCTGTAGAAGGGAACCATGGTAGTACAGTGACCATACACTAAACTGCCAACCTGGTGGTCATGAGTTCCAATCCCCTTCGATGCTTTTTGAAAATTGATCTAGACTTGCAGGTCAACCCAGCCTCAAATGAGCACTAGGACATATTGTTTCTCGTTCACCGCTTTGAACTCAAGCGTAGTCCATACACGTGTTTCTGCTTCTAGTGCACTGAACTGATTTTAGAGTGTGAATTAGCTTTCTTTATTACCAGTGTTCCTCGTCATCCCACTCTGACTTCAGAGGTACTTTTAATTTACACCCCCAAGTCAAGGACGAGAGGTCACATTTTAGTCCAGATGACTGTAGGGGTTGAAGCTGCTACTTCAGCATCAACACACCTGATGTTTAAGAATGAGCACTTATCCATTCAGCCATGCTGACCTGCTGATAGTAATGAATGTTGTGGGAAGTGAAGGCGGTCACTATGATATTGACCACTGAACCCATCGAGTCCTGGTTGGTCTATAAAGATATAGGTTTGACACCATATACCCAGTGCCTCTTCAAGCGTGGAGAAGGGACCATTACTTTACATTGTTTAATGTGTAAATCACAGCTGCTAGTTCACATCCTATGTTTGCCTTTCTTGAGATGTCTCTATATATTCATTCAAGAGATCGTGATGGAAAAAAAGAACACATCCTAACACACATATGAAAAAAACAAATCTTCATGCACCACAGATATCAGCTGTATATGTTTTTTGGCCACACACTGCTACTGTTTCCAGTGCACTGGACTGATTTTTGCGTGTGGGTTAGTTTTCCTATTAACCCTTTACAGGGCAGACGCTTGTCCGTTTTTTAGCCCTGAACGGGCAAGATTTTTTCAGGTTTGGTAAAATTTCGGGTAGCGTTAGTAAAAACATCACAAATAAGGTGTTAGTCAACCAATTTTAGTTAAATAAACAACACAATGAAGGGAAAAGCATGCAGAATATGTTACTCACGTGATTGTTGTTGGTAATCCATATATGAACACAAATATTTACGAAATACAGCATGTTGTTTGTGATTTTCCGTCATCTATACGGCAATTTACAAACACATTTTCAGAATCATAATCACTTTCTTTAAAGTCCGACTCAGACTGCTAATGCAAAGTAACGCTTTGCACTGATATCTAGCTCCGATTAATAGTCAACTTCGTGCCCTTTAATGTCATTTAAACTGAACCTAGCGAAATCTCGGCTATCACTTAAAGAATCGCCGAAATCCATTTTGAAAAACAGCGTAAAAATCCCGAAAACTATCAAAAAAAAGTCCGTAAAAGTCCGTTCAAATTCATACTATCGCATTTACAAATGGCGTCCACGTTGTCAAGCTGTCGGCGAAAGTGAAAGTAGCCGTCGGAAGTGTCGGAAAGCCGAGAGATCGCGTTTTTACAATGCATAATATTATCGGCCGTAATTGGCCGCTACGCTCGTTTAAGCGATTGGCCGCTATGCCCTGTAAAGGGTTAACAGTGTCCCTTACCATCAAGCGAACCCACTCCAACTTCTGAGGTACTTTTAATTTACATCCCAAGTCAAGGATGAAAAGTCAACATTTTAGTGCAACTAACCTGACTAGGGCTTATTTAAGAACCTCTCTTATCCATTCGGCCATGTATATGTAATGTTAACACGGAAATTTCCCTGATAACCTGAAAATTACTTCAAGGGTTTCTCCAGGGCCAGAATTCCTGATGACTTGAACATTATTTCAAGGTTCCTCCAGGGTCAGAACGTGTCATCCAACACTGATGGGCCACAGCTCTCTGGAAATGCTAGTATGTGCTCCGTGTCCCTAAAAAGATGTCAATGAGTATGGATACCTACAGCTGCAGTGGTCATTTAGATGAAACACTTCTGTTCTGTTCTCTGCCACTTTCCTTCTTCCAGTGCTAAATTGATTCCCTGATTGCATCAATCTTAGCTATATTTAGTCACTGATTTCTATTTTCTTTGCAGCATGTAATGATTTATAGGCAATATCATGCTTCTAAGGCGATGTGGATTCTGAGACATATGTTGTGAATACCTTGGACTACTAAAGCAACAAATAACGAATGTCTGGAAGAGTCTAATGAAAGTAGAAAATTGTACACAAATAAAAGGAGGCGACAAACAGTTATTTAATATGAAGAGAGGCATTGCAAAATATGATGACTGGAAAGATCAATTGTTGAAGAGACAGGGGCTTATCTAGAGAAATGAGCTGGATGGACTGGAACGGAATGGTGGCAGGGAGGAATATCTTCAGTGGAATTGATTCAGAACACCAACGACTGAGATCTTTGGAGATGCTTGGTACCTGTAAAATTTGGATAGACACATGATGATGATGATGATGATGATGATGATGATGATGATGATGATGATGATGATGATGATAATGATGATGATGATGATGTCTCTCTTGTTGGTATTCTCAGTGTATACCTTGGAAGTACCCTGAAAGCTAGCCAATTGGCTCTTTCAATTGCAATTCTTTTAAGGTTAACATGTTTAAGTGTTAGTCTTTCTCATTAGTCATTGATGGTGTGGGGTTGGGGTATTGTCTCTCTGGTGTAGTGGTCAAGCCACTTTCCTCACACTATAAAGGTTGTGGTTTAAGTTTCAGGCTCTGTCATTCGGTTCACAAGAGAAATTTTTTTCAGACACCCATGGATGTTGTTGCTGGAGCTACAGAGTTTGTGTTCTGTGTGACACTTTCGGCAGGCCATTCTGCGGAAAGAAGACTGAACTATTTGGGATAGAACCTGTTGCAATGAAGTCGCCTTACCTCTTGCCTTTAATCTTTCAGAATTGACAGTTTGTTTTGAATATTGCTTGTTGATTCCTTTTGTAGCGAACCACATATGAATGGTACATACCCAAGGGAATTTTGAAAACCTACTGGATGCACAAACACTGCATGATATACCTGCTGTAGTAGTTGTGTTCTTTGATCTGGATTGGGATGAGCCACTGTGGAAAGAAAAACAAATGGAGTGTGCTACTCGAGTGGAAATCGTCAGGTACGTACAGGTGACTTGTGGCTTGGTGAGTGGATTCTGTAAAGTGGAATTAAAAATTTGAGAATTGTTTTTAAAAGATATCCAGGTGCATATTTGGTTAGTTCTTAATCTATTCTCTCTCTACCAGCCAGTTCACCGTGTGTTGATCCTGATGTGACCAAAACACTTTTAGTTGTCTTCGCTTCTTTACTTTCAGATATTATTACCTGTACTCAATGGAATAAGTTGAACTGCAGAACTGTCATATATATATTTTCATGTAGAGTTTTTTTCATGTTGTTGTATCAGTGTGTGTTTGTTGTTCGTGTGCTGGCGAAGGCAGTGGCTGCAATATCCATTTTGTTACTTGAGATTATGTTCCAGCAAAACTTACAGATTCTACTTCTCGTTTTTGTTTGGTGATTCATTTCTTTTACTCACTAAAGAGAAAAAAAAGTCTGGAAGCCAGAGCTTGCTGTGGGTCTGTGCCCATCATATTTTGTAGGCCTGAACACAACAGTTGAGTTTAGTTGCATACCCTTTCCAGGACGTTGCAATCAACCCCAACATTTTTTTTTGCTGATCATGGTTTCTTGGCAAGTTTACTTTCAGTAGTTTGCCATTGCTTTGTTCTTGGAGAACATCGTGACGGCTGGAAAGATGAAAGGGAAGAGAGGCAAGGGCAGACCAAGAGAAATTATACTGGATGGACTGAGATGGTGGCATGAGTAATATCGTCAGCAGAGTTGATCCAGAGCATCAAAAACCGAGATCTGTTGAATGACATGAATACCTACATCTGCTGTCAAGGCACTTGATGATGATGATGAATACACTTAGGAACAGATGCCATCTTTCCCTTTCTTAGCATACAACAAATTCAGGCTTCAAACCCTTGCACGACTACATTATATTTTCATTGCCACTATACGTCTTTTGAAATTTCTCAGTGTTATAAGCCAAATGTTAAGCCTCACATCATATCCTCAATATGCCAGGATGGCATGGAAACTGGATCTTTTACTTATATATATGTATCCAAAGCACGGAACAGCAAGATGTCAGTTTCCACTTTTTAGATGTTACTTGATAACCATTACTGCTGGGTCATTTTAAAGATATCGTTATCATGTGCCATCCTGAGTGGCATAGGTTATTCAATAACCATTACTGCTGGGTCATTTTAAAGATATCGTTATCATGTGCCATCCTGAGTGGCATAGGTTATTCAATAACCATTACTGCTGGGTCATTTTAAAGATATCGTTATCATGTGCTATCCTGAGTGGCATAGGTTATTCAATAACCATTACAGCTGGGTCAATTTAAAGATATCTTTATCATGTGCCATCCTGAGTGGCCTAGGCAGTCATGTTCTTCCATTAACACATATTCTCTGTATTCTTGATATGTTTGACTGCTGATAATCTTCCAAGCCATCCTGCCAACACATCACATATTTTCTCCCTCTGCCGACCTGGTTATAACACTTTGATCATCCCAGTGGCTTCACCCTACTCCAGACGCACTATTTATAGTAGTGATGGATTGAATTTTGCGTGTGGATTAGCTTTCCCTATTAACAGTGTCCCTCGCCAACAGGCGAACCCACTCCTACTTCAGATGGTACTTGTAATTTACATCCCCAAGTCAAAGACGACAGGTCAACATTTAGTCCAGCTCTTATATATATGTATCCAAAGCACGGAACAGCAAGATGTCAGTTTCCACTTTTTAGATGTTACTTGATAACCATTACTGCTGGGTCATTTTAAAGATATCGTTATCATGTGCCATCCTGAGTGGCATAGGTTATTCAATAACCATTACTGCTGGGTCATTTTAAAGATATCGTTATCATGTGCCATCCTGAGTGGCATAGGTTATTCAATAACCATTACTGCTGGGTCATTTTAAAGATATCGTTATCATGTGCTATCCTGAGTGGCATAGGTTATTCAATAACCATTACAGCTGGGTCAATTTAAAGATATCTTTATCATGTGCCATCCTGAGTGGCCTAGGCAGTCATGTTCTTCCATTAACACATATTCTCTGTATTCTTGATATGTTTGACTGCTGATAATCTTCCAAGCCATCCTGCCAACACATCACATATTTTCTCCCTCTGCCGACCTGGTTATAACACTTTGATCATCCCAGTGGCTTCACCCTACTCCAGATCGCACTATTTATAGTAGTGATGGATTGAATTTTGCGTGTGGATTAGCTTTCCCTATTAACAGTGTCCCTCGCCAACAGGCGAACCCACTCCTACTTCAGAGGTACTTGTAATTTACATCCCCAAGTCAAAGACGACAGGTCAACATTTTAGTCCAGCTCTTATATATATGTATCCAAAGCACGGAACAGCAAGATGTCAGTTTCCACTTTTTAGATGTTACTTGATAACCATTACTGCTGGGTCATTTTAAAGATATCGTTATCATGTGCCATCCTGAGTGGCATAGGTTATTCAATAACCATTACTGCTGGGTCATTTTAAAGATATCGTTATCATGTGCCATCCTGAGTGGCATAGGTTATTCAATAACCATTACTGCTGGGTCATTTTAAAGATATCGTTATCATGTGCTATCCTGAGTGGCATAGGTTATTCAATAACCATTACAGCTGGGTCAATTTAAAGATATCTTTATCATGTGCCATCCTGAGTGGCCTAGGCAGTCATGTTCTTCCATTAACACATATTCTCTGTATTCTTGATATGTTTGACTGCTGATAATCTTCCAAGCCATCCTGCCAACACATCACATATTTTCTCCCTCTGCCGACCTGGTTATAACACTTTGATCATCCCAGTGGCTTCACCCTACTCCAGATCGCACTATTTATAGTAGTGATGGATTGAATTTTGCGTGTGGATTAGCTTTCCCTATTAACAGTGTCCCTCGCCAACAGGCGAACCCACTCCTACTTCAGAGGTACTTGTAATTTACATCCCCAAGTCAAAGACGACAGGTCAACATTTTAGTCCAGCTGTCCGGTGTAGGATTTGAACCCTTAACCTCGGAATCAGCACATCAGATGTTTAAGAACACGGGTTCTTACCCATTTGAGATAGCTGACCTGCCCTCTCTCTCTCTCAATATTTGTATGAAATTAATATTTTAATGTTTCTACAAAATACCTTAATGTCATGTTAACAGATGCTCTGCTTGACCTAATTACTGGAAATATATCACACTGTAGGTTCGTTTGTTGTGCTTGTTTTACAGAAACAGCCTTCAAGGACGCAACACAAAAATTGCAGTTGTCCTGATTCAGAAAAATGCACCTCTTCCTCCAGGTCAGTCTTGTCCATATCACTCAAGTTTTTGGATATATAAACTTGGTTTTTTCTGCCTCTGTCTGTCTGTCTGTCTGTCTGTCTGTCTGTCTGTCTGTCTGTCTGTCTGTCTGTCTGTCTGTCTGTCTGTCTGTCTCTGTCTGTCTGTCTGTCTGTCTGTCTGTCTGTCTGTCTGTCTGTCTGTCTGTCTGTCTGTCTGTCTGTTCTTTTATTTTATTTTATTTCTATCAGCCTCATCAGGGACAAAGATGAGCATTGCATGTAGTTTTTCACAGGTAAAAGAATAGGGCAATTCTAATGAGCAATATTATTATGAACTTGCTGTGAAGTTGGAACCATATGACTATGACTACAACTATTGCATATTGTTTGACTATATTCTTTCATTTATCTGTAAACTATATAAAATAACACAAAGTAATGCAGCTTCACAGAACAGAATTAGAAAACAATATAATTTTTTTTTTCAAATTTTAATTTTCTCTATATTGTTCTAATTTTTGTCATCTTTTTATTCTTCTCATCCAGTTCTTTTGCCTTAATGTAGTCACTGGAAGATTTTCTCCATGATTATGTGTCAGTTTTGTGTATGTATTTGTTTGCTGATGAATGCTAGTCGCTGCAATGTCCTTGTATTGTTTCATAATTGTGTTCTATAAAGCTGCATTACTTTGTGTTATTTTATATTGTTTACATTTCCACAACTTTACTGCAGTTCCTCCAATTATATTCATTTATCTGTATTCTATGACTCTTCACTTGTTTCAGGTGAGGACTTGATGGCAGCTGAAAGAGCTGTCTCCTTATGTTCATCGTGTGACATCTCGGCCAAGTCCCTCTATGTACTGCCCCACACTGACCACCTCATTGGTTATACCATGCGGTCAGTACCATTTCTTTCATTGCCATTGTAAGTCAGTTCCTGCATGAGGCTTTAGAAGTCACTTATATTTGTGTCGTTTTGTTTCTGGTAGCATTTATCTAGATGCCTAGCAAATCATGTCTGAACACAACAATTCGTGGAAAGCTGTGAACAGACATCATCATCACCACACAGCATGGACTTATAAGAAGAAGAAGGTTGATGAACAGCTGTGTCTGTGGGGGGAAAAATTGTCATTCAAAACCAACAATGTGACAGCACTTGGAGTATAGCCACTTCCTCAGAAGATGTCCATTAGTATGGATACTTATAGTTTTATTAGCCAGTTGGTTATGCACACATCTTCACTGTCTTATGCTATGTTTCTTCCTGCTAGGGCCAAACTGCATCCCCAGAACCATCACAGGAGCAGCACAGTTCGTTTCCTGTCATCCATACCTCCAGGAAATATACTTAACAAGTCATGAGCATGAAATACAAGGGAGAGAGGAGAAGGGGAGACAGTGGGAGAAAAGAGCCGGAAATAGGAAAGTACAAAGACAAACTGACCGACTTGCAGTGTATCTGTTATTGGAATTGTTACAGTGCTAGTCCGCCAGAATCAGTTGTACAAATCCTGTATACATTCTCAAACACATATTTAAAAACAAGTACTTTCATAAAAGCAGAATTCTCTGGGAATTATCTCGGAAGGAAAGGTAGTGAGGAAGGGAATTAGCCAACCCATGTCATGACCTAGAATATATGAAGGCCTGACTTGATACCTCAACAGCCATATCTTCTATGGGACTACTTTTACATCATCATGATGTGCCATGCCCATAGATATGGGCAGTCATGATTCATCATCTCACAGGATCACTGGATCATTTGAAAATTGCAGGATCAGATTTCAGCTCCCTAGAATGTTACCTACCCTGTTTACCCTGTTTGAGAAGTATCTTATTTAATAAATCACTTTCTCTGAATGTCAGAGAGTACCTAAATGTTATATTGAACCCTGTTCTGTTTAATGGCAGAGAATCTTGGAATGTGAATAAACTAGGACAAGCTTGGAGGCAGTGGAGATGTGGTTTCTCAGACTAATGTTGTGAATACCTTGGATGGCCAGAGCAAC
This sequence comes from Cepaea nemoralis, assembly GCA_014155875.1. Taxonomy (NCBI): domain Eukaryota; kingdom Metazoa; phylum Mollusca; class Gastropoda; order Stylommatophora; family Helicidae; genus Cepaea; species Cepaea nemoralis. The sequence continues at coordinate 633,317 of JACEFZ010007128.1, forward strand.
TAACACCGAATCCTGGAAGAGGCAAATGAAATTAGAACATTATATACAACTATTAGAGACAGACAAATAGTGCTCTTTGGTCACGTAATGAGAAGATAGGTATTGGAAAACACCATGAAGACTGGAAAGATGAGTGCTAGAAGAGACAGAGGCAATCTGAGAGAAATGATGCTGAATAGCCTAGGGCAGTGGTGATGGTGGAGGCAACGAGCTCGGTCATCATCCAGTCTCAATGTTCAATATATGTAGAAGGTGTGGGATATCATTATAAGACAAGAATACAGGTCAAAGTTCTCAGGCTTGTGCTAGACCTCAAACTCTATCATTTCTGAATCTGATGTGGACACCATAGCCTTTCAGCGATGCATGACCTAAATAACTATCCAAAAAAAAAAAAAATGTCATCCTCTGTCTATAGTACCTTGCAGTGTAGGACAGGATGGGGGTCTTGAGCCTGAGGAATTAAGGCCGCCTGGCTAGTGCAGTCGCCGCAAACTGTACAGGTTAGGGTTTTTCCCCCCAACAACAAAAAAATCCACACCTTACCGAGGATATGAATCCGGGTCTCCCAAAGGAACCCTTCATTCTAGCCACTTGGCCAGCCACTCCTCACCTAACAAACAACGAGAATAAAAACAACCATTTTCTGCATATTTATAGATTGGAGAATGCATTCTATGAGCAAGCTCAGGCCTACTATCATCAAGAGGCTCGCAAGGTCAAGTCTCACAAGGACTTTCTCAACAAGACAACACATCAGGTATAGTTTGCTGCTGTCATTGTTGCTGATAACATTCAACTGGTAGTTACCATTAGTTTTCATTGTTAACATTAACAATAATGGAAGTAATTTGTTGCTGATAAATTTAACTGGTAGTTACCATTATTTTTTATTGTTAACTTTAACACTAATGGAAGTAATTTGTTGCTGATAAATTCAACTGGTAGTTACCATTGTTTTTTATTGTTAAATTAAACACTGATTGTTGATTGATTGATTAAACACTTCACATCAGTTGTTGATTGATTTGATTGAACACTTCACATCCATACATCATTATCTGCCTTGGGATAAGCTACACGATGAATGTAAATATCTGACTTGTAATGCATGTCTGTTTTTCAGCTTCTTTTTGTGAGGCACCAGTTCAAGTGCGCTTTCTTTAATGAACTTAAGCAAGACTCACATACGGCCATTAAGTAAGTTCTGTTTAAAGAATAGCATTAATATTCTCTGTTATTTTGGCACAGTGCCACATAGCAGAAGATTATAACATATTTTAAAATTTAGATCCATCCTCTGAAAATCAGTTTGATTCTTCTTCTTCTTCTGTTTCTTGTTCTTCTGTTTTTTAATGTCTTTGTTCTTCTTTTTCTTGTTTCTTCATGTTCTTCTTAATTTTCTTCTTGTTTTTTCCTCCTCCTCCTCCTCATCCTTCTCCTCCTCTAATTCTTCTTCTGCTCTTTTCTTCTCCCCCTCCTCCTCTTCTTCTTTTTCTTCCTCTTCTTCATCTCCTACTCCCCCGGGAAGGTAACCCAGCTAATAAATGCTTCAGGCAAGTCGGATGTGTCAGCCGAAAGGTTCAAATATTGCAGCTCTGCTGTAAACAGGCACAACACAATTACATTTAAAACAACATTCCGGACGAATGCAGAAGAAGATCTCTTCCTCCTTCCTACTCTACTTGTTTTATTCCTCTTTCTTATCTTGCTCTTGTACTTCTTCAATCTAGGAGGCTGAGTGGTCTCGAGGTATGGTGTCCGCCTAGATTGCTGGAGGTCCTTGGTTCAAGCCCCAGTGAGGACCGGGATTTTTTCACATGGACTTCTAGTAACAAAATTTCCCCTGGTCTCTGGGTAGTGAGATTGTTGTTCACTTAAAAAATCCCTTGGCAGTTGGAAATCGAAAAAGAGTAGCCTAACGGCGCTGCCCGGGCAAAATTTTGAGTTAAAAGTCTACCCAAAGTATTTCAGGATCCTCACCGGTGCTATGGAGTTTGTGCACTGAGCTGAGCTTCTCTGGACTCAGGTTTGAGTTAGGATTATAACGGAGCACTTATGGTTACACGCCTGTGCCGTGATATTGATCCGTCGACTGAACTTCTTCAGTCAGTTTCCTATTTTCAGCAGTCAGAACAGAGAGTTGAGTTGCCTTGGTGAATCCAATTGTCAGTAGTAGGTAGTTTTAGGTTTTCTGTTCCACATTTGTTTCTCTGTATCAACATTGAGCTTTCAAGTCACCATAGAAAAGGATGACCTTTTCTAATACCTTATAATATATACACAGTTTAAATCAAACTCCTATTAAGTTCAGTTTATAGAATAGAAATTAATGAGTTCTTTTATTCTTGGCGCAGTGATACACAACAGGAGACGATGGCAAATTTGCTACTTTATTTTACATCTATTTTCAGAAAGCAGAATTGCTTATGATACCTTTGTATCCTTCTTTTAAAAAAGTTGTAACATTTATGTAACCTTTATAAAGGCTCCCATGTGTTATTTTACATCTGTATTCTTAAACAAGTCATTTTAACGTAGTATTTGTCATATCTTGTGTGATTTTATGCACATCTTCAGAAATGAGACCTCTTAATCTTACATAATATTTGTGTTTTCATTTTAACACAAATGAAGAGGAGTAACCACTTCTTTCTTAGTGTGATTTCTGTCTTTGTTATTTTTTATTGATTTTTACACAAACTCTGTGGTTGTTCCATTTCATATGTACAGACTATGAGGGCTATATAGTCACACTGAACTATGCAACTATAGCTAGTGTCAAGAAATTTCCTACTGTCATCTTCAGGCTCTAAGAATCCTATGTGAAAATAATTCACACAAAATAAGGAAATCACAACTCACTTGATCAGAATCTGGAAGCTGCCATTGTGTGTTTTAAACTTTAAGTGCTTCTGATGGTATTATGCTTAGCAATTATCATCACGTCCCGGCGTCAGTGATACTGTTTCTCCATGATTACATATTTTCTATGTTATCTCAAGTAGTTCCACTTGATTCCATTGCACTCTCTGTTAATAAATATTTCATTTCAAATAGTGCAAATCTCGACACTTTTTTAACCCTCATTGAGCCGACCTAATATCATCTCCATTTCTAATGATTCTCTGAGTTTGTGTGTGTGTGTGCTGAAGAAGACTTGGTACTTCAATATCCTTGTAAACCTGACCCTCTCAATTTCTTGTTTTCCTAAATATTTATTGCAAATTGTTTAGATCTTTCTTTAAGAAATAAACAGTGTGTTAGGCCAAATGCTGATTATCTGTGTTATTTTACATCCTTTTTGAGGAACTAACTTTTGTCCTTTATCTTCTTCTGTCTTTTATCTCCTAGTGGAGCATAGTTAATGAATCAATTCACAACAAGCAATTCACCCCAAGCAATTCACACCAATCATTTCACCCCAAGCAATTCACCCCAATCATTTCACTCCAAGCAATTCACCCCAAGCAATTCACACCAATCCCTCCTACCCTTTGCTGTCTCCTGTAGCTCCTCCACATAATATATCTTCTAGGGTAAGAACCTGTCATGTTGGTTGGCTGAGTTTTATTTGAATAATGAAGACACAAACAATAGATTGCACGATTTGTGGCCTGGCATGTTTCGCTGCATCTCGTCAGGTACATACTGCAGAAATCACACAATATAAAGTAAAGTAATTAGATAAATCCTTCAAGCTGAAATATACACATATTCGCACAGTAATTTTAATTGAAAATGTAAATGTTTGGTTGTATTTTGCAGCTGGTTTTGTATAGATTGAAGTAATCAGTCCAATGCCAACCCTCCTTGGTTGCCTCTCAAGACACACATGGTACATTACAGTGTTACCATCCTTTGCTTCCATTATGGACTCCAGTAACAGAATATTAACAACAAATAACAAGTCCTAAAGCAGGAACTTGCTATGGTTTTTGTGATGTGTAGGACCATCACATTTTGTAGGTCTGAGTGCACAGAGGAATAGGTCTGTGAGGTATAGGACTATCACATTTTGTAGGTCTGAGTGCATGGAGGAACAGGTCTGTGATGTGTAGGACCATCACATTTTGTAGGTCTGAGTGCATAGAGGAATAGGTCTGTGAGGTGTAGGACTATCACATTTTGTAGGTCTGAGTGCACGGAGGAACAGGTCTGTGATGTGTAGGACCATCACATTTTGTAGGTCTGAGTGCACAGAGGAATAGGTCTTTCTCTTACGCAGCGGATGGCGAATGCAAGCGCCGAACCCTCGTCTGATCGCACTCAAGACATTATCTGCGTAACCGCCTGTGATTGAACTAACAGAGGCCGTTTGGTAACACAAACTAACACAAATTAGCTCCTGTATTTTATCTTCATTTTTTCATCTGGTCGTATCTATTGACAGGCACTACAAGCAAGCCTATGGATATATACTGGACCTGAGAATGCATGACACCAACATGCTGGAGATTAAAACTGTTGCTGGGTTTATCAACTACAAGGTACTGTATGAGATTAAAACTGTTCCTGTGTTTATCAACTAGAAGGTACTGTTGTTATGGTTCCTTCCCAGTTTAGGAATGTGTTAACTTTTGATAGGAGGGAAATATGGCTGAGAGGATAGGGTGTCTGCCTTATTCTCAGAAGGTACAGGGTTCAGTCTCAGCTTTGGGTTGGAAACTTTTAAAAGAACCATTGGTGCTTAATGATATCAAACGTCCATGTTGGATAAGGGCAAAAAACAGGAAGTCCTGTGTGCAGGTTGGACATTAATGGCTCTTGTCAACATTCCCAGGCCTGTGATTGAATTTGAACCTGGTATTTTCTGAGAATTAGTAATCACTGCATACCACTGTCGAAACACAGCTGTGGGTGATTTGGAAGCAGACTGCATTGCATTAGTTTATATACAATGGTATTAGTGCCGGTCATTCAGAAAGCAATGACAAACTACTGAACACAGACTAGCCCAGGAATCGAGAACAAAAAATGCTGAAGTTGACTCCTATGTCCTGTAAAGGATATGCAGCTAACTTTTTTTCTTCTTCTGAGCCTTATGCAGACATTATAGCTTCTCAGTCACTTCTTCCCCTAAACCCCAAAAAATAAGGTTTGTTCGTTCATTTATAGTGGCTTCGTACATAAATCTGTGGCGTAGATTTTAGGATGGTCAATCTCATGGCCAAATGTGGTCATATAAAAATCTTAGTTTCGCCTTAAAATTGAACCCAAAAGCCTATATGATGGTAACTGTGGTTAGTTAGTTAGTCGACAGATCATCGTCATTGGACTTCGAACCATTCAGTCCATAAGTGCTCGGATCCCCTCCTCAGTAAATCCTGCAGCGTGTAGCGGCTAACAACACCAGTTCTGTGTTGGTTTATCAATCTTCTTTGGCTTCCCGCGTAGTGTTCTTGTTTGGCCACACCTCTTTTAATTTGCTGTTCTTGCTGTCTGACCATGGTTGTACGAGGGGAAGTCAGTAAGGAAGCCACAAATGGCTGTAGAAAAATAGCTAAATATGATAACTTGAAACCAGTTAATTTTTATACATACATTGTCCCTTTATTTCTCAATATAATTTCAACCAACATTGATGCACTTATCCCATGTTTTATCAGTCCTCCCAAATCGGCTGCATGGAACTGCGTGCTCTGTTTTCACTTTACATTCAACTTCGGCGTCATTCGCGAAATGTCTCCCAACAAGGTAGGTTTTCAGTGTTTATGCTGACAAATGTTTGTCCCGTAAAGCGGTGCATAGCTGGGTAGAAAAATTTACAAGCGTGAGTCAATAAGTAAGTCACACAGTTCTGTGGGATGGCAGGTAAATAAGAACAGAGCACGCAGTTCAGTGCAGCGGGTGTGGGAGGACTGATAAAACGATGGGATAAGTGCATCAATCTTGGTGGACATTATGTTGAGAAATAAAGGGACAATGTGTGTATAAAAATAAACTGGTTTCAAGTTGTTATCATATTTAGTTATTTTCCTACAGCAATTTGTGGTTTACTTATTAACTTGCCCTCATAGATTCCCAGTCATCACTTGGTTCTCGCAAAAGTCGTACTTCTCGTAGAGCATTTAGAATGTCAGCCTGGTTCATGGCTCATCCGCCTTCCACAGTAGCCGTACCTGCAAGCTTGTCAGCCCGCTCATTTCCTCGTACACCCACATGTCCTGGCACGAAAACTAAACTAATCTTTGCCAGCCAAGACCGCAGCCACTCTTTTCGGAGCCACCCCATCTCTATCCTCCTGAGTATGCTCATTGAGTCACAAAGGAAACATGCCCTAGTGAATGTCTGTGTCTCAAGCCATGTTGTTGCTTTACTTACTGCCATGATTTCCATAGTCAGGCTACTTGTGGTCAAAGCAAAAGCACCAGAATCTTCCTTCACAATTTTCCCTCCGGCCTGAGCCGTAAAAGCCCATGAACTTCTCACTCGTTGAACGACCGACCCATATGTGTAAATGACAGCATCACCCTCCAAAGAATTCTCGAAGATCAAAGCCTGTATTTCCGCCTCCACAGCAACTGGATTTTCTTGTCTACATTTTCTGCCTAGTTGGATGCAAACTGAAAAGGACGTACAGAAATCTGTTGGCACTTGTACCCACTCCTCGCCAGGTTCTAAGTCCTCAAGTGAACACACCTGTTGAAGAATGTCTTCGGATTGACCCATCCACGACTTTCCTCTTTTTAACCTGCTGCCCTTTACCTACTTAATTTCACTGTGCAGTGGATATTGTGTGTTTGCGTTGACTCTGAGGTAGGCATGTGCTCTGCAAATTTGTATTCTGTCCCCAATGGTTGGAAAATCAAGAAGGTAGCGCATCGCCCTGCAAACCGTATCTCTTGTACATCCAAGAATAATACGCGCAGCTTCTTTCTGTATCCTTTCCATCTGTTTACGGCTGATGGTCAGGATCGCCATAGCATACTCCAAAACAGAAAGGACCAGACCCTCGTACAGGAGACATAAATGACGCTGCTCACAGTTTGTCACCGCCATCACCCTAATCGCAGCCAAACCTCGCCAAACCTTTGTTATCACCCGGTCTATGTGCTCATGATACGCAAGACTTCAATCAAAACATATCCCCAGGTAGTTCATTGCCTGCGTTATTTCCACCATCTCTGAACCCAGATTAATAGTTGGTGTTGGAGTGTTGACAATATGGTTATCTGTGGTTATCATTACCTTTTACACATTGAACCATTTATGATAACAAATGGAAATAGGCCATCATTCATTTGAGTTGAGTTGAGTCAAGAACTGACATCACAGCACTTGGGACATTCCCAAACATGCTCAGTCCTCATCTACGACAGTCAGCGAAGAGTCCCAATGCTAATGGTACCAGTAGCAGTCAGATTTTGTATCCGTCTGGCCTTTCCTCGGAGTCAAGCAGTTAGAGTATCCATCTTTCAGTCAGGAGACTAAGTTATAATGCCCAGTACGGAAAAGGATTTATATCTCTTACTCATCACCATGTAACTTGTCTTGTGCACAACATCGCTCTCAGCACAGCCCGCTGGAAATATTCATGATTCTTGACCAGTTCTTCATGAATTTTCATGGGCTGGGTATCTGTAATGTCCTGTGCACAACATCACTCTCATCACAGCCTGTCGGAAATATTCTTGATCCTTGACCAGTTCTTCATGCATTTTCATGCACAAGCTCAAGACCAGTTCTTCATGCATTTTCATGTGAAAAGTCAAGACCAGTTCTTCATGCATTTTCATGCCCTGGGTGTCTGTAATGTCCTGTGTTGACCGTTGTCTAGACTGACCCCTGCCTCTTCTTCCAGGAACCGTCCCTACAATTATTGTTGGTTCTACATCACTGTGGTGTTTAATATGCCCTAAGTATTTCAGTTTCCAGGAGATGGTGCTATTTATGATCCAGTCTGTGGTGTTTAATATGCCCTAAGTATTTCAGTTTCCAGGAGATGGTGCTATTTATGATCCAGTCTGTGGTGTTTAATATGCCCTAAGTATTTCAGTTTCCAGGAGATGGTGCTATTTATGATCCAGTCTGTGGTGTTTAATATGCCCTAAGTATTTCAGTTTCCAGGAGATGATGTTATTTATGATCCAGTCTGTGGTGTTTAATATGCCCTAAGTATTTCAGTTTCCAGGAGATGATGTTATTTATGATCCAGTCTGTGGTGTTTAATATGCCCTAAGTATTTCAGTTTCCTGGAGATGATGTTATTTATGATCCAGTCTGTGGTGTTTAATATGCCCTAAGTATTTCAGTTTCCAGGAGATGGTGCTATTTATGATCCAGTCTGTGGTTGTTTAATATGCCCTAAGTATTTCAGTTTCCAGGAGATGATGTTATTTATGATCCAGTCTGTGGTGTTTAATATGCCCTAAGTATTTCAGTTTCCAGGAGATGATGTTATTTATGATCCAGTCTGTGGTGTTTAATATGCCCTAAGTATTTCAGTTTCCAGGAGATGATGCTATTTATGATCCAGTCTGTGGTGTTTAATATGCCCTAATTATTTCAGTTTCCAGGAGATGATGTTATTTATGATCCAGTCTGTGGTGTTTAATATGCCCTAAGTATTTCAGTTTCCAGGAGATGATGCTATTTATGATCCAGTCTGTGGTGTTTAATATGCCCTAAGTATTTCAGTTTCCAGGAGATGATGTTATTTATGATCCAGTCTGTGGTGTTTAATATTGCCCTAAGTATTTCAGTTTCCTGGAGATGATGTTATTTATGATCAGTCTGTGGTGTTTAATATGCCCTAAGTATTTCAGTTTCCTGGAGATGATGTTATTTATGATCCAGTCTGTGGTGTTTAATATGCCCTAAGTATTTCAGTTTCCTGGAGATGATGTTATTTATGATCCAGTCTGTGGTGTTTAATATGCCCTAAGTATTTCAGTTTCCAGGAGATGATGTTATTTATGATCCAGTCTGTGGTGTTTAATATGCCCTAAGTATTTTCAGTTTCCAGGAGATGATGTTATTTATGATCCAGTCTGTGGTGTTTAATATGCCCTAGTATTTCAGTTTCCAGGAGATGATGTTATTTATGATCCAGTCTGTGGTGTTTAATATGCCCTAAGTATTTCAGTTTCCAGGAGATGATGTTATTTATGATCCAGTCTGTGGTGTTTAATATGCCTAAGTATTTCAGTTTCCAGGAGATGATGTTATTTTATGATCCATTCTGTGGTGTTTAATATGCCCTAAGTATTTCAGTTTCCTGGAGATGATGTTATTTATGATCCAGTCTGTGGTGTTTAATATGCCCTAAGTATTTCAGTTTCCAGGAGATGGTGCTATTTATGATCCAGTCTGTGGTGTTTAATATGCCCTAAGTATTTCAGTTTCCAGGAGATGATGTTATTTATGATCCAGTCTGTGGTGTTTAATATGCCCTAAGTATTTCAGTTTCCAGGAGATGATGTATTATGATCCAGTCTGTGGTGTTTAATATGCCCTAAGTATTTCAGTTTCCAGGAGATGATGTTATTTATGATCCAGTCTGTGGTGTTTAATATGCCCTAAGTATTTCAGTTTCCAGGAGATGATGCTATTTATGATCCAGTCTGTGGTGTTTAATATGGCCTAAGTATTTCAGTTTCCAGGAGATGATGTTATTTATGATCCAGTCTGTGGTGTTTAATATGCCCTAAGTATTTCAGTTTCCAGGAGATGATGTTATTTATGATCCAGTCTGTGGTGTTTAATATGCCCTAAGTATTTCAGTTTCCAGGAGATGATGTTATTTATGATCCAGTCTGTGGTGTTTAATATGCCCTAAGTATTTCAGTTTCCAGGAGATGATGTTATTTATGATCCAGTCTGTGGTGTTTAATATGCCCTAAGTATTTCAGTTTCCAGGAGATGATGTTATTTATGATCCAGTCTGTGGTGTTTAATATGCCCTAAGTATTTCAGTTTCCTGGAGATGATGCTATTTATGATCCAGTCTGTGGTGTTTAATATGCCCTAAGTATTTCAGTTTCCAGGAGATGATGCTATGTATGATCCAGTCTGTGGTGTTTAATATTCCCTAAGTATTTCAGTTTCCAGGAGATGATGCTATTTATGATCCAGTCTGTGGTGTTTAATATTCCCTAAGTATTTCAGTTTCCAGGAGATGATGTTATTTATGATCCAGTCTGTGGTGTTTAATATGCCCTAAGTATTTCAGTTTCCAGGAGATGCATGTTATTTATGATCCAGTCCTGTGGTGTTTAATATGCCCCCTAAGTATTTCAGTTTCCTGGAGATGATGCTATTTATGATCCAGTCTGTGGTGTTTAATATTCCCTAAGTATTTCAGTTTTCCAGGAGATGATGCTATGTATGATCCAGTCTGTGGCTGTTTTAATACTTCCCTAAGTATTTCAGTTTCCAGGAGATGATGTTATTTATGATCCAGTCTGTGGTGTTTAATATTCCCTAAGTATTCAGTTTCCAGGAGATGATGTTATTTATGATCCAGTCTGTGGTGCTTAACTATGCCCTAAGTATTTCAGTTTCCAGGAGATGATGCTATGTATGATCTCAGTCTGTGGTGTTTAATATTCCCCTAAGTATTTCAGTTTCCAGGAGATGATGTTATATTATGATCCAGTCTGTGGTGTTTAATATTCCCTAAGTATTTTCAGTTTCCAGGAGATGATGCTATGTATGATCCAGTCTGTGGTGTTTAATATTCCCCTAAGTATTTCAGTTTCCAGGAGATGATGTTATTTATGATCCAGTCTGTGGTGTTTAATATGCCCTAAGTATTTCAGTTTCCAGGAGATGATGTTATTTATGATCCAGTCTGTGGTGTTTAATATTCCCTAAGTATTTCAGTTTCCAGGAGATGATGCTATGTATGATCCAGTCTGTGGTGTTTAATATTCCCTAAGTATTTCAGTTTCCAGGAGATGATGTTATTTATGATCCAGTCTGTGGTGTTTAATATGCCCTAAGTATTTCAGTTTCCAGGAGATGATGTTATTTATGATCCAGTCTGTGGTGTTTAATATTCCCTAAGTATTTCAGTTTCCAGGAGATGATGTTATTTATGATCCAGTCTGTGGTGTTTAATATGCCCTAAGTATTTCAGTTTCCAGGAGATGATGTTATTTATGATCCAGTCTGTGGTGTTTAATATGCCCTAAGTATTTCAGTTTCCAGGAGATGATGTTATTTATGATCCAGTCTGTGGTGTTTAATATGCCCTAAGTATTTCAGTTTCCAGGAGATGATGTATTTATGATCCAGTCTGTGGTGTTTTAATATGCCCCTAAGTATTTCAGTTTCCAGGAGATGATGTTATTTATGATCCAGTCTGTGGTGTTTTAATATGCCCCTAAGTATTTCAGTTTCCTGCAGATGATGTATTTATGATCCAGTCTGTGGTGTTAATATGCCCTAAGTATTTCAGTTTCCTGGAGATGATGTTATTTATGATCCAGTCTGTGGTGTTTAATATGCCCTAAGTATTTCAGTTTCCAGGAGCTGATGTTATTTATGATCCAGTCTGTGGTGTTTAATATGCCCCTAAGTATTTTCAGTTTCCAGGAGATGATGTTATTATGATCCAGTCTGTGGTGTTTAATATTCCCTAAGTATTTTCAGTTTTCCAGGAGATGATGCTATGTATGATCCAGTCTGTGGTGTTTAATATTCCCTAGTATTTCAGTTTCCAGGAGATGATGTTATTTATGATCCAGTCTGTGGTGTTTAATATGCCCTAAGTATTCAGTTTCCAGGAGATGATGTTATTTATGATCCAGTCTGTGGTGTTTAATATGCCCTAAGTATTTCAGTTTCAAGGAGATGATGTTATTTATGATCCAGTCTGTGGTGTTTAATATGCCCTAAGTATTTCAGTTTCCTGGAGATGATGTTATTTATGATCCAGTCTGTGGTGTTTAATATGCCCTAAGTATTTCAGTTCCTGGAGATGATGTTATTTATGATCCAGTCTGTGGTGTTTAATATGCCCTAAGTATTTCAGTTTCCAGGAGATGATGTTATTTATGATCCAGTCTGTGGTGTTAATATGCCCTAAGTATTTCAGTTTCCTGAGAGATGATGTTATTTATGATCCAGTCTGTGGTGTTTAATATGCCCTAAGTATTTCAGTTTCCAGGAGATGATGTTATTTATGATCCAGTCTGTGGTGTTTAATATGCCCTAAGTATTTCAGTTTCCAGGAGATGATGTTATTTATGATCCAGTCTGTGGTGTTTAATATGCCCTAAGTATTTCAGTTTCCAGGAGATGATGTTATTTATGATCCAGTCTGTGGTGTTTAATATGCCCTAAGTATTTCAGTTTCCTGGAGATGATGTTATTTATGATCCAGTCTGTGGTGTTTAATATGCCCTAAGTATTTCAGTTTCCTAGGAGATGATGTTATTTATGATCCAGTCTGTGGTGTTTAATATGCCCTAAGTATTTCAGTTTTCCATGGAGATGATGTTATTTATGATCCAGTCTGTGGTGTTTAATATGCCCTAAGTATTTCAGTTTCCTGGAGATGATGTTATTTATGATCCAGTCTGTGGTGTTTAATATTCCCTAAGTATTTCAGTTTCCAGGAGATGATGTTATGTTATGATCCAGTCTGTGGTGTTTAATATTCCCTAAGTATTTCAGTTTCCAGGAGGATGATGTTATTTATGATCCAGTCTGTGGTGTTTTAATATGCCCTAAGTATTTCAGTTTCCAGGAGATGATGTTATTTATGATCCAGTCTGTGGTGTTTAATATGCCCTAAGTATTTCAGTTTCCAGGAGATGATGTTATTTATGATCCAGTCTGTGGTGTTTAATATGCCCTAAGTATTTCAGTTTCCTGGAGATGATGTTATTTATGATCCAGTCTGTGGTGTTTAATATGCCCTAAGTATTTCAGTTTCCTGGAGATGATGTTATTTATGATCCAGTCTGTGGTGTTTAATATGCCCTAAGTATTTCAGTTTCCAGGAGATGATGTCTATTTATGATCCAGTCTGTGGTGTTTAATATGCCCTAAGTATTTCAGTTTCCTGGAGATGATAGTTATTTATGATCCAGTCTGTGGTGTTTAATATGCCCTAAGTATTTCAGTTTCCAGGAGATGATGTTATTTATGACTCCAGTCTGTGGTGCTTAATATGCCCTAAGTATTTCAGTTTCCAGGAGATGATGCTATTTATGATCCAGTCTGTGGTGTTTAATATGCCCTAAGTATTTCAGTTTTCCAGGAGATGATGTTATTTATGATCCAGTCTGTGGTGTTTAATATTCCCTAAGTATTTCAGTTTCCTGGAGATGATGCTTATTTATGATCCAGTCTGTGGTGTTTAATATGCCCTAAGTATTTCAGTTTCCTGGAGATGATGTTATTTATGATCCAGTCTGTGGTGTTTAATATGCCCTAAGTATTTCAGTTTCCAGGAGATGATGTTATTTATGATCCAGTCTGTGGTGTTTAATATTCCCTAAGTATTTCAGTTTCCTGGAGATGATTGCATTTATGATCCAGTCTGTGGTGTTTAATATGCCCTAAGTATTTCAGTTTCCTGGAGATGATGTTATTTATGATCCAGTCTGTGGTGTTTAATATGCCCTAAGTATTTCAGTTTCCAGGAGATGATGTTATTTATGATCCATTCTGTGGTGTTTAATATGCCCTAAGTATTTCAGTTTCCTGAGATGATGTTATTTATGATCCCGTCTGTGGTGTTTAATATGCCCTAAGTATTTCAGTTTCCAGGAGATGATGTTATTTATGATCCAGTCTGTGGTGTTTAATATGCCCTAAGTATTTCAGTTTCCAGGAGATGATGCTATTTATGATCCAGTCTGTGGTGTTTAATATGCCCTAAGTATTTCAGTTTCCAGGAGATGATGTTATTTATGATCCAGTCTGTGGTGTTTAATATGCCCCTAAGTATTTCAGTTTTCCAGGAGATGATGTTATTTATGATCCAGTCTGTGGTGTTTAATATGCCCTAAGTATTTCAGTTTCCAGGAGATGGTGCTATTTATGATCCAGTCTGTGGTGTTTAATATTCCCTAAGTATTTCAGTTTCCAGGAGATGATATTATTTATGATCCAGTCTGTGGTGTTTAATATGCCCTAAGTATTTCAGTTTCCAGGAGATGATGTTATTTATGATCCAGTCTGTGGTGTTTTAATATGCACCTAAGTATTTCAGTTTCCAGGAGATGGTGCTATTTATGATCCAGTCTGTGGTGTTTAATATTCCTAAGTATTTCAGTTTCCAGGAGATGATGTTATTTATGATCCAGTCTGTGGTGTTTAATATGCCCTAAGTATTTCAGTTTCCAGGAGATGATGTTATTTATGATCCAGTCTGTGGTGTTTAATATGCCCTAAGTATTTCAGTTTCCAGGAGATGATGTTATTTATGATCCAGTCTGTTGGTGTTTAATATGCCCTAAGTATTTCAGTTTCCTGGAGATGATGTTATTTATGATCCAGTCTGTGGTGTTTAATATTCCCTAAGTATTTCAGTTTCCTGGAGATGATGTTATTTATGATCCAGTCTGTGGTGTTTAATATGCCCTAAGTATTTCAGTTTCCAGGAGATGATGTTATTTATGATCCAGTCTGTGGTGTTTAATATGCCCCTAAGTATTTCAGTTTCCAGGAGATGATGTTATTTATGATCCAGTCTGTGCGTGTTTAATATTCCCCTAAGTATTTCAGTTTCCAGGAGATGATGTTATTATGATCCAGTCTGTGGTGTTTAATATGCCCTAAGTATTTCAGTTTCCAGGAGATGATGTTATTTATGATCCAGTCTGTGGTGTTAATATGCCCTAAGTATTTCAGTTTCCAGGAGATGATGCTATTTATGATCCAGTCTGTGGTGTTTAATATGCCCTAAGTATTTCAGTTTCCAGGAGATGATGTTATTTATGATCCAGTCTGTGGTGTTTAATATGCCCTAAGTATTTCAGTTTCCAGGAGATGATGTTATTTATGATCCAGTCTGTGGTGTTTAATATGCCCTAAGTATTTCAGTTTCCAGGAGATGATGTTATTTATGATCCAGTCTGTGGTGTTTAATATGCCCTAAGTATTTCAGTTTCCAGGAGATGATGCTATTTATGATCCTATTTTACCAATGTTTGCCAGCATCTGTGGTGAATTGGTAGCTAACATGGATTACATTTAAAATCATCTGCAGATGATTTTGAAGCAGACTGCCTGGTGTTGATTTTTAACAATGGTTTGAGTATCGGTCTTTCAGAAAGCAAAGACAAATTACTGAACTAATTAATCACAAACAGCCAAAAATGCTTGGGTTGATTGCAACGTCCTGTAAAGAAACATGCAACTAATTTTTCTTGTTTCAATGTTCAGGTTTTTGCTAGATGTCGGTAATTTTCTTGTTGTTGATTCGCATTATTCTAACATTTAAGTCCAAAAGCCTCGAGTTTCTGCTTCAGTGATTGTGACAGACTTAGAATATTGTGGACCAAGGAAAAGAAAACCATACATTCTACTAGATCTTGGCATTTAAGCAAACTGACTCACAAATAGCTTCAAGTCTCAATACTCTGGCCATATTAAACATCACAGTAGCTTAGAAAGAAAGGTTCATGATGAGAGTGTGATTCTGTAACAGACTTCCAACATAATGATAATGATAATTGTGAGATAGTCCGTGAGTCACATCTATATGGACACACTGAGCACATAACAATTAGTCAAGCTAACTTTCACCTGTGTAATGGGGCACTCAGGTGTGAAAGGCAATAACCAAGGCTATTGATTGGTTGACATGGCGGTGATCGAGGTGGGAAGAGCAATGGGTGGGCTAGACATCATTAGTACCATAAGAGACGCTGGAATACATGACTTTAAGAACACTTGGGATTCTATTTCCTTGTCCAGAGTGTGGGAGATGGGAGTAAAGTGGGGAGCCACTAGAAATGAATATTTTGACATGAGAACAAGATATTTGACTAACCAGCACAGAACTGGTGTGATCATTCACTCTGGCGGAGGTGTTAAGGAGGAGATTGGAGCACCTATGGACCTATCTGAGATGCGATGATGGTGAGCCTCACTACCCACTAATCATTAATCCATATGTTGCCATGGGAAAGATGTATGTTATTGGAATTAGCATTTATTTATTTGCTGATGTTATGCTGGTGTTTTTATCTGTAGGATGTGAATTACAAATCTTAGCCTTTAAAATATTTTTAAAATTAGAGTTGTATATTGTTTATGTTTTTGCTAAATTGTCAGATTTGTCGGTTGTCCTTCCAACACAATGCACCACTTGATGCCATAGCTCAGTTCAGAAAGCACATTGATTTCTTCAAGTCCAAAAGTGGGATACCAGAGTTGGCTTTTGAACATAGTGCTTGGATGTCTAAACAGTAAGTGCTTCACTTATACTTGTATCAACTTCAACAATTTCACTTTTGGTATTGTTACAATAAGCTATTTCATTTGTAGAATTATCAACATAAACTATTTCACTTGCATTATTATCATAATAAACTTGTGTTCAGGCAGTATTATCACTATGAACTATTTAACTTGTTTACCACCATAAACAATACTGTGTGCAATTTTATCAACATAAACTATTTCACTAGCAGTATTATTACCATAAACTATTTCACTCCGTAGTATTATCATTATAAATTATTTCACAAGCAGTATTATAAATATAAATCGTGACATTTGTATTATCAATGTAATAATTTTGCATATTTTCAACAAAACTATATTTTCTGTAACTGAGGTAAGTTCATCCCTCTTAAGGGGAGCTTGTTTCAGGGCTCTAAAGTCATTGTCATGACCAGGAGGTAACTTCATGTTCATTTCATGAACTGTGTCTCTCAAGCAAGCTTCAAGTGTCACCTTTCCTTCTCCTGTCTAAAGGTTTCATCTATGCTCTGGAACTTGTCTAGGTTGGTATTCATTTTGTCTTCCTTCTAGTTGAATGCGAGTTAGACGGAAAGCCATGGATCCTAATAGGAAGTTCTGAAAATACTGAGCCACTAGGTGGGGTATCGGAGACTTGGAGGCAAGGAAGGGGAAGAGTGAGCCTGTACTTCCAACTGTCTGAGCCTGATCTGGGACTATCTGCCGTTCCCTGTTAAAGAGTATCTGCATGTGGAGGGACTGGGGAGTGAGTGGAGGGTTTAGGATAACACACAAAGCTTAAGGAAACATGTAAGTGGACTTTTAATGAGACATGTCGCTTGTACCATCTGCCTGAGAACTCTTTGTTGGCTACTGAAGGAGAGGACGGAGAATGTGTGGGCATATTCTGAATGCAGTGATGTTGATTCATAAATTCATACACAGGCTCCTCTTTTTAGTTCTGTCTGTGAAGTCACAGTCAGTCAATAAATGCTTACACTGATTGTGATGTCCTGTGAAGGACATGCAGTTAACTTTTATTACATGACTATGTCATAGAGATTTTTTTCAATGTGTTCATTCCTAGGTGTGGTGTATTTACTCATGTGTCTGTTTAGATTTCAGGTGTTTGGTGACTTGTTTGATGAAGCTATCAAACTGGGACTGACGGCCATACAGACACAGCACCCAGGCTTCTACTACCAACAGGCAGCCAATCATGCTGTCTTCAGGAACAGCTGTGTCAGGGCTTATGTATGGTTAGTATAAGTTTCAGTAACCATGTCTATTTTATTTGTATCAGAGGGCTTTCTAATGAAGCCTGAAATATTTTAGGCTAATTTGTTAAATCAACACCTGCAAAATGAGATGCCTGAGGAGAGCTGCCAACTTAACAATCCGAGACCGAGTAAGAAATACTGTTATCAGACAGACTGTGGGATCAACACTTTGTGCCAAATATATTGAAAGACAGAAGATCAAGTGGTTTGGCCATGTCGTTAGAATGCAACACCAGCAACTACCATTACTGGCCTTACATCAGAGATCATCTGCGACGAGACCACGAGGATGTCCAAGAAGAAAATGGATTGACGGCATCAAAGACATTGTACAGCCACATGAAATGACACTATCCAGTGCCGCCCACCAGGCGCTGGAACGCAAATTATTCCTCCCACGATGCTTGACCGGCAGAAGTGGAAGAAGATGACGATGATGAATGGTCACATATAATTGTTGTCATAGTTGACCATTGGTTTAGTAAAAATCCCCCAGTACTTAAGAGTGCATGGAATCTTCAGGATGTATAATCACTTATGCACCAACCGCTGCACCTCTTCAGTGGATCTGAAAGTGCTTCCTTCTATTGCCTCTTTTAGTGATCCAAAAGATATGGCTAGACTTGCCGAGTGTGTAAGATACTCAGTCCTGTCCATATGCTGAATGATGACTTGGATACACCACAATATGCCTGTCCTCAGGTGCACAATGTTAGGACCCGGTCCTTGCACATCTTTCTGGTTTCTGTGCTTGGAGAGGGGAAGAGAGTTTCTGCAAGACAACCCATGCGAAGATGGTACTTTGGTACTGAGTCAGGAAGAAAGTTTTTTACACAACCTTACAATAATAGATCTAAGTCCATTTCAGGGCTGAGATGAACAATGCATCATACTTAAGAGTTAAAGCTCAGTTTTCTAGAGGATTCACCAAACCAACTAATCCATGATTCACTTCCTTACATCAGAATTGTTTCTGAATAACTTAAGAAATCTTTGTCTGTTTTCATTGACAAAATCTTTTGCTCTTTAGCCTCTGCTCTTAAGCAACTGACACCAAACCCTTTAATTCTTTTATATCGCCAGCAACTCTTTTCATGTCCTCCTCATTTTATTTATCTCTGTTTCTAATTATTTTCTCCATGTTTTTTTGAGGGGATCTCCATAGTCTTTCTTAAATACATACAAACATAAGTGCTTTACTTTAACTTTACATACACACCAAAGTAATTATTTTTTGGTTACACATGATGTTTTCTCTTTGTTTCTGTTTGACAGCAGCCGCAGGAGATGAAAAGTGCTGAAGTTGTGGCTGAATATCTGGGCCCTGTAGAATTTTATGGTCAGAGGAAAATGGAGACAGGGTCACCAGAGTAAGTTTATCTAGGAGTAGGGTGGAGGGTGTGACTGAGAGAGAGCTTCCTGATAATACCAGAGGCAACATTTTATTTCTTGCCATAATGGTTTGTTGGAGCTATGCTGATAGTGTTATGAGCATGGTCAGATGTGGGTTCAGCGTGTCAGCTCATCATCTCACTAAGTGAGGGAAAGACTGGTGACCTATTTCGTTGTGCATAAAAAGTCGGTTAAAAGTCTTCATTGCACCGGTTTTTTTTATCCCATATGGCTCAGTCTCTTTCCGCAATGCGGAAAGCATCGCACAAAGTACAAACTCTGTAAACTCCAGCAACGACCCCCAGGAGTCCTTAAAACATGAACTCGTGAACTGAAGGACGCGGCCCGGAATCAAACCCGCAATCTTCGAAGCCACAGGAGACCTCCCTCCATGGAGCATTCAGGCCTACAATATTTGATGGCCCCTGTCACATCACAAAAGCCGTAGTAAGTTTCTGCTTCGGGACATGTTTGATGTTTTTTGTTTTACTTTTAATGTCTTGGTATTACTTTTATTATCATTAGTATGCAGGTTTGCATATTGCATTCTTTATTTATTATTCATTATAATTTGTAGTGATATTAATATTATTATCCCTGTCATACAGATGTCATATATTGTGTCATGCAGTTATCATTATGATTTTAAATGTGTTTTCTTAAAATAAACATTATGCATTGATAATTTATTCTGTTTTACTGATAAGTTTGTGAAGGAAAATGTGGCTCCTATTGAAGCTGTATTGTTACATCTGTGATACTAAGCTTTTTCTCTTGGACCAGGCATTGAGCCTCCAGATTTGCAAGTGGAGAGAGAAGGAATTCTTGCCTTGCAGACCAAGGAGAGACAAGTTGACCATTCTGTAAGTGATGATTCTTGCCCTTTTTATTACTTATATACCACGCTTGTCTGTTGGATGGGGTTAAATGTTCAAATCCTCATCAAGGCAGAGGTTGTTTATAAGTTGATCTGGGCTCCTGGGTCAATCCAGCCAAAAGAAAGGTACCAGAAAATGTTCTAGGAAGTAAAGTCTGCCAGCTTGATATTGACCACAGCACCCATTGAGTTTCACTTTGTAAAAACATGGAACTCGTGTCAAATACCCAAAGGGACACTTGGGATAAATCCAATCGGACTCGTGCCATACACCCACTGGAAATCATGCCATACACTCACTGGGACTCGTGCCATACACCCACTGGAAATCGTGCCATGCACCAAATCGAACTCATGCCATACACCCACTGGAAATTGTGCCATGCACCCACTGGAAATCGTGCCATACACCCACTGGAAATCATGCCATACACTCAATGGGACTCGTGCCATACACCCACTGGAAATCGTGCCATGCACCAAATCAGACTCATGCCATACACCCACTGGAAATCGTGCCATACACCAAATCGAACTCATGCCATACACCCACTGGAAATCGTGTCATACACCCAATGTTTACTCATGTCATACACCCAATGTTACTCATGTCATACACCCACTGGAAATCGTGTCATACACCCAATGTTACTCATGTCATACACCCACTGGAAATCGTGTCATACACCCAATGTTACTCATGTCATACACCCACTGGAAATCGTGTTGTACACCCAATGTTACTCATGTCATACACCCACTGGAAATCATGTCGTACACCCAATGTTACTCATGTCATACACCCACTGGAAATCATGTCATACACCCAATGTTACTCATGTCATAAACCCACTGGAAATCGTGTCGTACACCCAATGTTACTCATGTCATACACCCACTGGAAATCATGTCATACACCCAATGTTACTCATGTCATAAACCCACTGGAAATCGTGTCGTACACCCAATGTTACTCATGTCATACACCCACTGGAAATCGTGTCGTACACCCAATGGTACTCAAGCCATACACCCACTGGAAATCGTGTCATGCACTCAATGGGACTCATGCCATACACCCACTGGGACTCATGCCATACACCCAAAGGGACACTTGGGATATATCCAATGGGACTTGTGTCATACACCCAATGGGACGCTCGCCATACATCCAATGGTACTAATGCCATACACCCAAAGGTACTCGTGCCATAAACCCAATGGGACTTGTGCCACATACCCAATGGTAGCCATACACCCAGTGGGACTTTTACCATATATCTAATGGGACTCGTGCCATACACCCATACACACACATGGATACATGTACACAAACTTACACACACATGGATACATGTACACAAACTTACACACACATGGATACATGTACACAAACTTACACACACATGGATACATGTACACAAACTTACACACATTTGAATACATTTACACAAACATACACTCATATGGATACATGTACACAAACACACACACATATGGATATATGTACATGAATACACACACATATGGATACATGTATGCAAACATACACTCATATGGATACATGTATGCAAACATACACTCATATGGATACATGTATGCAAACATACACTCATGTGGATACATGAACGCAAACATACGCTCATATGGAAACATGTACGCAAATATAAACTCATTCATTGGACCTTTCCATCTTGACAGACGATAGTTTGTGCATTGTGCTTCAAAAAGGCTTAATAACTACGACCCATGGCGGTGGCTGTTAAGGCCAGTTCTTGCTGCAAATGTTTGCCCACAGTAGATGCATGTGAAAACATGGTCATTTCCACCATTTTGCACCATCTTACGTCTCTCACGCTCTGTGTGTGCTTTATCTGCAATCCTTTTCTCCTTTGTCTTTATTCCATTTCTGATAGTTGCCCTCCATGCAACACGTTCAGCGGCGACTTGCTCCCAATGTGCATTATCAATGCCTGTATCAATCATGTCCCGCTTACACACATCTTTGTATCGTAGTAGAGGCCGACCCTGAGATCTCCTACCCGTCTGTAATTCACCAAAAAAGATGTCCTTTGGTATTCTACCATCATCCATCCTCCTAACGTGTCCTATCCATCTAAGTCTACGAAGACTGAGCATGGAATACACCTGTCACACAATCTGATCTTTCCAATACTTCAGTATTTGTGATTTTGTCTTGCCACTTAATACCAAGTATTCTTCGCAGACACCGCATATGAAAGCTGTTTAAATGTTTCTCTTGGCGTGAGTAAGTTGTCCAGGTTTCACTGCCATAAAGAAGAGTACTAAGGACACAGGCTTGGTAGACGAGGACTTTTGTTTTGGCAGTAAGCTTCCTGTTCTCCCAGACTCTTTTTGCTAACATGTTCATTGTTGTTGCTGCCTTGCCAATCCTGATGTTGATTTCCTGATCGAGGGATAATTTGCTATTTACCTCTGATCCTAGATATGTAAAATGGTCTACTATCTCCAGTTCGGCGTCGTCAATAAAGATTGATGGTAGCACCATGTGCACCTTGTGACATAATCTGTGTCTTCTTTTTGTTAATTGTTAAACCAAATTCAGAACAAGCATTGGAGAATGCAGATAGTAGATGTTGTAATTCTTCCTCAGAGTGGGTCGTAATCGCAGCATCATCCGCAAAAAGCAAATCTCTGATTAGTACCTTCCTAATTTTGGTCTTGGCCTTCAATCTCTGAGCATTATATAGGCTACCATCTGAGCGTGAGTGAATGTATATACCGTCATCCTGATCACAAAAGGCATATTTCAGTAGAAGTGAAAAGTATATTCCAAAGAGGGTGGGGGATAGTACACAACCTTGCTTAACTCCACTCTTGATTTCAAACTCTTCTGAAGTTGAGCCATCAAACTTGATTATACCCTTCATGCCTGTGGAACGATTCCACAATGGACAAAAGAGTTGGTGGGCAGCCAATCTTCTTTAGTGCTTTGAACAGACCCTCACGACTGACCAAATCGAATGCCTTTGTGAGGTCGATGAAGGCAATAAACAGTGGCTGATTTTGTTCCCGGCATTTTTCTCACTCATATGGTTACATGTATGCAAACATACACACATGTGGATACATGTATGCAAACATACACTCATATGGAAACATGTACGCAAAACATACACTCATATGGATACATATACGCAAACATACACTCATATGGATACATGTACGCAAACATACACTCATATGGAAACATGTACGCAAACATACACTCATATGGAAACATGTGTGCAAACATACACTCATATGGATACATGTATGCAAACATACACACATATGGATACATATATGCAAACATACACTCATATGGATACATGTATGCAAACATACACACATATGGATACATGTATGCACACATCTGGATACATGTTCGCAAACATGCACACATCTGGATACATGTATGCAAACATACACACATATGGATACATGTACGCAAACATGCACACATCTGGATACATGTACGCAAACATACACTCATATGGATACATGTACGCAAACATACACTCATATGGATACATATACGCAAACATACACACATCTGGATACATGTACGCAAACATGCACACATCTGGATACATGTATGCAAACATGCACACATCTGTATACATGTACGCAAACATACACACATATGGATACATGCATGCAAACATACACACATATGGATACATGTATGCAAACATACACACATCTGGATACATGTATACAAACATACACACATCTGGATACATGTACACAAACATGCACACATCTGGATACATATACGCAAACATACACTCATATGGATACATGTACGCAAACATACACACATATGGATACATGTACACAAACATGCACACATCTGGATACATATACGCAAACATACACACATATGGATACATGTACGCAAACATACACACATCTGGATACATGTATGCAAACATGCACACATCTGGATACATGTACACAAACATACACACATATGGATACATGTACGCAAACATACACACATCTGGATACATGTACGCAAACATGCACACATATGGATACATGTACACAAACATACACTCGTATGGATACATATACGCAAACATACACTCATATGGATACATGTACACAAACATACACTCATATGGATACATGTACGCAAACATACACACATATGGATACATGTATGCAAACATACACACATATGGATACATGTACGCAAACATACACACATGGATACATGTACACAAACATGCACACATCTGGATACATGTATGCAAACATACACACATGTGGATACATGTACACAAACATGCACACATCTGGATACATGTATGCAAACATACACACATATGGATACATGTACGCAAACATGCACACATATGGATACATGTACGCAAACTTGCACACATATGGATACATGTACGCAAACATGCACACATATGGATACATGTACGCAAACATGCACACATATGGATACATGTATGCAAACATGCACACATATGGATACATGTATGCAAACATGCACACATATGGATACATGCATGCAAACATACACACATATGGATACATGTACACAACCATACACACATATGGATACATGTACGCAACCATACACACATATGGATACATGTACGCAACCATACACACATATGGATACATGTATGCAAACATACACACATATGGATACATGTACGCAAACATGCACTCATATGGATACATTACGCAAACATGCACTCATATGGATACATGTACGCAAACATACACACATCTGGATACATGTACGCAAACATGCACTCATATGGATACATGTAAGAAAAACATGCACTCATATGGATACATGTACGCAAACATGCACACATCTGGATACATGTACGCAAACATACACACATGGATACATGTACACAAACATACACTCATCTGGATACATGTACACAACCATACACTCATATGGATACATGTACGCAACCATACACTCATATGGATACATGTACGCAAACATGCACACATATGGATACATGTACGCAAACATACACACATATAGATACATGTACACAAACATACACACATATGGATACATGTACACAAACATACACACATATGGATACATGTACGCAAACACACACATATGGATACATGTATACAAACATACACACATCTGGATACATGTACGCAAACATGCACACATATGGATACATGTACACAAACATACACTCATATGGATACATGTATGCAAACATACACACATATGGATACATGTACACAAACATGCACACATCTGGATACATGTACGCAAACATACACACATCTGGATACATGTACGCAAACATACACACATCTGGATACATGTTAGTTAGTTAGTTAGTTAGTTAGTCAACAGATCATCCTCGTTGCACATCGAACCATTCAGTCCATAAGTCTGGATACATGTACGCAAACATGCACACATCTGGATACATATATGCAAACATACACTCATATGGATACATGTATGCAAACATACACACATATGGATACATGTATGCACACATCTGGATACATGTTCGCAAACATGCACACATCTGGATACATGTATGCAAACATACACACATATGGATACATGTATGCAAACATGCACACATCTGGATACATGTACGCAAACATACACTCATATGGATACATGTACGCAAACATACACTCATATGGATACATATACGCAAACATACACACATCTGGATACATGTACGCAAACATGCACACATCTGGATACATGTATGCAAACATGCACACATCTGTATACATGTACGCAAACATACACACATATGGATACATGCATGCAAACATACACACATATGGATACATGTATGCAAACATACACACATCTGGATACATGTATACAAACATACACACATCTGGATACATGTACACAAACATGCACACATCTGGATACATATACGCAAACATACACTCATATGGATACATGTACGCAAACATACACACATATGGATACATGTACACAAACATGCACACATCTGGATACATATACGCAAACATACACACATATGGATACATGTACGCAAACATACACACATCTATATACATGTATGCAAACATGCACACATCTGGATACATGTACACAAACATACACACATATGGATACATGTACGCAAACATACACACATCTGGATACATGTACGCAAACATGCACACATATGGATACATGTACACAAACATACACTCGTATGGATACATATACGCAAACATACACTCATATGGATACATGTACACAAACATACACTCATATGGATACATGTACGCAAACATACACACATATGGATACATGTATGCAAACATACACACATATGGATACATGTACGCAAACATACACACATGGATACATGTACACAAACATGCACACATCTGGATACATGTACGCAAACATACACACATGTGGATACATGTACACAAACATGCACACATCTGGATACATGTATGCAAACATACACACATATGGATACATGTACGCAAACATGCACACATATGGATACATGTACGCAAACTTGCACACATATGGATACATGTACGCAAACATGCACACATATGGATACATGTACGCAAACATGCACACATATGGATACATGTATGCAAACATGCACACATATGGATACATGTATGCAAACATGCACACATATGGATACATGCATGCAAACATACACACATATGGATACATGTACGCAACCATACACACATATGGATACATGTACGCAACCATACACACATATGGATACATGTACGCAACCATACACACATATGGATACATGTATGCAAACATACACACATATGGATACATGTACGCAAACATGCACTCATATGGATACATTACGCAAACATGCACTCATATGGATACATGTACGCAAACATACACACATCTGGATACATGTACGCAAACATGCACTCATATGGATACATGTAAGAAAACATGCACTCATATGGATACATGTACGCAAACATGCACACATCTGGATACATGTACGCAAACATACACACATGGATACATGTACACAAACATACACTCATCTGGATACATGTACACAACCATACACTCATATGGATACATGTATGCAACCATACACTCATATGGATACATGTACGCAAACATGCACACATATGGATACATGTACGCAAACATACACACATATAGATACATGTACACAAACATACACACATATGGATACATGTACACAAACATACACACATATGGATACATGTACGCAAACACACACATATGGATACATGTATACAAACATACACACATCTGGATACATGTACGCAAACATGCACACATATGGATACATGTACACAAACATACACTCATATGGATACATGTATGCAAACATACACACATATGGATACATGTACACAAACATGCACACATCTGGATACATGTACGCAAACATACACACATCTGGATACATGTACGCAAACATACACACATCTGGATACATGTTAGTTTAGTTAGTTAGTTAGTTAGTCAACAGATCATCCTCGTTGCACATCGAACCATTCAGTCCATAAGTCTGGATACATGTACGCAAACATGCACACATCTGGATACATGTACGCAAACATACATCCACGTGATGAAACCTTTTGTTTTTGCAGTGGCTAATTATTCCACTCCTGAGCAGTGCTGTGGCCCAGTTCAGAAAATACAAGTCTCCTCGAATGAAGAGATTCTTGAGTGAGTAGATGTTTGATATCTTATTTTTGCCAGTTAGTGCTGTCAAACTGATTGCTCATACAGTAAGTGCCAATAAATTTGTTAATCTGCATTTATAAAATTCTAAATTTTCACAATAGTTGGTTTGAAATTCTGCAAAATTGTTTTCTTTAAAACTATAATGATCAATCATATTACTTTTTTCCTGAGCTATTACTATATTTATATCTTTACTTCAAATGTGAACAGCCTTACGTTTATGCCATCTACAACATTTTATTTCATATATATATATATATATATATATATATATATATATATATATATATATATATATATATATATATACACACACACACACCTTATGAGCCCTGTAAAGTAACGTTGTTCTTTATTTCAGATGTAAATTACATTTTAATCTTTAAATCTTGTATGTGTACTGCAAAAAACGTGCCATTTATGTTAATGTTTAGATTATATTTAATATTTTTATGACCTGTAGGTTATACTTGAAATTATTATGACAGTATAGAATACATTTTACTTTTATCTCAAGTGTTCTTCTTCCTTGTTCACAATCAGATCTTCATGTTTATGTCTCTAATATAAACAGTAGTTAGTTTCATGTTCGTAGCAGTATGCAGACTACAAATTATCTTGAACTGAGGTGTTGATTGCATCTTATCTTGATCTACATCATAGACAATATTAGATGGTGCCCTGCGTGGTAGAATACATCTTGTCATTGTCACAACCATAAAACATACTTTATCTAATTTCTTGCAACATTTGCACTTTTGTCTCTCGGGGAGTCTCTGTGGTGAAGTGATCAAGCCGCCTGCCTCGCACTCCAAAGGTTGTGGATTTCTTCTTCTTCTTCGTTCATCCGGAGTTTTTTTTCGGATGTGATTGCGTTGTGTCTGTTTACAGCAGAGCTGCGTTCTTGCGCCGTTAGGCCGACACATCCGACTTCTGCGGGCATTTGCGAGACTCTGTGATTCAGTTCACGAGTGCAATTTTTGGGAGACTTCCAAGAGTCATCGCTGGAGCTACAGAGTTCGTGCTTCGTGTGATGCTTTCTCTGCAGAAAGAGATGTCCTATGGGCTAAAGCTCGGTGCAAAGAAGTCGGTCTTGCGTATATAAACTTTTGTCTCGCTGGTAGAATGTCAGTGTCAAGTTATTCAGTTAAAAAACATATAGAAAACTGTTAGAATATGTCACCAAATCCTATATCTTGGTTTTTGACTTCCTCTTTTTCTTTCACCCTGTATTCCCCATTGGTGCATAGGCCCTCAAAAACCTCTCTCCAAGTTGTCCTGATCCTTCACTGCCTCATGCAGCTCCATCCATCTTGTTCATTTCTGTTCTACTTCTTTTCTCTGTGTATATTTAGATCATTTTCTATTTAATTTTCCCTCTTGATTCCAGACAAGGCTTTTCTAGTAATACTTTTCTCAGATTTTGTTAGTGTGTGTCCTATTCATCACCAGCATCTTTTCCTCATATCTTGATTCACTGGCATTTGTTTGGTTCTCTCCACGAGCTCTACATTGATGATTCTGTCATACTATTTTAGTCCTAGATTTCTGACCGCCATAAAACCGGTTCTTGAGAAATCAATGTGATGGTTTTTCCTTGACTTTCACATCTACATGAGAGTATAATTTTTTTAAAATTAGTTTCATATCCTTTACAAGATGTAGCAGTCAACCCCAGCATGTTTTGGCTGTTAGTGATTCATGGGCAAGTTTACATTTAGTAGTTTGCCTTTGCTTTCTGAACGACCGGCACCCATACCATTTCATTAAAAAACCAGTGTAAGGGGGTCTGCTGCCAAATCGCCAACAGCAATGTTTTGAACACGGTAAGCAGGGTTATGAACTGCATCCGTAATCCCTCGCGGAGGTGGTGAGATTATAATAATACCTCTTGTAAATATACTATTATGGGTAGCTTTAGTTATTGATTGCATTTGTTTACAATTATTGTTAATTGTAAACTTGCTTAGATTATGTCTGTCCGTTAATTAATGTGTACTTTTTCCTCTAGTGGTACAAATGGGTGAGGAGTACTACCATGCCAAGGATTATGTGAAGGCTTTAATGTAAGTGCCCATAGCGAAGTATCCAATTTGTAATTTATAATGTAATTTTTTTCAGAAAAGCGTTTGTAAAGAACTCCATGTACATGGCATATTAGGGGTTTTATTCTCTTGAACGTTCGTGCTGTAAACCCATTTGAGCTGTAGTGACATAGTGACTAAACACTCACCTGGAATGAGAACTGGAATATATTGTGACAAATAGTAAGAGAACTAGAGGAAGACTATAAGAGAAGATCATTGACAGCTGTGCATCATGGCACCGTCAGATATCAGCATGTGAAGTGATATATTCTTCTGGAGAATGGGAGTTGTGGAGAGACATAACCAAAAAAAAAACTTGGAACGAAAAAAATATTTTTTTTATATTTAAAAAAAAACAACTTATATTTAAAGCCCATTATCAGCTCGGCAACAGCCGTACCCTTTTTAAAAAAATACAAGTTGATAAGGCACTTGAAGATGAATTATTGATGATGGGTTGCTGTGGATGATATTGCTGATGAGTTGTTGATAATGATGATGATGAGTTGTTGATGATGATGATATTTTAAATGAGTTGTTGATTATCAGTTGTTGATCCACTTATGCAAAATCAACACCTGTGAGATGCGATGCCTGAGGAGAGCTGCCAACTTAACAATTCGAGACCAAGTAAGAAATGTTTTTATCAGACAGACAGTGGGATTAACATCTTGTACCACATTTATTGACAAACAGAAGATCAAATGGTTTGGCCATCTCATTAGAATGCAACACCATCAACTACCTGCACTGGCGCTACATCAAAGAACATCTGCAATGAGAGAAAGAGGACGATCGAAAAGAAAATGGATTGACAACATCAAAGATATTGCACTATCACACGGAATGACACTATCCAGTGCAACCTATCGGACGCTGGAATGCCTTTTATTCCTCCCACGACGCTTAACGGCAAATGTGGAAGATGATGATGATGATGATGATGATGATGATGATGATGAACATGTTGCTATGTCTGTGTTCATATACATTATATTCTGTTTCTTTGACAAGTCTTCTCAACAAAGTCATGTGGGACTACAGAGCAGAGCGGTGGTGGAAGCTTCTAACGTCCATTCTGGAAACTTCTCTCAAGTGTGCATACCTGACTGCAAAAGTTCCAGAATATGTCTCCAACTGCATGGAGCTGATTGGAAGGTGTATCCTTTGTTTTAATGTACTTGATCAGTTGTGGTATTTGCAATACTTGAAGTTGATTATAAATTATGGCATTTACAATACTTGGAGTTGATTATATTTTGTGGCATTTGAAATACTTGGAGCTAATTAGTTCAGCTTTCAACTGCCAGCCTGGAGAGAACATTTTACTTAACTAGGTTCAGGTTCACAATGCAGCAATGATGAAAAAGTCAGGATCCA
Organism: Cepaea nemoralis; assembly: GCA_014155875.1. Taxonomy (NCBI): domain Eukaryota; kingdom Metazoa; phylum Mollusca; class Gastropoda; order Stylommatophora; family Helicidae; genus Cepaea; species Cepaea nemoralis. The sequence goes on from JACEFZ010007128.1 coordinate 664,442, forward strand.
GATGAATTTGATCCGGGTGATATCCGTAAGTTGATTATCTTATTTGTGTTACTTTATAATGGTGTGCGCATCAGGTTGGGGTCTGTTGGTAATACAATACCTTAAAGCTATGGAGGTAATATTACCAGCCTATACATAATATCAGCCACTCTGTATGTTGTATATAGTTTGGTATGTTGTGTGGGTTTAGTATGGTAAGTATAGTGTGGTATGTTGTGTAGGTATGGTATGGTATTGTGTGTAAGTATAGTGTGGTATGATGTGTGGGTATGGTATGGTATAGTGTGTAAGTATGGTATGTTGTGTGGGTATGGTATGGTATAGTGTGTAAGTATAGTGTGGTATGTTGTGTAGGTATGGTATTGTGTATAAGTATAGTATGGTATGCTGTGTGGGTATGGTATGGTATAGTGTGTAAGTATAGTATGGGTTTTTTTTGGGGGGGGGGGGGGGAAGAGTCCACCCAGGTCATGACTCCAGATGTCTTTCTAAAACTTGTATCAGTTTTCCAGGGGATACACGATCAACCAACCATCAGCTTGTAAAAAAATTGTCTTTGCATATGTTCTTTAATTTTATTGTTGCAATTTTTTCTTAAGAAATATCAGTTTTCATTGACACACTTTTCTTAATGTTAAATGAGAATATTTTGTCATTTTATAAATGTTCTTAATAAACTGAAACACCTGTGTGTTACTGGGGTCCATATGCGAAGCCAAGAATAGTAACATTGTAACCTACCGTGCATGTGTAAGAGGTGACTAAAGGTGGTGGTGTAAGAGGTGACTGAAGGTGGTTGTGTGAGAGGTGATTGAAGGTGGTTGTGTGAGAGGTGACTGAAGGTGGTTGTGTGAGAGATGACTGAAGGTGGTGGTGTAAGAGGTGACTGAAGGTGGTTGTGTGAGAGGTGATTGAAGGTGGTTGTGTGAGAGGTGACTGAAGGTGGTTGTGTGAGAGATGACTGAAGGTGGTTGTGTGAGAGGTGACTGAAGGTGGTTGTGTGAGAGGTGATTGAAGGTGGTTGTGTGAGAGGTGACTGAAGGTGGTTGTGTGAGAGGTGACTGAAGGTGGTTGTGTGAGAGGTGATTGAAGGTGGTTGTGTGAGAGGTGATTGAAGGTGGTTGTGTGAGAGGTGACTGAAGGTGGTTGTGTAAGAGGTGACTGAAGGTGGTGGTGTAAGAGGTGACTGAAGGTGGTTGTATGAGAGGTGACTGAAGGTGGTTGTGTGAGAGATGACTGAAGGTGGTTGTGTAAGAGGTGACTGAAGGTGGTGGTGTAAGAGGTGACTGAAGGTGGTTGTGTGAGAGGTGATTGAAGGTGGTTGTGTGAGAGGTGACTGAAGGTGGTTGTGTGAGATGTGATTGAAGGTGGTTGTGTAAGAGGTGACTAAAAGTGGTTGTGTAAGAGGTGACTGAATGTGGTTGTGTGATGGTGACTAAAGGTGGTTGGCATGGGATTAGCTACCTCGTCCTGCAGACAGCGTAAGCTGCACAATCCAACCAGTCGTGAACAATTCTGCACAGAGTTTGGCACGAGTTGGTTTTGAGCCGATGCTCCGTTCTGAGATGACAGTCCGAAGAAGACAAATAAATGGAGTGAGTAGTGGAAAGATCAGAATGTCCACCTCATGCATCAAGGGACATGTGTCTGTTCCTTAGTAAGTTAATTAAGATGCATGACCTTAAAAGGACGTCCCAGTCAACCCCAGCATTTTGGGCTGTTTGTGATTTCTTGACATGTTCACATTCAGTAGTTTGCCATTGCTTTCTGAACAACCGGCATTCATCCCATTGCATGACACCAGCGCAAGGCAGTCTGCTTTCAAATTTCTCGCAGCTGTGTTTCGATTGTGAGATTGAGAATTGCATTCGTAACTGCTTTGCCACAGCGTCAATCCTTTGTAAGACCTGACGCTTTTAATAAAACCTTAGCCTGTATACTATGTCGTGATTGCTGTGGCAAGTGGCCTGGATTATCTGTCCCATATGTATCTGTGTGAGTCTCGGTAGCATAGTGGATAGGACACTCACCCTGCCACCCCGAGGGTCGTTTTTGTTTATCCCAGCTGGACCCAGCCTAAAATAGGTACCGGGAAATGTCTTGGGAAATAAAGACAGCTTGCATGATACTGAGCACATTTAAAATTAATGTAAGTGTGTGTTTATGTACAGACTTTTTCCTGTTGCAGCATGAGATGCCAGATCCCGAGCCAGGCTTGGATCAGAGCTGTGTGGAGAAAGCTCATGCATTTTGGACAGAACTGCGGGCCCAGCCTGTCATATTCACTATTGAAATGCAAGGATTAATCCCTTTCAGTGAGTATCCAAGAGAAGAGTCATGGTGATGGTTGTAACATGGTGGCCTTGGTCCGACATGCCATGACAGTATATGTGTCAGTAAATCTTTCATTGCGGCTATTCTATCTTCCTCCTCCTCCTCCTCCTCCTTCTCCTCCTCCTCCTCCTCCTCCTCCTCCTCCTCCTCCTCCTCCTCCTCCTTCCTCCTCCTCAACTTCCACTTCTTCATCTTTCTGTTCTTAATCTTTGTTTTCAGCTTCCTCATCTTTGTCTTCTTCTTCTACTCCTCCCTCCTTCTCATCTGCTTCTTTTTCTTCTGCTTCCACTTCCTTTTCTTAATCTTTGTTTACATCTTCTTCAATTTTTTTCTTTACCTTCTACATCATTCTTCTTCGTCAGCTTCCTCTTCTTCATCTGTGTCTTCACCTTTCTTGTCTTTGTTTTCATCTTCTTTGTCTTTGTCTTAATCTCCATCTTCTACTTCATCTTTGCCTTTATCTTCCTCTTCTTCTCTTTTTTCTTGTCCTGGTTACCTTGCGGCCCTAGAGTATGAATAGAGTTGAAGAACAAGCTCTGGTATGCACCTCATACACCTTAGTATTTGTTTCTTTGGCTATAATTGTTTATCCAACATCTGTTGTAACTGAACAGTATGCTTTTTGTGGAAGAGTGTCTGCTAGTAGTTGTGGTTCATGACCAAGCCATTCCACTTGCTGTCTTTTTATAAAGTGAATTGAAAACAATTAGGTATATTTAGCTCCCGTGAAAAGAAGAGACATAATAGACACAAGACACAATGTATGTACCTTACAAAAAACTCCATCTTAGGTGAAACTTATCCAAAAAACCATAAAACAAAAACAATAAATATATAATACTGAAGTATTAAAATAAAACAATAATTATTACAGGACAACAAAGCACGGTCCGACGTTTTGGTTATACAAACCTTTATCAAGGAATGGACAACACAAACAGATAAAACGCTCAATAAAACACACAATAAAAATAAAGATAAAACACAGCTTCTAGTTGGCAGGAAAGAAACAAAAATGGTGGTTTGGAAACTGTCTTTTTTTCTTTTCTTTTTCTTTTATAAAGTGTTTCACTGGTACTTTATTAAAGTTATTTCCTGGTATCATTATTTTTTGTAAATTGTCTCACCTGTTTTATTATGTATTGTATGTGCATATGTAAGAGGTATAATTTAATAATAAGTTTGTGTGTGATCTGTTTTTCTGCATGGATGCTTATGATATACAAGACTAATGAAAAAATTAGTTATAGAAGAAAGGATCATTATCATTACACTGGGTTTTATCCCGTACGGCTTGGCCTCTATCCACAGAGCGACCTGTCGTAAGCATTGCACGGCGCACAAACTCTGTAGCTCAAGTGATATTTCTAGGAGTCCTCTGAGAAAATTGCACTTGTGAACTGGATGACAATCTGGAAATGAACTCGCAACCTGCGGAACATGTGTCGAGGAGTAATGAATTGGTGAAGAAATTAAAGGCAATGTAGGTGTGGTCTTTGAGAAGAATGTTCAGAATATTGTGAACAGAGAAGAGAACGCATGCTAGGGTATTCAGTGCTGCAGGTATTACAATATCACTCAACAAAAACCATCAGGAAAAGACAAATGAAATTTATGGAGCATGTCAGCAGAAAACATCATCATCATCATGTGCCATGCCAGCCAGCATAGGCATTTATGTTTCTCCATAGATTCTAGGTGATCTGGAACAACTCTGCTGATGATATTCCCCCATGATACCATCTCAGTCCATCCAGCATCATTTCTCTTGGTCTGCCTCTACCTCTTTTCCCCTCGATCTTTCCAGTTGTCAAGGTGTTCTCCAATGCCTCTCTTCTCATCACATGACCAAACAATGCTCGTTGCCTCTTTCTTATTGTTGTATATCATGTTCTAGTTTCTTTAAGTCGCTTTCAGGCAATCGCTAGTTACTCTGGCAGTCCAAGGGAATTCGCAGTGAAAAGGTAGAACAGGAGAAATTAGCCTTTTGTGGGGAAAACTTCAGAGGAAGACAGAGAAAGATGTATGTGGAAAATTAAACAGCAGGTTTTCATGCAATGATATGAGTGCCAGTCATTTAGAAAGCAATGTCAAACTACTGAACATAAACGTGATAAGAAATCACAACTAAAAATATGCAAAATATGCTGGGGTTGACTGCAATGTCCTGTACAGGAGCTAATTATTATTTTTAAAAAATAATTAACCTTTAATCTTCCACAGTCTATTAAATCTCTGAGATACAAATCTGACAAAAAAACATAGTGTCCTAAAAATGTATTAGGTAAGATAAGAATGCTTTAAAGAATAGCTGTGTTTATTCTTTTAGTTGAAACAAAGGCTTGTTTTGGTGACGAAGTTGTCTCTGCTGACCATAAAGTCACGCTGGAAGTGTGTCTCAGGTAATCAGAAATTGTGTGTTGCTCAAAGAAACTCCATGTTGCCTAATACATATGCTAATATACGAAAATGGCATGTTGCTCATAAGAAATTATATGTTGTCAGTACTAAAACATCATTTTTAATGATAATAAAAGAAATTCTGCATTGTCAAACTTTCATTTTATGTTTAATAATAAACAATTTTTCATTGTTAAACCATCATTTCCGGGAAGGTTAACTCAGGTCAACAAATGCCCGCAGAAGTCGGATGTGTCGGCCTAACGGCGCAAGAACACAGCTCTGCTGTAAACAGGCACAACACAATCACATCCGGAAAAAAAAAAACTCTGGATGAACGCAGAAGAAGAAGAAACCATTATTTTATGTTGATAATAAACAATTCTGCATTGTAAAACTATCAGTTTATGTTGATAATGAATAATTCTGCATTGTTAAACCATCATTTTATGTTTATGATTAAAAAATGATTGTGTGGGTGGGTGAGTGTAATTACATATGTATATGGGTATGATGGCTAGGTTTGGTGTGGTCTGGTATGAAGGTATTATATGGTAAGTATAGTTTGCAGGTTTATTATACTAAATAGGAATAGTGTCATTTAAAGGTGTTGTATGGTGTTTAGGTATAATGTGGTATGATATTAATATATGGTATGTAGAAAAGGTGTGATCTTTTGGTATGGTATGATATGTAAATATGCTGTGGTTTGTTGGTATAGTATGATGTATACATATTGTATATGTGTGTTGGAATAATATGGTTGTTTGATTTGCTTGATTTGTTGTTATGGTAGCATGCCTATAGAAAGTGTAACCGAGCACAAGGCACTGGGTCTTATCATAGATCAAAATCTAACCTTTAACTCCCATGTTCATGCTCTTGTTAAACAAATAGCCGAAAAAGTATACCAACTTGCCAAAATTAAAAATTTCCTTGACAAAAACACAAGAAAGATATTCTATACTTCCCTTATACAAACACATATTGATTATTGCTCCACAATTTGGGATGGATGCTCCAAATCAATAACAAAATGCCTTTATTCACTCCAGAAAATGGGCAGTACATTTAATGAATGGTGAAAAGCTTACCGACAATTCTAACCTACATAAACGTCTTCAGTTACTACCACTCCACAAATGCCTACTTTTTAATAAGGCTAAACTAATTCACAAAATCCTATTTCAAAATGCACCAAGCTACCTTTGGCCATTATTTAAATATAACACAAGACATATCGAACGACTAAATATACTTCATGTCCCTAAACCTAGAATAGACTTATATAAATCAAGCTTAGCATACTCTGCCGCTCAGTTGTGGAGCAATCTTCCACAAGAAATCAAAGACACCACCAATCATTATACATACATTGGCAACCTGTTTGAACACTACCTCAGAGTACAGACTACATACCCCCATAAACAAAAACAAAAAAGACAATAATAATGGTAAATTATCTCGAACAACAACTAGCCAAAAAACATTGTCCATAAGTATGGCACGTTACACCTTCCTTAGGTATTCATAATGCCCATGTTAAACATTGCCTCAGTGAATCATTTGTTATTGATTATTTTTCATGCGTTTTAATGCTATTGTTCTTTTGTTGTCAAAAATTTGCTTCATAAGTGATGTTGAATGAAAGAATGTATGAGAGGAAATAGAGAAGAAGGGCAGAATGTCAGACGGGCCTGCACTGCCCAATTCTTAACCCTTTGAAAATAAAGATTTTCGTTCGTTTGTTATGATATGGTGTGTAGAAATTGTGGGGTGTGTGGTATATATATTGAATCATTAGTTTGTGTGATATAGTGTAATGTTTTGACATAGTATGATGTGTAGTATAGTTTGGTATGCTGTGTGGGTATAGGATGGTAAGTATAGTATGGTATGTTGTGTAGGTATGGTATAATGTATAGTGTGTAAGTATAGTATGGTTTTAAGTGTAGTTTGAATTATGTGTAGGTATAGTATGGTATGTAAGTATAGTATGGTTTGTAAGTATAGTATGATGTGTAGGTATAGTATTGTGCATTGTGTAGATATATTCATATGTGTAGATATATGCCAATAGGTAATTTCTCCCATTGAACTGATAAACAACTCGTTACGCTTTGAACAATGTGACGAATGATTAAGCGACTCCAAATGAAACGATACCTCACTCTTTTATTTCGAGTCGAGCGGAACAAATAACAGCGAACAGTTATCGGGTGTTATTAAACTGCCACCCGAGATGTAGGAGCGGCGTTAATTAGTAAATGTTTCACACGAAACTACCTGCCTTGCCCCCAATGTCCTCTTTGAGGTGCAAACTTGCCATTTCACAGTTCAGAGTTGCAGCGCGTCTAGGGTTTTCGAGTCCTGTCTTAAGTATCCATTTGCCAATCGATCTTTCCTCCTGAATTCTCTTCGCCTAAGCTCGGAATCAGTCGCATACAGTGCTTCACACACGGCTCTCTGGAAGACACGTCCTTTTCCTTTCGAATCACACACAGAAAAAAGTCCTTTGTTGTTCTGTGTCGCTGTATTCGTTTCCAATGGTATCTTCCTTTCCTATTTGTCCATTTTTGTGCAGAACTGGAAAAATCCCATTCATGACTTTGGTGGAGTGTACCGTCATATGGCAATATACTATAATATATAGGTATAGTATGATATATAGGTATAATATGATGTGTACGTATATTATGCTATGTAAGTATATTATGATGTGTAACTTTATTATTGTATGGTATGTGTTACAGGTATAGTATGTTATGGTAGGTATGGTATGGTGTATCACTGTGATATGTTATGGTGTGCCTCATAGATATAGTGTAGTATGATATGTTGGTATGTAATAGGCTGTGCATTCATCTTACAATAACACAATAATTTTCTGTCTCAATTAGGGTGGGATGTCCATTCCCTGTACGACTGTCAAAGCTTCTTGTCCTGTTTACAAACCAGGTCAGTATTTCTCCATTTTATCTTATTTTTCATGACAGAATGCTAGAACACCCACTTCTGACATAGAAGCTATTGGTTCATTCCCTCTGTAAGACATGACTTGTACCAGCAAACCAAGGCAGTCTACCAGATGTTGAAAATCGACCTAATTCTGTTTTGAAACTTAATTTACCCATCAATTGATTAAAAAATATTGATGACCTCAGACTTTCTGTTGTACAGTAAACATTGCTGACTCAATAATTACATTTAGCTGTCATTGTGATGGAATATATTGCTGACTTCACCTTTTTCATGTGGCTTGGACACCGTGCTGGAAAATATTACTAACTCACACTTTTCTTTTCTGTGTGACTGTGCTAGAAAATGAGTCCATTACAAGCACGGACATGTGTGCTGTTGTGATATTCATATGCCAGACTCTCCTGCACTAAACACCATCCTTTAACCTTCGCTTCGAACCCCAGCCACTTCTTTTGCCTCTTAGCACAGAGCCATCTGTGTAGATGATTACATCACCCGGACATGAATTGTCATGTATTAGTTGTTTCACCTCCCAGTCAGCGCAGCCTGCCGGCCAGTTCCTACACTCCAATCCAATACGATTCTGACCCTGCACAAGTCTAGCACTCAGACCCACTCCTCTCCTAATGTTGTTGAGCATACATACTTCTCTGATTGTGTCCTCAGCCTGATCCCTCCATGGATTTTCTTTATATCAGCCTGTGACCCTTATCTGTGTAATTTATCTATTTCCGCAGTATCAGAAAGTGGGGCAGACACTGAACATCTCTACCTCAAGCCTGAAGAGCCATGGTGTTCACCTTTTCCTTCTTGGCTCTGAGTGAAGTTGTTGGTATTCAAACGTCTTATGGACTTAACATTCCCATGTATCTGTTATTGTACTAAATACAATCAATCTTTTTGGCTCAATCTTTTCATTTATCTGTCACTGTTTTTAGAAAATATCACTGATTCAACCTTTTCATTTATCTGTCACTGTTTTTAGAAAATATCACTGATTCAGCCTTTTCATTTAACTGTCACTGTTCTAGAAATATTGCTGGAAAATGTTTCATTTGCTTTTTTCATTCGAAATACAGAAATACAATCCGCAGTGTGTGATAGCAGACAGACTAGGTATTTCCGCAGCATCAGAAAGTGAGGCTGATGCTGGCGACTCTATCCTCCAAGCCCTGATGGCTACTGTTGTTGTTATTGCTACTGTTGTTATTATTAATACTGGTGTTGTTATTGCTACTGTTGTTGTTATTGCTACTGTTGTTGCTATTGCTACTGTTGTTGTTATTGCTACTGTTGTTATTGCTACTGTTGTTGTTGCTATTGCTGCTGTTGTTGTTATTGCTACTATTGTTGTTATTTCTACTGTTGTTGTTATTGCTACTGTTGTTGTTATTGATACTCGTGTTGTTATTGCTACTGTTGTTGTCATTGGTACTGTTGTTGTTATTGCTAGTGTTGTTTTTATTGCTACTGGTGTTGTTATTGCTACTGTTGTTATTATTGCTACTGTTGTTGTTATTGATACTGTTGTTGTTATTGCTACTGTTGTTGTTATTGCTACTGTTGTTGTTATTGATACTGTTGTTGTTATTGCTACTGTTGTTGTTATTGCTACTGTTGTTGTTATTGCTACTGTTGTTGTTATTGCTACTGGTGTTGTTATTGCTACTGTTGTTATTATTGCTACTGTTGTTGTTATTGTTACCGTTGTTGTTGTTATTGCTACTGTTGTTGTTGTTATTGCTGCTGTTGGTTTTATTGCTACTATTGTTGTTATTGCTACTGGTGTTGTTACTGCTACTGTTGTTGTTACTGCTACTGTTGTTGTTATTGCTACTGTTGTTGTTATTGCTACACGTGTTTTGTTATTGCTACTGTTGTTGCTATTGCTACTGTTGTTGTTATTGTTACTGTTGTTGTTATTGCTACTGTTGTTGTTATTGCTACTGTTGTTGTTATTGTTGTTGTTATTAATGCTACTGTTGTTGTTGTTATTGCTGCTGTTGTTGTTATTGGTACTGTTGTTGTTACTGCTACTGTTGTTGTTATTGCTACTGTTGTAGTTATTGCTACTGTTGTTGCTATTGCTGCTGTTGTTGTTATTGCTACTGGTGTTGTTATTGCTACTGTTGTTGTTATTGCTACTGTTGTTGTTATTGTTACTGTTGTTGTTACTTCTACTGTTGTTGTTATTGCTACTGTTGTTGTTATTGCTACTGTTGTTGTTATTGCTACTCGTGTTGTTATTGCTACTGTTGTTGCTATTGCTACTGTTGTTGTTATTGTTACTGTTGTTGTTATTGCTACTGTTGTTGTTATTGCTACTGTTGTTGTTATTGTTGTTGTTATTAATGCTACTGTTGTTGTTGTTGTTGCTGCTGTTGTTGTTATTGCTACTGTTGTTGTTATTGCTACTGTTGTTGTTATTGCTAGTGTTGTTGTTATTGCTGCTGTTGTTGTTATTGCTACTGTTGTTGTTACTGCTACTGTTGTTGTTATTGCTACTGTTGTTGTTATTGCTACTGTTGTTGTTATTTCTACTGTTGTTGTTATTGCTACTATTGTTGTTATTGCTACTGTTGTTGTTATCGCTACTGTTGTTGTTATTGCTACTGTTGTTGTTATTGCTACTGTTGTTGTTATCGCTACTGTTCTTGTTATCGCTACTGTTGTTGTTATTGCTACAGTTGTTGTTATTGCTACTGTTGTTGTTATTGCTACTGTTGTTGTTATTGTTACTGTTGTTGTTATTAATGCTACTGTTGTTGTTACTGCTGCTGTTGTTGTTATTGCTACTATTGTTGTTTTTTGCTACTGTTTGTTGTTATTGCTACTGTTGTTGTTATTGCTACTGTTGTTGTTATTGCTACTGTTGTTGTTATTGCTACTGTTGTTGTTATTGCTACTGTTGTTGTTATTGCTACTGTTGTTGTTATTGCTACTGTTGTTGTTATTGCTACTGTTGTTGTTATTGCTACTGTTGTTGTTATTGCTATTGTTGTTGTTATTGCTACTCGTGTTGTTATTGCTACTCGTGTTGTTATTGCTACTGTTGTTGCTATTGCTGCTGTTGTTGCTATTGCTACTGTTGTTGTTATTGCTACTGTTGTTGTTACTGCTACTGTTGTTGTTACTGCTACTGTTGTTGTTACTGCTACTGTTGTTGTTACTGCTACTGTTGTTGTTATTGCTACTGTTGTTGTTATTGCTACGGTTGTTGTTATTGCTACTGTTGTTGCTATTGCTACTGTTGTTGTTATTGCTGTTGTTGTTACTGCTACTGTTGTTGTTATTGCTACTGTTGTTGTTACTGCTACTGTTGTTGTTATTGCTACTGTTGTTGTTATTGCTACTGTTGTTGTTATTGCTACTGTTGGTCTTATTGCTATTGTTGGTCTTATTGCTATTGTTGTTGTTATTGCTACTGTTGTTGCTATTGCTACTGTTGTTGTTATTGCTGTTGTTGTTACTGCTACTGTTGTTGTTACTGCTACTGTTGTTGTTCGTGCTACTGTTGTTGTTACTGCTACTGTTGTTGTTACTGCTACTGTTGTTGTTATTGCTACTGTTGTTGTTATTGCTACTGTTGTTGTTATTGCTACTGTTGTTGTTATTGGTACTGTTGTTGCTATTTCTAATATTGTTATTGCTACTGTTGTTGTTATTGCTACTGTTGTTGTTATTGCTACTGTTGTTGTTATTGCTACTGTTGTTGTTATTGCTAGTGTTGTTGTTATTGCTACTGTTGTTGTTATTGCTACTGTTGTTGTTATTGCTAGTGTTGTTGTTATTGCTGTTGTTGTTGTTATTGCTACTGTTGTTGTTATTGCTATTGTTGTTGTTATTGGTACTGTTGTTGCTATAGCTACTGTTGTTGTTATTGCTACTGGTGTTGTTATTGCTACTGTTGTTATTATTGCTACTGTTGTTGTTATTGATACTGTTGTTGTTATTGCTACTGTTGTTGTTATTGCTACTGTTGTTGTTATTGATACTGTTGTTGTTATTGCTACTGTTGTTGTTATTGCTACTGTTGTTGTTATTGCTAGTGTTGTTTTTATTGCTACTGGTGTTGTTATTGCTACTGTTGTTATTATTGCTACTGTTGTTGTTATTGTTACCGTTGTTGTTGTTATTGCTACTGTTGTTGTTGTTATTGCTGCTGTTGGTTTTATTGCTACTATTGTTGTTATTGCTACTGGTGTTGTTACTACTACTGTTGTTGTTACTGCTACTGTTGTTGTTATTGCTACTGTTGTTGTTATTGCTACACGTGTTTTGTTATTGCTACTGTTGTTGCTATTGCTACTGTTGTTGTTATTGTTACTGTTGTTGTTATTGCTACTGTTGTTGTTATTGCTACTGTTGTTGTTATTGTTGTTGTTATTAATGCTACTGTTGTTGTTGTTATTGCTGCTGTTGTTGTTATTGCTACTGTTGTTGTTACTGCTACTGTTGTTGTTATTGCTACTGTTGTTGTTATTGCTACTGTTGTTGCTATTGCTGCTGTTGTTGTTATTGCTACTGGTGTTGTTATTTCTACTGTTGTTGTTATTGCTACTGTTGTTGTTATTGTTACTGTTGTTGTTACTTCTACTGTTGTTGTTATTGCTACTGTTGTTGTTATTGCTACTGTTGTTGTTATTGCTACTCGTGTTGTTATTGCTACTGTTGTTGCTATTGCTACTGTTGTTGTTATTGTTACTGTTGTTGTTATTGCTACTGTTGTTGTTATTGCTACTGTTGTTGTTATTGTTGTTGTTATTAATGCTACTGTTGTTGTTGTTGTTGCTGCTGTTGTTGTTATTGCTACTGTTGTTGTTATTGCTACTGTTGTTGTTATTGCTAGTGTTGTTGTTATTGCTGCTGTTGTTGTTATTGCTACTGTTGTTGTTACTGCTACTGTTGTTGTTATTGCTACTGTTGTTGTTATTGCTACTGTTGTTGTTATTTCTACTGTTGTTGTTATTGCTACTATTGTTGTTATTGCTACTGTTGTTGTTATCGCTACTGTTGTTGTTATTGCTACTGTTGTTGTTATTGCTACTGTTGTTGTTATCGCTACTGTTCTTGTTATCGCTACTGTTGTTGTTATTGCTACAGTTGTTGTTATTGCTGTTGTTGTTATTGCTAATGTTGTTGTTATTGCTACTGTTGTTGTTATTGCTACTGTTGTTGTTATTGTTACTGTTGTTGTTATTAATGCTACTGTTGTTGTTACTGCTGCTGTTGTTGTTATTGCTACTATTGTTGTTTTTGCTACTGTTGTTGTTATTGCTACTGTTGTTGTTATTGCTACTGTTGTTGTTATTGCTACTGTTGTTGTTATTGCTAATGTTGTTGTTGTTGCTACTGTTGTTGTTATTGCTACTGTTGTTGTTATTGCTACTGTTGTTGTTATTGCTACTGTTGTTGTTATTGCTACTGTTGTTGTTATTGCTATTGTTGTTGTTATTGCTACTCGTGTTGTTATTGCTACTCGTGTTGTTATTGCTACTGTTGTTGCTATTGCTGCTGTTGTTGCTATTGCTACTGTTGTTGTTATTGCTACTGTTGTTGTTACTGCTACTGTTGTTGTTACTGCTACTGTTGTTGTTACTGCTACTGTTGTTGTTACTGCTACTGTTGTTGTTATTGCTACTGTTGTTGTTATTGCTACGGTTGTTGTTATTGCTACTGTTGGTGTTATTGCTACTGTTGTTGTTATTGCTACTCGTGTTGTTATTGCTACTGTTGTTGCTATTGCTACTGTTGTTGTTATTGCTGTTGTTGTTACTGCTACTGTTGTTGTTACTGCTACTGTTGTTGTTACTGCTACTGTTGTTGTTACTGCTACTGTTGTTGATATTGCTACTGTTGTTGTTATTGCTACTGTTGTTGTTATTGCTACTGTTGGTCTTATTGCTATTGTTGGTCTTATTGCTATTGTTGGTGTTATTGCTACTGTTGTTGCTATTGCTACTGTTGTTGTTATTGCTGTTGTTGTTACTGCTACTGTTGTTGTTACTGCTACTGTTGTTGTTCGTGCTACTGTTGTTGTTACTGCTACTGTTGTTGTTACTGCTACTGTTGTTGTTATTGCTACTGTTGTTGTTATTGCTACTGTTGTTGTTATTGCTACTGTTGTTGTTATTGGTACTGTTGTTGCTATAGCTACTGTTGTTGTTATTGCTACTGTTGTTGTTATTGCTACTGTTGTTGCTATTGCTACTGTTGTTGTTATTGCTGTTGTTGTTACTGCTGATGTTGTTGTTACTGCTACTGTTGTTGTTACTGCTACTGTTGTTGTTATTGCTACTCGTGTTGTTATTGCTACTGTTGTTGTTATTGCTACTGTTGTTGTTATTGCTACTGTTGTTGTTATTGCTACTGTTGTTGTTATTGCTGTTGTTGTTACTGCTACTGTTGTTGTTACTGCTACTGTTGTTGTTCGTGCTACTGTTGTTGTTACTGCTACTGTTGTTGTTACTGCTACTGTTGTTGTTATTGCTACTGTTGTTGTTATTGCTACTGTTGTTGTTATTGCTACTGTTGTTGTTATTGGTACTGTTGTTGCTATAGCTACTGTTGTTGTTATTGCTACTGTTGTTGTTATTGCTACTGTTGTTGCTATTGCTACTGTTGTTGTTATTGCTGTTGTTGTTACTGCTGATGTTGTTGTTACTGCTACTGTTGTTGTTACTGCTACTGTTGTTGTTATTGCTACTCGTATTGCTATTGCTACTCGTATTGTTATTGCTACTGTTGTTGTTATTGCTACTGTTGTTGTTATTGCTACTGTTGTTGTTATTGCTGTTGTTGTTACTGCTACTGTTGTTGTTACTGCTACTGTTGTTGTTACTGCTACTGTTGTTGTTATTGCTACTGTTGTTGTTATTGCTACTGTTGTTGTTATTGCTGTTGTTGTTACTGCTACTGTTGTTGTTACTGCTACTGTTGTTGTTATTGCTACTGTTGTTGTTATTGCTACTGTTGTTGTTATTGCTACTGTTGTTGTTATTGCTGTTGTTGTTACTGCTACTGTTGTTGATACTGCTACTGTTGTTGTTACTGCTACTGTTGTTGTTATTGCTACTGTTGTTGTTATTGCTACTGTTGTTGTTATTGCTACTGTTGGTCTTATTGCTATTGTTGGTCTTATTGCTATTGTTGTTGTTATTGCTACTGTTGTTGCTATTGCTACTGTTGTTGTTATTGCTGTTGTTGTTACTGCTACTGTTGTTGTTACTGCTACTGTTGTTGTTCGTGCTACTGTTGTTGTTACTGCTACTGTTGTTGTTACTGCTACTGTTGTTGTTATTGCTAGTGTTGTTGTTATTGCTACTGTTGTTGTTATTGCTACTGTTGTTGTTATTGCTACTGTTGGTCTTATTGCTATTGTTGGTCTTATTGCTATTGTTGTTGTTATTGCTACTGATGTTGCTATTGCTACTGTTGTTGTTATTGCTGTTGTTGTTACTGCTACTGTTGTTGTTACTGCTACTGTTGTTGTTCGTGCTACTGTTGTTGTTACTGCTACTGTTGTTGTTACTGCTACTGTTGTTGTTATTGCTACTGTTGTTGTTATTGCTACTGTTGGTGTTATTGCTACTGTTGTTGTTATTGCTACTCGTGTTGTTATTGCTACTGTTGTTGCTATTGCTACTGTTGTTATTATTGCTGTTGTTGTTACTGCTACTGCTGTTGTTACTGCTACTGTTGTTGTTACTGCTACTGTTGTTGTTATTGCTACTGTTGTTGTTATTGCTACTGTTGTTGTTATTGCTACTGTTGGTCTTATTGCTATTGTTGGTCTTATTGCTATTGTTGTTGTTTTTGCTACTGTTGTTGCTATTGCTATTGTTGTTGTTATTGCTGTTATTGTTACTGCTACTGTTGTTGTTACTGCTATTGTTGTTGTTCGTGCTACTGTTGTTGTTACTGCTACTGTTGTTGTTACTGCTACTGTTGTTGTTATTGCTACTGTTGTTGTTATTGCTACTGTTGTTGTTATTGCTACTGTTGTTTTTATTGGTACTGTTGTTGCTATAGCTACTGTTGTTGTTATTGCTACTGTTGTTGTTATTGCTGCTGTTGTTGCTATTGCTACTGTTGTTGTTATTGCTGTTGTTGTTACTGCTGATGTTGTTGTTACTGCTACTGTTGTTGTTACTGCTACTGTTGTTGTTATTGCTACTCGTGTTGTTATTGCTACTGTTGTTGTTATTGCTACTGTTGTTGTTATTGCTACTGTTGTTGTTATTGCTACTGTTGTTGTTATTGCTGTTGTTGTTACTGCTACTGTTGTTGTTACTGCTACTGTTGTTGTTACTGCTACTGTTGTTGTTATTGCTACTGTTGTTGTTATTGCTACTGTTGTTGTTATTGCTACTGTTGTTGTTATTGCTACTATTGTTGTTATTGCTACTGTTGTTGTTATCGCTACTGTTGTTGTTATTGCTACTGTTGTTGTTATTGCTACTGTTGTTGTTATCGCTACTGTTCTTGTTATCGCTACTGTTGTTGTTATTGCTACAGTTGTTGTTATTGCTGTTGTTGTTATTGCTAATGTTGTTGTTATTGCTACTGTTGTTGTTATTGCTACTGTTGTTGTTATTGTTACTGTTGTTGTTATTAATGCTACTGTTGTTGTTACTGCTGCTGTTGTTGTTATTGCTACTATTGTTGTTTTTGCTACTGTTGTTGTTATTGCTACTGTTGTTGTTATTGCTACTGTTGTTGTTATTGCTACTGTTGTTGTTATTGCTACTGTTGTTGTTGTTGCTACTGTTGTTGTTATTGCTACTGTTGTTGTTATTGCTACTGTTGTTGTTATTGCTACTGTTGTTGTTATTGCTACTGTTGTTGTTATTGCTATTGTTGTTGTTATTGCTACTCGTGTTGTTATTGCTACTCGTGTTGTTATTGCTACTGTTGTTGCTATTGCTGCTGTTGTTGCTATTGCTACTGTTGTTGTTATTGCTACTGTTGTTGTTACTGCTACTGTTGTTGTTACTGCTACTGTTGTTGTTACTGCTACTGTTGTTGTTACTGCTACTGTTGTTGTTATTGCTACTGTTGTTGTTATTGCTACGGTTGTTGTTATTGCTACTGTTGGTGTTATTGCTACTGTTGTTGTTATTGCTACTCGTGTTGTTATTGCTACTGTTGTTGCTATTGCTACTGTTGTTGTTATTGCTGTTGTTGTTACTGCTACTGTTGTTGTTACTGCTACTGTTGTTGTTACTGCTACTGTTGTTTGTTACTGCTACTGTTGTTGTTATTGCTACTGTTGTTGTTATTGCTACTGTTGTTGTTATTGCTACTGTTGGTCTTATTGCTATTGTTGGTCTTATTGCTATTGTTGGTGTTATTGCTACTGTTGTTGCTATTGCTACTGTTGTTGTTATTGCTGTTGTTGTTACTGCTACTGTTGTTGTTACTGCTACTGTTGTTGTTCGTGCTACTGTTGTTGTTACTGCTACTGTTGTTGTTACTGCTACTGTTGTTGTTATTGCTACTGTTGTTGTTATTGCTACTGTTGTTGTTATTGCTACTGTTGTTGTTATTGGTACTGTTGTTGCTATAGCTACTGTTGTTGTTATTGCTACTGTTGTTGTTATTGCTACTGTTGTTGCTATTGCTACTGTTGTTGTTATTGCTGTTGTTGTTACTGCTGATGTTGTTGTTACTGCTACTGTTGTTGTTACTGCTACTGTTGTTGTTATTGCTACTCGTGTTGTTATTGCTACTGTTGTTGTTATTGCTACTGTTGTTGTTATTGCTACTGTTGTTGTTATTGCTACTGTTGTTGTTATTGCTGTTGTTGTTACTGCTACTGTTGTTGTTACTGCTACTGTTGTTGTTCGTGCTACTGTTGTTGTTACTGCTACTGTTGTTGTTACTGCTACTGTTGTTGTTATTGCTACTGTTGTTGTTATTGCTACTGTTGTTGTTATTGCTACTGTTGTTGTTATTGGTACTGTTGTTGCTATAGCTACTGTTGTTGTTATTGCTACTGTTGTTGTTATTGCTACTGTTGTTGCTATTGCTACTGTTGTTGTTATTGCTGAAGTTGTTACTGCTGATGTTGTTGTTACTGCTACTGTTGTTGTTACTGCTACTGTTGTTGTTATTGCTACTCGTATTGTTATTGCTACTGTTGTTGTTATTGCTACTGTTGTTGTTATTGCTACTGTTGTTGTTATTGCTACTGTTGTTGTTATTGCTGTTGTTGTTACTGCTACTGTTGTTGTTACTGCTACTGTTGTTGTTACTGCTACTGTTGTTGTTATTGCTACTGTTGTTGTTATTGCTACTGTTGTTGTTATTGCTGTTGTTGTTACTGCTACTGTTGTTGTTACTGCTACTGTTGTTGTTATTGCTACTGTTGTTGTTATTGCTACTGTTGTTGTTATTGCTACTGTTGTTGTTATTGCTGTTGTTGTTACTGCTACTGTTGTTGTTACTGCTACTGTTGTTGTTACTGCTACTGTTGTTGTTATTGCTACTGTTGTTGTTATTGCTACTGTTGTTGTTATTGCTACTGTTGGTCTTATTGCTATTGTTGGTCTTATTGCTATTGTTGTTGTTATTGCTACTGTTGTTGCTATTGCTACTGTTGTTGTTATTGCTGTTGTTGTTACTGCTACTGTTGTTGTTACTGCTACTGTTGTTGTTCGTGCTACTGTTGTTGTTACTGCTACTGTTGTTGTTACTGCTACTGTTGTTGTTATTGCTAGTGTTGTTGTTATTGCTACTGTTGTTGTTATTGCTACTGTTGTTGTTATTGCTACTGTTGGTCTTATTGCTATTGTTGGTCTTATTGCTATTGTTGTTGTTATTGCTACTGATGTTGCTATTGCTACTGTTGTTGTTATTGCTGTTGTTGTTATTGCTGTTGTTGTTACTGCTACTGTTGTTGTTCGTGCTACTGTTGTTGTTACTGCTACTGTTGTTGTTACTGCTACTGTTGTTGTTATTGCTACTGTTGTTGTTATTGCTACTGTTGGTGTTATTGCTACTGTTGGTCTTATTGCTATTGTTGGTCTTATTGCTATTGTTGTTGTTTTTGCTACTGTTGTTGCTATTGCTACTGTTGTTGTTATTGCTGTTATTGTTACTGCTACTGTTGTTGTTACTGCTATTGTTGTTGTTCGTGCTACTGTTGTTGTTACTGCTACTGTTGTTGTTACTGCTACTGTTGTTGTTATTGCTACTGTTGTTGTTATTGCTACTGTTGTTGTTATTGCTACTGTTGTTTTTATTGGTACTGTTGTTGCTATAGCTACTGTTGTTGTTATTGCTACTGTTGTTGTTATTGCTACTGTTGTTGTTATTGCTACTGTTGTTGTTATTGCTGTTGTTGTTACTGCTGATGTTGTTGTTACTGCTACTGTTGTTGTTACTGCTACTGTTGTTGTTATTGCTACTCGTGTTGTTATTGCTACTGTTGTTGTTATTGCTACTGTTGTTGTTATTGCTACTGTTGTTGTTATTGCTACTGTTGTTGTTATTGCTGTTGTTGTTACTGCTACTGTTGTTGTTACTGCTACTGTTGTTGTTACTGCTACTGTTGTTGTTATTGCTACTGTTGTTGTTATTGCTACTGTTGTTGTTATTGCTACTGTTGGTCTTATTGCTATTGTTGGTCTTATTGCTATTGTTGTTGTTATTGCTACTGTTGTTGCTATTGCTACTGTTGTTGTTATTGCTGTTGTTGTTACTGCTACTGTTGTTGTTACTGCTACTGTTGTTGTTACTGCTACTGTTGTTGTTACTGCTACTGTTGTTGTTACTGCTACTGTTGTTGTTATTGCTACTGTTGTTGTTATTGCTACTGTTGTTGTTATTGCTACTGTTGTTGTTATTGGTACTGTTGTTGCTATAGCTACTGTTGTTGTTATTACTACTGTTGTTGTTATTGCTACTGTTGTTGCTATTGCTACTGTTGTTGTTATTGCTGTTGTTGTTACTGCTGATGTTGTTGTTACTGCTTCTGTTGTTGTTATTGCTACTGTTGTTGTTATTGCTACTTGTGTTGTTATTGCTACTGTTGTTGTTATTGCTACTGTTGTTGTTATTGCTACTGTTGTTGTTATTGCTACTGTTGTTGTTATTGCTACTCGTGTTGTTATTGCTACTGATGTTGCTATTGCTACTGTTGTTGTTATTGCTACTGTTGTTGTTATTTCTACTGGTGTTGTTAGTGCTACTGGTGTTGTTATTGCTACTGTTGTTGTTATTGCTACTGTTGTTGTTATTGCTACTGTTCGTGTTGTCACTGACGTGGTTGTAACCACTGCAACGTAAATAAATCACCAGGCACTTCTGCTCTCCAGAGTAGGAGAGGAGTGGCTAAACAAATCCAGAATGTACCGTTACCCCAGAGTCGAAGAGGAGTGGCTAAACAAATCTAGAATGTAAATCTAGCCTAGAGTCGAAGAGGAGTGGCTAAACAAATCCAGAATGTACCGTTACCCCAGAGTCGAAGAGGAGTGGCTAAACAAATCCAGAATATACCGTTACCCCAGAGTCGAAGTGGACTGGCTAAACAAATCCAGAATGTACCGCTACCCCAGTGTCGAAGAGTAGTGGCTAAACAAATCCAGAATGTAACTCTAGCCCAGGGTCGAAGAGGAGTGGCTAAACAAGTCCAGAATGTAACGCTACCCCAGAATCGAAGAGGATAGGATAGTGCCTGTGTGCTTGCTTATTTGTTTGTCATGTTGTACGAGAAGACTTCAAATGAAAACCTTAAACGTATGATAGAAATTACAATAACCATGCCATTGCCTTGTAACCTGTCATTATTTTTGTTAAAGATGTCAAGATTGTTCAGCATGTGACATCATGATGCAGACGAACACGGTGACGTCATAAGCAGTGTTTAGAAATAGCCGCCCAACTTTTGGCATGCACCAACCGTTTTTATTTTTATCAGTGGAGTGGTGAAACGTATAGAAATGTATCGGTGAATGAAGGTCCAGTATGGTGATGTGTGCTTGGTCAGTCCAGCAAGTGTATTAGTGGGGTAGGAGGTTTCAAAACGGCGTGACTTCTGTGACAGACTTTTGGGCCCGATGAAAGGGTACAGCAGATGGTGCGTGAGTGGATACACACGCGACGAAGAAAATTATTTTTCTACAGGAATCCAAGTACGTTATCGGCGCTGGAGGACTTGCAATGAACGCAGTGATGATTTCATCGAAACTTGATACATTTGTTCTTTACTTTTTCAGAACACACACACACACACACACACACACACACACACACACACACCACACACACACACACACACACACACACACACATTTAAGGTTTTAATTGTAAGCCCCCTCGTATCAGTGTAAGGTAGTGATGCACGATAGTTCAGTGGTCGAAGGGCCGAATGTAAGACGGGCCTGTGTGACCAATTTGTGACCTTTTTTAAAATAAAGTTCGTTCTTTGGTTCGTAGTGTCTGTTACTTCCACTTGCCTCCAGAATTTTTATATTTGCAATAAATGTACTTGTTAGAGTAACAGTGCCATTACCCATATGCTCCACAGTTTCTCAGGACATTGTAAACCTATACCCAAATCCAGTGAGCACGATTTTTCTCATGTTCAACATGATGATCGGCATGGAGTACGTGTTTGACGGGGATGTTGTCAGCAACGGCTTGCAAGCTGAAAGCAGAAACGATGTCTTCGTGAAGGTATTGACTTGTGGTTCATACAAAGCGTTTCCTTCAGTTGTGTAACGTTCACTAGTATCTTCTTCTTCTTCGTTCATCCGGAGTTTTTTTTTCGGATGTGATTGCGTTGTGCCTGTTTACAGCAGAGCTGCGTTCTTGCGCCGTTAGGCCGACACATCCGACTTCTGCGGGCATTTGTTGACCGGGTTAACCTTCCCGGGGGTTTCTTAGGACGTTTGACTCTCACTGTTGTGGTGTTATCCCCATCCCAGCTGGTCCATATAGAACAGCCAAAGATCCTGGTCAGCCCTCAAGGGAAGGCAGGGGCAGACCATGGGCATTCCCCGCCATCCAAGGAGGCTTCCATACTTGCAGAGCCGATACATAGCGCTCTGGTACTGGGCTCACCCAAGGAATCGTCACGTCCTGCACATGGCTGCTTAGCCTCACTTCCGTATATTGGGCCTTCCGTTCACCATAGGCTGTTCTTCCGGAAACCAGAAGTATGCAGTCTGCAGATGACATCCACACAGTGAGCTTTCGATTCGGACTTTCCATGTAATGGATTTGCTATCCAAGCAATATTCCATTTCGTGCCACTAGGACACTTTTTCCACCTTTTATGAAGTCCACACAGTGGGCTTTTGATTAGGACTTTCCACGTAATGGATTTGCTATCCAAGCAATATTCCATTTCATGCCACTAGGACACTTTTCCACCTTTTATGAAGCCCACACAATGGGCTTTTGATTCGGACTTTCCACGTAATGGATTTGCTATCCAAGCAATATTCCATTTCTTGCCTCTGGGTCTTCATGCACCTTTAAATGTCAACCTGTATGCAGTTAAAGTAAGCTGCGGTCAACTTGAGCTTGTTGATATCTCCATAGAGCTTGTCCTCAAATGAAGCAGGTGTGGGCCAAAATATCTTTCTCTGTTCTGCATACGTTGGGCAATCCTGCAGCAAATGTTTTGCTGTCATTTTTCCAGTTCTACAATTACATTCATCAGTATCTCCTATCTTTAGTTTATTGAACAAGTGGTATTTCAGCCTGTTATGTCCTGTGCGGAGTCTGAAGATTGCTACTTGTTCTCTTCGGTCAAGTTTGTAATATGCATCATCCTTCTAATGGCCTGGATGCTCTGATTCCCATTTGGTTCTATAAGTGCTTTTTATCAACCTCTTTGCCTCATTATAGGTTATGTCTATGAAAGGCTGTGGTAGTCGTCCGCCCTCTTTTGCCAGTCTGTCAGCCTCTTCGTTTCCAGGTATACTGCAATGTGATGGGATCCACTGTATTACAACTTTTTTGGATTTCTGGCATAGACCATGGAGTGCTGCTCTTAGGTCAGTTAGTTCTGTGCTGTTATTGCTCTTCAGTATTGAGACAACTGACTTTGCATCTGTGAAGATAGCTATTTGCTTCTCTTTATTTTCCTCCATCAGGAGCATTTCTGCTGCAGTTTTCAAAGCCTCTACCTCCGCTTTGAAGTTACTTGAAAATTTTCCAGTTGCCATTGAATGTGTTTTTTTCACTCCATTTTTTAAATTTAGGAGAATTCCTCCTCCTCCATTCTCTATTGAATTTTTGGCTGATCCATCTGTATATGCATGGGTCCAATTCCTGCTTGGGTAATGTTCTTTTATGTAGTTTAGGGTTATTTCTCTTCTTTCGGTTTCATGCTGAGTGTTCTTTTTCTCAATACCAGGAATGTTTTCTATCATCTCAGGCAGTTGCTGCTGTCTCCAAGCTGGGAACTTGTGTGCAATGTGTATGGGCTTGACTGTTGATATGTTAAGTATAGGATCTGCCCTAATCCTTCGTTTTGCAGTTTCTACAAAGTTGCTACGCTTCAGTCTTCCCTTTCCAAAACCATTAAATCTGTTGTACATAGGGTGGTCTGTCAATCTTCTAAATTTTTCTGCTTGTTGCTGGGCTCTGCTATCTCTTCTATCCTGCATTGGTTGTAAACAAGTGATCTTTTCTAGTTCATTAATAGGTGTTGTCTTCAGGCTTCCAGTTATGATTCGCATTCCTTGGTTTTGGACTCTACTTATTTTGTTAAAGTTTGACTTAGCTGCTGTTGCCCAAGCTGCAATGCCATATTCCAGTACTGGCCTCACCCGTCCAGTATATAACTTCTTGAGAACTTTCTCATCTGCTCCCCACGTTGTACCAGCAAGCTTTTTCATGATTGCCATTCTCTGCCTTGCTCTTGTTCGATTTTTCTCAACCTGTGTCTTCCATGTCAGGCGACGATCAAAGGTGACTCCTAGATAGTTTGGATTTTCTTCATGGCGCAATATTTTTCCATTCAATACCAGCTTAGGTTGCTGAGTTTTATTTGAGAGGGAGAACACTGTGCATGTTGTTTTCTCCTCACTTATCTTCACTAGCCATGATTTTGACCAGTCCTCTAGCGCTAATAGAGCTTGCTGTATTCTGCTGTTAGCTGTACTAATATATTCTTCAGATGTCCATATGGCTAGGTCATCTGCAAAGGAGGATGTGTGTACTCTGGCTGGAAAATTTTCTGTGATGTCATTTATATATGTTAGGAATAATGTTGGTGAAAGAACTCCTCATTGGGGGACACCTTGCTCCAGCAGCATCATTTTGCTTGTTTGTCCTTGTACTTTTGTCCTGGCAGTTCTGTTCTCAAGATAGTGGCTGATCCATTTATACATTTTTTCCACAAACAGGCATGTTTTGCAGTTTACTTTCAGTCCTTCCTTCCATACTTTATCAAATGCTTTTTCTAAATCTATCCAGACTGCTAGTGTGTGCTTTTTCTCTTGGAAGGCATCCTCTATTTCCTGAGCTATATAGGTTATTTGATCTTCAGTGGATCTGTACTTTCTGAATCCTGCTTGGTGAGGTGTTAAGAGTTGGTTTTCTTCCAGATGCCATGTTAGCCTGCCATTGATAATGCGTTCCATTAATTTTCCTACACAGCTAAGTAGACTGATAGGTCGATAGCCATTTGGTTCTTCCAGGTCTTTTCCTTTCTTTGGGACTGGTATTAGTATAGCTTCCTTCCATGCCTGTGGGACTATTCCTCTCTTCCAGCTGTTATTTAGGACTGCTAGTAGTTTCTTTTTTGCCTTGTTGCATAGTCCTATTAGCATTTCATTTGTGATTCCATCCTTTCCTGGTGATTTCTTCTTTTTTAGGGTATTCATTGCCTGTTCCATTTCTTCCATTGTTAGATTTGCCATCATATATTCTGCTGCTGTCTCTGTATTTCTATGATGTATCTGTTTGTCTTTGATTGCTTTCTTCTGTTCGGTTGTAATATCAATGTGGTTTGCATTTGCATAGTGTTCCATTAGTGCATTTGCAGCCTTTTTTCCTGTAAGCAAGGCATTTCCTTGTTTAATTGTTATGTGTTTGTTTCTAGGTCCTTCATTGTTCATGGCTTTCACTAGTTTCCATAGTTTGTTTCCATCCCTGTCAAAATTCAGGTTTTCTGTTTTTTCCCTCCAACAATCTCTTGTTGTTTGATTTACTGTTCTTTTATATTTTGCTGAGATGGCTTTGAGAGAGATATTCGCTTCAATTGTTTGTTCTCTCTCTGCTGTCTTCCTGGCATCTTCAACTTTGTCCTCCAAACTTTGTAGTTCTTCAGTCCAGTATGGTTTGTAATTTTTTCCTCGCTCCTCTAGGAATGGACTCAGTGGCTGCCTGTATTATCGCTCTGTTTAGACTTTCCACCATTTGCTTTATGTTTGCCATATCGTGTATTTATGTTTTTCACAATATTTGTCTGTTAGTATGGCAAATCTGTCCCAATCTGCTCGTTTGTAATTCCAGCGGGGCAAGGGCTTTTGCTCCTGTGGAACATACTCCATATTCATTACAAGCTTGATTGGTCTGTGGTCACTACCTGCTAATTGGTCCAGCACATGGCGATCGATTTTGTGGAGGATGTCTCCTGTGCAGAAAGCTAAGTCTGGAGTAGAAGTGGTAAGCCATCTTCTGGAGTAGAAGCTCGTGGTGTCATCCGCTTTGTTGAGTAGATGGAGATTTGAGTCTATTTCCCAGTCCTCCAATTCATCTCCTCTTTTTGTCAGTATCTGGGTATCCCCATCTTTCTGAACGGCTATTAAAGTCCTCCGACAATAATGCAGTTTGTGTCAGTTATTTTCATGTTTGAGAGTGTAAGGTCCTTATCTGCTGGGCTATACAGATTGTTAGATTCTTATTTTCACGCCCTTTAATCATTATATCAACACCTATAATTTCTGTTTGGGTTGTCAGAGATCACAGATACTTCGCTGCAAGGTATTGTATTTCGTGTAAGTATTAGAACTCCTCCTTTATGTCCTTACGCGGTCGAAACGTGTGGCCTGATATCCTCTGACTGAAATTTGCGATTGGCATTGAGGTGTGTCTCTTGAATGCATGCCACATCTATTCTATCTTTATGAAGACGCTGTGTCAGGGATTCTTTCTTGTTATAAACTCCTTCGGCATTCCACTGTAGTATGTTGAGTGTCCTTGGTATTTGGTCAATAGCTCTTAGAACCTACTCCTCTGTGCCTTGACTCCACAGCACAGGGGAAGGTGAACCACCAGTAGTCATGGGTGGACCCCCTCGAGGCAGGGGGCCCGGCACTATCACCGCCTGATGGGACTTCACGGGATTAGCACCATAACGATTAATTTCATCTGTGGCATCATGAAATGATAAGTTACGTTGCACTTCTTTGTCAAGCTGTGGCTCAGTACATCCGATTTCGACAAGCACTTTTCGGGATGCTTTCCCTAGCCTTTGACTGTCCCCAGTCTACCTACAAGGCAGCAGGTTTGTGCGTCACTTCGTCTGGTCCCTCTCCCTTGACCTGTCCGACATGGGTGACCCTACCAGTAGCTGTGCTACCGTTGGCATAGCTCTTGGGGTCATTGGAACGCGCAAGCCCCTCTACCTCGTCAAGGTGACGCACGGCAGAGGGGTTCACTAGTATGATTGGTTAGCT